>CM052900.1:78676482-78729318 GCA_028534135.1 Potos flavus | reverse complement strand
TGCGCCCCACTACCCCGGCACTCCCTCCCCATGCCTCGGATGCCGCCTGCTGCCCTGGCCGCATTTTGGGGTGCGCCCCGGGGTTCGCGTTCCGGCCGGCTGGCGGGGAGGGGCCGACGTTCCCGGGGCACCCGGGTGGCCCTACAGGCCCTGCGGGGGGAGGGAGGGACGGGCCGCCCTCGGCTCCCTGGGAACCGGGCGCGCACCGCGGTTCCCACCCCACCGCGGGGCTCGACCCGGTAACCGCCAGCGCCCGGAGCCGCCCGGCCCTGGGCCAGAAACCGGCACAGAGCTGGCCTGTGTTCGTACCTCGCTTACAAAATTGAGCCGGCCCTGGAGGTCTGTGGGGCGAGTCCGGTTGCGCCCGGGAGAGCGCAACAGGCAGGTAGGAGTTTACTTTCAAAAAACGCCTGGGTGGAGCAGAAGGCGTCCGGCAAGTCTGTGCCCGAGGTGTCCCGGTTGGAGGAAATCTCACCGCGCCGGGGCAGGCTTCGCCACGGGCAGGACCTCATTTCCTCCTGCAGTCTTTGAACTGCCCCAAGCAACGCGCCCGGAGAAGTGTGAAGCTTTATAAAAATTTAAACGCGTCGCGGGTGGAGGCAGGCGTGGGGCGGAGCCGTGGCCTGGCGGCCCGGAGATGAGCTGGGGAGCCTCGGAGCTGAGAAATCTCGTGCCCAGTTTTCACATCTTCAAACCAGGTATAATGGCCCAGCCGAGAAGGTGTCGTGAGCCCGTTTAGCTCCTCGTTAAGAGATGTCAGAGCGCTTTATTGTGATGATTGTGTGGCCGGCGCGTGCATTTTGTTAAACCCTTAGCCCGGGCTGTGGTTGGAAATGCATGTATTTTTAGACCTTTATGCCAAAAGCTAGCAAGCTGTAAAGAATCTGGCGTTTTTCCCGATATGTTTATAAATTTTACAGAGTTGCTGGAAAATATTATAGCTTGTGTCACCAGTCAACAGTGCTAATTAGCATTCTTCCTGGGGGGGGGTTGTTTGATTACACAGCTCCTAGGCTTTTTAAGTGACATGGCAGAAACTGTCTAAAACCGGGGAGAAGTAATTAGTCATTTTATGTAACCACTAATTAGAGTTTTTAGAGTTGAATTAAATCAGTGTGATATAGCTGGGGCTTTGATTTCTGGGAGGAAACTGTTTCATTCTGCAGTTCAGAGAAATAACACTCTTCACCTACCCATGGGCTTTTAGCATTCCCAAACATTGGTGTCTCTCAAGGTAATTAGTGAAACCTCTAGTGCGAAGTTTTCACTGTTACAGCCTTGGGAGTGTGACTTAGTTGCAACTTAATTTGTAAGTAAAACGGGAGAAGAGTTTTGAGAATGGCCTATTTGTAAGGACAGCTTGCCAAGCAGGACGTTTTTATTGTCTTAGGTGTTTGAGCAACGGGACAGAACCTTAAAGGAAAGTTTCAATACAAGCCCCAGTTCCGTGTCACCCCAGTCTGCTGAAGAATTAATAGATGTTGGGTGAAAAACGTGTTCTCCCCTCCATCCTCCTAACACACACAAACACACACCCTGTTTGCCCCAGACCGGGCCTGGCGTGCGTGCTAATCACATTGTATTTTAATAGGCAGCACGTACCTTTGGGCTGGGAACGCCTTAGGAGCTACAACTGTTTCAGATTTTTTTTCTGCTGGACTCCCCACAATGCTTGGGACGCTGAACCTGTGAGCAGAAGTTGAAATTGCAAAATTCTTTGCGGGTTATGTGTGCTTTGGGACACTCTGTGATTGTTGCCTCCCCTCTGATATGTAAATAAACAGTTCTGGTAATTGCTGTATTGCTGTACGGTTTTCCATGGTTCAAGCCGTGACTCCTTCACTTACTGTGACCTTGCTTTCCTTAACTGTAACTTGACATGAATGTTTGTTGTCCCTTATAAGGCTCGTTCTGAGGCTTAAGTGAGATATTACATGCAAATAATTTAAACAGCCCACAGCACATAGTAAGCATAATGAACTGTAGTCTCTTATATTATTAGTGCCAGGCTCTCTTTGTCAAGTGAACTAGCCGTGGTTAGGAGGCTAGCTGTGTACGGGCATGTGATGTGGGCATCGTGCTGTGCCATTTTCCAGAAGGTGGATAAAACAGGTGTAAGTGGACTTGAGGCTGGACCATGTTTTCGCTAGTGGCTTTGGTCTCGCCTGAAGCCTGATGAAAACGTGCATGCTGCTCTCCCCATCAGGGTCTTTCTGAATCCCATTTATTGGACAGTGATCATTGGAATTGGCACCATGGGATTTACAGAGAAGGTAGTACTTGTAAAATCTATTTTTTGAAGCTTAAAAATCTAGCAGGGGATAAGGGGGGTCACTTGAAAATAAATCTGCATCACAGAACCCCAGACACGTTAAGCATTCATAGCTCTTCGGAAATCTATACCCAGCTGCTGGGGGTGTTTCAGAGGTAATTAGGGACTGGAGCCAAGAGCAGTTATTCTAGGAAGGTGAGTTGAAATCATTGGCAAAACAGATAAAATGAGGTTGACATTTTCTTTGCTTGTGTACGGTGGCCCAGGATCATTCATTTATAAGATGTCTATTGTAATGCATGTATCATTGGGTTTGTCACAAATGCCACAAGCCCTCTGATCCCCACATCAGTGACCTGGATGATGTGTTACGGTTTATAGACCACAGGTTCAGCAAAATGTTTTTGCAAAGCTTGCCATGCTTCTTCCCACCCTCACTTACAACCCCAAGGTCCTCCAAATAAATGCAGTAAAACAGTTTTTTCTGATCTGTCTGATATTCCCTTCCAACCTGGGACTAGCAAAAGGAGGCCCAGGGAACAGAATGGAAATCACTAGATTAGCTACAGTTAATGGTATTCATTCAGGATAGAGTAGCACTGATCAAACAGTGCCCGTTAAGAGTATGTAAGGGATACAGAGGTCTCATGCCATACCAACATAACCTTACCAACTTCACTTTACTGATAAAGAATAATGCCTAACAGTTGTGCTTTCTGCGTACGAGGCCCTATGCTCAATGACTGTGTATTCTCTCATGTGGTACCCATCTCGAGCTGATAAGTAAAATACAATTTTGTTGTTAGAGTTAGGGAAAGAGGCACAGCAAGATTAAGTAACTTGATCTCGGGTTATACAGCTGATACACACCAGAGCCAGGATTTGAAGGGTGACAGTGTTAACTCCAGAACTTTTGAACTTTTGTTCATTGCTTCTCCTCTGCTGAGGAAGAACTGACCGGGAACAAAACTATTTCAGTTTACATGTTCCGCTTGGGTGCCCTCTAACTGAAAAGGGGTACCTGGGAAAAATGTCCCCTGCAACATATAATAAAAATAATAATTAATGGGAAAAAATAATTAGTGGAGCAAACCCTTAAGCATTATATGTACGATAAGAAGTAGCAAGCACCATCTACCTAAACATGACAGTACCAGAAATTTCTGTCCCTGGGAAATACCTCTACCGCAGAAGGAGTGGAACGGCTCTTGAAATGCAGTGTGCCTCCCTGTACCCCTCGAGAGAGAACTTTCTACCCTCCAAACCAGAGTTCCCTTAATTACTTAATAGCTGTAGGCAGAGCCATTGATGTTTTTATAATTTCCTTTTCGTCAAGGTTAACTTAATGTTTACCACTGTCATTACCGTAACACATTATTTCCCTCATATGATTTTCTGAACACTGTGTTTTTCTTTTAAGTAGTAGTCAGGCACATTTTATGTGGGCGAACTTAACTTTAGGGAGAGATTCTCTTGGAGGCCACTGATCGTCATTTTGGTTTGAATAAAGTGTGGCGAAGGGGGTTCTCCCGGACCTTCTGCCGCACAGCCGAAGTGCACCTGTCTCAACATTGTGGAGAGATTGTGGAGATGTGGGGCTCCAGCCCCATCCTGGCATTTGCCCCCCGCTTCCCCCCAGGCAGTGCCTGTAGCTGCTGCTACAGCCGGGGTGCAGGGTGGGGATGCAGGAAGGCAGAGGGAGGTGGCGGGGCTGGGCACTCTCGGGCAGCAGCTGGACTGAGACCGCGGCTGACTCTTACCTTAGCGTGTCTGGAAGAGAAACTTTGCCTCTGCGGAGACTGTCCTGTGAGCAGAAAGCTGGTGGTTCTGACATCGTTGCTCTCCGCGTTGCTGTCCCCTCCTGGAGAGCGGAGAACGGAAGATGGGCAACCTCCAGGGTTCCCTCCAGGGTTCCCTCCATGGTGCGTCTGTGGCCTCCACAGCCCGAGGTCAGCCACAGAAACCCTCCCTCAGCTCGCAGTTATTGAGCACCTGTTACGTTCCAGGAGCCGGACAGACTGTACCAAACGTGGTGCGGGGCGCGGGGAGGGGCCTCCCACAGCCTGGAGGATCTGGAAGGGCGTCTTGAGAGAAGCAGGATAGTCGTTACACTGGGCTGTGCCAAGGCTCTGGAGTACAGCTGGCCAGCTGAGCAGGGCCCCGCGGACCAAGTGGAGGATTCTGTGTTTTATTCCAACTGTAGTGGGACCCCACGGAAGGTTTTTAAGCAGAGACGGGACATCCACCTTGTGATGTGGAAGATCACCGTTGGCAGCTGCCCAGCTGCGCCGCGTGGGTCATCTCCGGGGTCAGGATGAGAGAGGGGACAGTTCCAGATTCCAGAATCCACATTTCCACCTTTACGTGACTCTTCCCTTCAGGCCAGTGCTGCCTCCTGTTCGTTTATTACCCCGGGGGGAACCCGGAACCCGATTCCTTTTCATTGTTTTATTATCTTCCTGATAAGGCGTCCCTCTGACCTTATTTGAGTTCTGCTAATTTCTTGTGCATACAAGTGAACTATCTCGTAAACGTATCATTGCAGTGATAAGCTTCACAATGGGTGTTTCTGTTAACTACATCCGAGCTCTGAGCTCTTTCGTTGGCCCTTAAAATGAGTCCGCTCTGGATTTTGTCAGTTTGCCTCCTGTTGCTCTTGCTTAATCCTTCCTCAGACCTGGGACAGGAGTTGATAGTTGTGAGAGGAACAGCATGACTTAGGGGAAGGAACCTGAGCTCACTGTAGACCGTAGACCGCAGACCAGATTCCATGGGGACACCTGCAGGCTTTGTGATAGGTTAGCCCTCTGTCCAGGGAGCCCGGGGAAAGTGGGTGGCTGAGCTCCAGGAGAGTGAGGGGAGGCTCCCGAGCACAGTGACAGCGGAATGTGAGGGAATCCCGGGAGAGAGTGTCAGACATGGCATGGGGCTGGGTGGACGGGATTGATGGGTTGATTATATCCTCCAGCAGAGGACATTGGAGAAAATAGGCCAGGACTCCAGAAAGCACTGGTGGGGATAATGATAATCCCAAGGGGAATAAGAGGCAGCTGAGTGGGAGATGCACACTGAGGATTTATTCTTTCAGTGTTTGTCGAGTGCCTATTATGTCCAGAGTACCCTGTGGTAGGGAAACCGTAGCTCCCATCTCCAAGGAGCTTACACTAGAGTAAATCCATGGATGGAGAAGAAACGTGGGCGAGTTTTGAGCCTTAAAGGATAACGCGATGGGGGAGAGGGAGGGAGTGTTGGAGAAGCAGTGGCATCAGTGCCATTCTATCAGAGGATGGACAGCAGCAGGAAGCTCTGGGAAGACAGGCAGGGTGCCAAATGTGCGCCTTGTCATTGCTGTGTCCCAGCATTGCCTAGCGTGCTCTCCTGTGGCTGCTTGCTAAATACAGAGAGAGATGAATGCAGAAATGGGATCAGAAGGTCTAGGGAAAGGAGGACGAGGATGTGGCCTTTGGATGTGGCCCATTTAGAGCTGTTTCAATGGAGTATTGAGGGAGGAGGATTGGGGGCACAGTTGAGAGGGAGGGAGTGGCAGCGTATACAGACCACCCCTTTGAAGAGTACAGGGAGGACTTGTGGGAGAACCCGCACATGGGTGCTGGTAGAGTTAGGTAAAGCCTTTCACCAGAGGGCACCTGGGAGCCCATGATTGCCTTTGAGGGACGTGCCTGGAGTTGTCTTAATGGATGGCCAGAGATTTTAATGAGGACTTGGAATGATGTCCTCTCACAGAGGGGGAAGGGGAATGGAGCCTGGGTTACCATGTGCCTTACGTAGGGAGTCTGGTTTATTGCTCTCACGGACTTAGGAAGAGCTCGTTTTAAATGGCCTCATTTTATGGGGGGCGGGGCAACAGTGACTCAGCGATGTCTCCACCAGGAAGCATGAATAGCACCAGCCCAGGTCTGTAGGGCCTGGGTCATCTGTCTCTGAGACATCCTAGCAGCATTTAGCCAGAATTAGCTGGAAGTGGGGACGGGAAGGGGGGTCATGGGAGAGCTGGGCCAAGGGCCTTCAGGGAAAGAGGCTCCTGCTGGATAGGCCTGGGGATTTGGCTCACCTCCTGATGTAGGTGTCAGCCAGGTACAAAGCAGATGAACAAGCAGCAAAACCCAGAGCAGAGAGGAGATGAGAACCGAGGGCGCTGGCAGCTCCCTGAAATTGAACACGGTGGTAGGCAGAGTCGGGAGCAAAGAGGATGAGCGGCTCTTGGCCCTCTCTAGGGAAGTGGAGGTGGCCCAGGAGCAAAACTCACATTCTGAAAAAAATGCCACTATGTTTGTTTTCACAGTCAGCCCACAGACTAGGGGCCTCATTTGCATTTTATGGGTGGGAAACTGCCTTGCTCTGGTGCACAGCTGGTTAGCAACCCCCGGGGGCTGAGATGCGCCCCCGGTGCTGTCTGGAGATGGGCTGCAGGTGGCGGGGCGAGCCGGGCACCAGCTCTGCCCTGCTCCTGTCCAGGGTTTTCTCTTGCTGAGAAAGATGAGGAGGGACATCAGCTTTCAGAGCCTGAAGGGGAGTCCTATAGCCACAACTCTCATTTACCCGCTGCCCCCACCGCCCGTGCTGGGCCCACTCGCAGCCGGAGCCCCCTTGTTTCTCCCAGCAGTCCTGGTACTCACACTTGACAGCGCGGGTTCCCAGAGCTCTAGTAATTTGACCGAGGTTACATAACCGATACATGGGGAAGGCCGGGGATCGGAACCCAGCTCCCGATCCTGTATGTGTTTCCCTTCTCGGATCAACCCTGTGATTTTTTTTTTAAAAGATTTTTTATTTACTTATTTGACAGAGAGATAGCACAAGTAGGCAGAGCAGCAGGCAGAGAGAGAGGGAGAAGACTCCCCGCTAAGCGGGGAGCCCGATGCGGAACTCGATCCCAGGACTCTGGGATCATGACCTGAGCGAGAGTCAGCCGCTTAACTGAGCCACTCAGGCGCCCCTCAACCCTGTGATTTATCCCAGTTTGACAGATGAGGAGTCTGAGGCTGAAGAAGGCAAGTGGCTTCTCCCAGAGAAGAACCCACTGCTCGCCCAGGGCTCTTGATAGCAGAGGAGGAATGAAACCATGAGTCAGGACCCCCAGGACAAGGGAGGCTAGCCCCGTGGTCACAGCACCTGGAAGTGAATGCATCTCACTTCCAGGCAGAATGAACGCAAGGGCAAAGGCCTTGTAGGCGGTATTTGAGGCTGGGAGCTGTGTTGGTGTGTGGCCGTGACCAGGAGGTTGGCTCCAGACCTGCAGGTTGCTGGGGAGGTGGGGAGTCAGGGGGCCTTGGCCCCCTCCCAGTAGGGGTAAGGCTGTGGCATTTGCAGCTCCTTTGTTCTCCCTTCACACTTAAGTCACTGGCTCTGTTTGCACTTTGGGATCCCAGGGGAGGAGGGAGGGGACACTGGAAGGAGCAGCCCTGAGGGGCAGAGACGAGCACTGGGGTGCAGGATGCTGGGAGAGACAAACTTGTGCTTCTCAGGCCTTTAGAAGTAAAGGGTTTTTAGCACATGGGCCTCAGGAATGTACTTGGAAGTGTTTCCAGTGTATTTTTATTGCAAAGCCATAGCTAATGGAAACGTGGGGCAAAGACCCAGGAGCCTGCAACTAATAAGTCACCTGCTTTCCTTCATTTTCTGATGCTCCCTCTTAATCGCTGTGTTTACATAAGCCTTCTATATGATTGTAACTGTAACAGCGGATTCAGGATGTATCTACAATCCTGCAGTCTGTTCTTTAAATTTACCATTATGTTGTAAAACTTTCCATTCTTCCTGATGATTTTAAACAGCTATGTGATATCTGGGTGGAGGAATCGTGTTTTCCTTACCTATTTCACCGCTTTGGGGGCATTTAGGTTATTTCACGCTTTCTCCTGCTGTAAACAATGCAGTAATAATTTTTCTTTTAAAAAAAATTAGTTCTGTAAGATAAATTCTTGGGAGTTTGGATTCCTGGTTTAAAGAGACAGAGAACCTTTTTTTTTTTAAATTGTCTTTCGGAAACTATGAGCAAAATCCCTTAAAAGCCGCTTCCCTGGTTATTGTTCTTGTAACTGACAGACTGGCAGTGGGGGCTGGGCCCTGTCTGGGCTGTTGGGTGGGAAGCCACTTCCTCCAGCCTGGACCCATGCATCGAGGCTGTGTCTGGGAAATGGCCAGGTAGAGGTTTAGCCTGCCTAGCCCTTACCTGTCTCCCTTCTGGGCACCTGGGGAAGCACTTAGCGTTCAGATGCTCCTTCCCTCCTCACTCGTTCTGTAACGGAGACCCCAGAGGGGAGGTAGGTGGCTGCCGTCATTTATCTTCTAGAATCTTTAGGTTGCCTTTGGAAGTTGATTATCTTTTTTTCTCCCCGCTTTTCCTAGAATTTGTTCCTGTCAAAGAGTGGCCCCTGGATCTCCAGACCCTTTGCAGCTTTAGCAGTCTAGTTGGTGAAGTTCTCTACCTCCGAGGAGAGACACTGCTGCTCCTTTCTCAAGAGCAAGCTCCCCATTGCTATGGATACCGAATCCACGTATTCTGGATATTCTTACTATTCAAGTCATTCGAAAAAATCTCACAGACAAGGGTATGTAAGCTCTGGATTGTTCCACATTTCCTTTGGGGGAAACTCGCAGGCCGGTCCCGCCTTCTAGACTTTTCAGGTGGCGAGGCTGGGTTGCGGGGCTGTCCATGCTGGAGGATCGGTCCAGCGGCCCGTGAGAAGCTGGGCTTTGAGAGCATTTAACATGTGCTGGGAGTGACTATACCACAAATTTACATTTTATAGCTGCCATTACGGTTGAAGACCTTAATTTCTCACAATTGATTTTAAATTAAAGTTTCTCCCTGCAGTGGAAATGGTTTTCATTTCTAAATACTTCTCACAGATAACAGGTCTCCCAAAGCTTTACCAAGATTGTAAATGAAAGTTTAAAAAAAAAAGTGTCGATTTGTTGCTTTTTACCTAAAGTCGCTGACTCATTGCCCATTAGGCATTTGCGGTGAGGTTTATACACTAGGTGGTGGGATTGGCCCAGTGCCATATTTCTCTCTTGATGAGTTCTCCCAGTAAACAAGCCTGGGTAATGAAAACCCGCCATCCGGGGTGATGGGGGCCGGACTCCCGTCCTCTGTGCAAAATGCACAAGTCTGCACTGGTATTTGTAGTGCCTGCGGTATTACAGACCTGAAGAATGTTTGGTGAGTAAAGGAACAAGGGAATGAAAGGATGGAGAGTTTGAGAAAACAGCCGGTGAAGTTGTAGTACCACCTCTTACTTGGACTCCTCATCTGTGAAATGGGTCCAGCCGCCTCACAGGGCTGTTGAGAGGATTCAGTATGATTGTGCATATAGAACATTTATACGGCCCACGGTAGGAGGTCACTAACCAGTGACTCTGTGAATGCTGTTAACGGCCGTGGCATTTCAGCACCACGCTCAAAGGTCCCAACTGGCCACAGCCCAAAGGCGCAGCTGCGGTCGCAGCCCTGTGAGGACTGGGAACGGTGTTTCCCTGACCAAGCAGTTCCTCACAAAAGCAGCTGAATGCAGAGTGGGACTTTGTTTTGTAATGCAGCAATATGATGTGTCCACCTAATAGACTTATTTATTTGTGAGCCCGTCTGCGTGTACACAGGCGGCCAAAGGTCTGGAAGGGTATTCTCCGAGCTGCCCACAGCAGGTCACCCGCAGGAAAGGGGCTGAATGCAAGATGGTGACAGATGGGAATTTTGTTTTTGCTTTATTTTTCTGTATCCGTTTAGTCTTCTACAAGGGTGTGTCTTCTAATTAAAAATCTGAATGGAATAAAAGAATGCGAAACAACAATTTTCACAGATTGTTTAATGACCTGAGGAATCATGTTTATGAGGCCATGATATAAAAAACAAGAGTCAAAACTTTGTGCCTTATAATAGTTCTGTATTTTTATGAGATGAATGGTAACATTATTGGCCATACCTGTCTGGTCTCTGAGTATAGGGATTATTAAGATTATGGGTTTTTTTTTTGAAACCTTCATTATTTGCTAAATTTTCACGTGTGGGTCTTAAAATCATAAAAATGTGGGAAAAGGGTGTGAACAAGCTCTTCCTGGAGCCTGGGTCAGCCTTTCTGGAAGCATGCCGAACAGAAGCCTGCTGAGGGAGGCCTCAGATGACAGAGCCCAGGGCTCCAGATAGTCAGAACGCCTCTGGTGATCAAACATTCATCACCAGTTTCAACCAGCGAGTAAAACATATTAGATTCATCCTAAAACACCAGAAATAGCTGTTTGGAAACATCCAACTGGAGAAAGCCATTCCCTTGTCAGCATGCCAAGCTTCTCTTTTCCACATGGCAGTGACAGGAATAGGAATTTGGGGTGCTGCTCGTGCTTCGGGGTGATTGGGGGACAATACATTACAGGACTCTGAGGAGGAACCATCTCGGGTCTCCTCTGCCTACACGTGGGTCCCGACTGTCCTACGTCCGGGCCCCGGGCTGTGCTCCACTCATTTCTTAGGCCTCTTGGGACCCCAGAAATTGATCCAGCAGTGCTCTTGTGGTGACGCTAAGAGACAATAACTTCCAATTAAAACGGCGTGCCGAACTCTTAGTGCCTCCTTGGGCCCATGTGGAAAGTACTTGGCAAATGATAGTACAAGCTGAGCCTTTTAATAAAGTAATCAAGGAGTGCTGCTGAATGCCTGTTCAGAAAAGCTCTGGGTGGAAGGGATGGCCATCAGAGATTCCATGGGTTCTTGAGGAAAAAACAACACCCACATGCAGTGAATTCCCTGAGGGCCCTGTGAGGCGCAGTAGCTAACTATGGGGCAAAGCTTGTAGTCTGTAGATGGTGTGGGCTGGGGCGTACAGTGTCGGGGCATAAAGAATATTAAGCCGTAAGAATACCCCTCACCGGTGTGTAAGCAGGCCCTAGTGCCGGCGAAGGGTATGGTATCCCCCGGGAGGGTCCCCGTGAAGGCTGTTCTGCTCGGGGATTTGTCAGGAATTTGAATGGAAAAGGAGAAAAGGGGAAGAACCTTGCTTTTGGGTAATTGTAGTAGGCCTCTCCCCCAGAGAGGAATAATGAAGGGCACTCAACTTGATATGCCCAGTGACCCCGGAATCATCTGTGGGGGGCTGGCTGGCTTCCAGACAGATGACACCTGACTCTTTTCCAACAGAGAGGTCTGCGGTCTGGTTTTGTGATGTCTGTTCTCTCCAGAGGGTGTCCAGTTAGCTTGCTGGGAAAATGGTGCAGACTTCAGCCGACCTTGTTTTACCTTTTGAGCCTGGAGTAGCAGTTCCCCACATCACGTACGGCAGCGGCCAGCAATGCTCAGGAAACCTTGGCGGGCATCTGCAAGGACCCTCAGCCCCTGTCCCCCATCCTCAGGGCAGTCCTAGAGCCGTGGGAGGCGGTACCCCCGCTCAGCAGGCCATAACATGGGAGGTGAGGAAAGGCAGTGCTATTTGCCTGACCTCACGAGGCCAGCAGGTGCCCTTGGCAGGTTTCGGGCCTGACTGGTTGGCCCTTTGGAAGCCCCGGCTCCTCCCCGGGCTGTGCTAGATGGGGAGCAGCAGGAGTAACCGGTAGGGGATGGGGGGGAAAACTCATGTGACGAGTGTGCTGAAATGCACTGTCCAAAAGAGGGCTGCCAGAGGCAGAGGGAATTGGCTCTTTTGTTCCCAGGCGGCTTCAGAGTCAGTTTGCGCTGTGCCTGGCCCTCCTACCCGAGTCCGTTGCTGAGCCAGCGGAAGCAGCCAGACAGCCCCACCATCAGCTGGGCAAGGGCAGGTAGTGGGTGGTGGTGGAGAAGGAAAGGGCGGAGTGACTGGTGGGGCTGGCTTTCCCCAAATAGAAAGAGTCCAACAACAGAAACAGAGCTAAATGGTCTTCCCAGGAAATGCCGACTGTAGTGGGAAGGGAACGGGAATTGATGGGGGTTCTGGCTGAACCAAGGGGTTTTACAGCTGCCCCCAAGGGCCCACCTCTGGAATTGCCTGAGCAGATGGGTTTACACACACACGCACGGCAGGTACAGACACCTGCCCCGGCCTCCTGCGTGCCGTTGCTTGTTCTTCCCACCCTCTCGTCCGCATACACACAAGCACAGATATGCTGTACCCTTACTGGCAGATGTTGCGTGGAGACCGACTCCGAGGTAAAGATACAGCGATTCCCGTGGCTGACGCCCCTGCCCGGCCAAGGCACACTGGTGATCCCTACCACTCAGGCAGAGCTGGAAACCCTCCCCAGTGCATGTGGGTTTGTAACCCCCCTTTTGTGGTTTGATAGACGTGTGCACTCCCCCCGCCACGCTCTGCTTCGTCTCCTGTTTCCACTCCTAGACCCCATGAGCGGATTGTCTTCACCACCCGGAAGCCCTCTGCCAGAGTGCACTTGGCCCTTGCTTGGAGCCCCAGCGTTGGGAGCTGTGGAGATGAACACGTGGGCTCCCCGTGCAGGAAGCAGCCGTCCTGTGGTCCGAGCTCGGCACCCTGGACAACACTGGTTGGCCTTGTTTTTGTTGGACCGGCTCAGACACCTTCCAAGAGCAGTAGTTCACGACCGGTGATTTTTGTAAAAGCTGCATGGCAGGTTTGCTCCCTTGGCAGCAGGGACCGGCACAAGGCTGATGCTGAGTGCTGCTGTGCGCTGGCCTGAGCCTTCTCTCCAGCCGCATCCGCTGAATGCCATTTTAATAAGGGAGCTACTCTGCACCTCGACATTGTACGGCTGAGCATAACGCTCCCGTTACTGAGCGCCTGCTCCATACAGGCATTTCACAGACAGCCGGAGTTCCGAGCACTCACTCCCACAACCCTCTCAGGAGCATTTGGGTGGAAGAACCCTGGGGAAAGTTCCCTGGACCCCCCTGCATCCTGATCACCTGGGGTGCTAGTGAAAATGCTGATTCCTGTCGTCTCCCTTCCAGAATTCCCTAGGGGTGGGGCCAGTGAATCTGCACTTAAATCCCCACTCCAGGTGGTGTTTCTGCTTATTCGGGTGTGGGAAGCACTGGTTTCGGGTTTCTGGCTCTGGGGGATGCGAAAACCTTCCTGGGGTTATCGGATGGTAGGCTCCTGTCTGGTTTACCAGATGTTACCAAGGGAATGGCTCAGGCCGTGCCTTCTCCTTTGGCTGCCGTTGGGCCCTTTAAGAGCCAGCTGGGGCGGGCCAGGGGTCAGAGTGATGGCTGGCCCTGGAGAGGCAGTTTCCAGCCCCGGGTGTGTCCCCCACCTGCTTTCTGCCTCGGCTGGGTTCAGGCTCCAGCACTTGGCATTCAGTGAAAGAATTTTGGTTTCCAGTGGAATTTGTGCTGTCACAGGATTTGACCCATGGGACTAGTGAATAGATAGACAGGGTTGGGGAGCATGTGACTTGGCTGATGACAGAAAGAGTAGGTTGCTGGGGGAGCAGTTGGAAACACAAGATAGAAGAGGAGGCTCCTGGGCCTGGCTGATGGAGGCCTTGGGAGGCAGGGATTCTAACTCCGTCCACACAGGTCATCCCGAAGACGGCCCCGGTGCCTGGGAAGGCTCTCCCAAATTGTTTATTGTTTCTCACACTCAGGCTTTTAGAAGTGATTGTCTTTGGCAGCCCAGAGCGTTGGGCTCATCGCGTTGTGCTGTCCAAGTTCACAGGGCATTTGTGCCTGCCAGCAGTAGGTCCACGGGCGGATTTCAGAGCTCCAGCGGTTCAAGTAGAGGGCGTCCGGACAAGCAGTAGGAATATTCAGGCTACCAGATCTTCGAATCGCTCTTCAGATCAGTGCAGCATAGCGGGTGTGAGTCGAGGTGGTGGGAGAAGACCTTGGGTCACCTCCTGCCACTTACTATGACTTTGGCAAGTCAGTTAACCTCCGTGAGCCTCAAGTTTTTTATCTCTAAAATGAGGACAAGTCTACTGGCTTCATACCTTTATTGTTGGGATTAGGATAGAATGAAATTAATATCATCGAGCACCTAGTAAAGTGCTCTCTAAATTAGAGTGGGGAGTAGAATGATTGGCATTGATAGATACATCTCTAGGTAAACTGATTTTCTGCTGTCCCCCTAGTTACCTGGTTAAACTGAAACACCCAAGTTGATCGGAACACATGTATTTCTAGACTCTAATATAACAATAGATCGGGATGATAAGTGATGTTCTAGAAATCAGAGATGCTCTCAACTGAGAGTTTCTGGGACCTAGGACGCCTCCCTGCTCTTTGAAGGGACTAACCAGTGCTTATCCTAGAGAGGTGCTGATAAGGTCAGAGTTTGCCCACAGGAAGTCTGCATGTGATTTTGTTGGCTAAGTAGCAGGTTATTAGGACACACGCTGTGGAGGGGAAGGAGTCAGACTGCATGTTAATAGTTCCTTCTACATCTCCTCTGAGGCCCCTGTACTGAGCTCTGCGTACATTACCCATGTGGTATTATCATTTTCCCCATTTCACAGAGAGGAAACTGGGGTCAGAAGTTGAATAACTTGTGCAAGGTCACACATCTAGTAGGGGCAGAACTGAGATCTGACTGTTGTCCCCAAAGCCTGTGTGTGTGGTGCTCTGTCCTGCCTGGGGGGACCTTGGGAACGAGAGCAGGTGTTGGAAGGGATGTCAAGGTGGCCTCTAAGACAGGAGGCACCGATGGCCAGGCTCCCTCTGTGGGGGCTCCTGGACTGACTGTCACAGTCAAGGACGGGAATGCCAGTTTCCATAGGTGGTTAGTGGCCAGGTTGTGACTTCGGAGTTTCGCACAGCAATTGTTGCCTTTCGTAATTTCAGGATTGACTGGAGGCAGGATGCCCTCCCAGTTACCCTGGAAGACCACCCAGGAAGTTCATCTGGGGTAAAATGAGGCAGCAGCCTGCTTTCCTTAGGAAGCCTGAAAACACACACACATGCACCCATACACCTCTTGGTGTCATTTGTCCTGGCTTTTATTGTTCCTCTGGGTACGTTTGAATTCAGCCAGAACCTATGGGAATGATTTTCAGTTTGAATTTGTAGGAATGAGAAGTAAATGCTTCTTTGTACTGGTTTAGAATTTCCTTTCTTCTCAACTTGTCCAAAGGTGTAGGGTGACAGTGTGTCCCAGATTTTTTTGGACAGACCAAAGTGTAAATATTTTGCAGTGTTGTCCCCACAAGAAAGCCCTAGAAAACGAATTTAGGCAAATTAGAACCAAATCAAGTCAGTGATTTTACAGTAAAATGTGCCTCAGCTACAGAAATTCTAAAACTCACAATTTTAGGCTTTGAAAAAATCTATTTTCAACTCCACTGTTGAGGGAGGAGTGATAGTCTTTGTTTCGGGTCTTGGAATGACAGAAAATACTAAATAAGGAGTAAAAATTAACTTACCCCTTGCAGGGGGTGGCTTGGGTGGGTATTGGCACCGTGTGTGTATGTGTGTATGTAGAATTTTCCTAAACTCACAATGAAATGTGTATTTCGATGAGAGGTGATTCATACAGTATAAGTGTGCTGGCTGATAATCATTTTTTTTTTCAGGGAGAGAAATAGAGAGAGACACAAATCACCCCGGAGTAAAGATGGCAGAGGGTCAGAAAAATCTGTCACCATTCAAGCTCCCACTGGAGAGCCCCTGTTGGCCAATGATTCTACCCGGACGGAGGAAGTTCAGGTAAGGATCAAAGGCAGTCTGTAAGCACACTGCCCCTTGATCAAGACTCTTTTCAGTAAATGTTTTCCTAAGTCTTGTTGCAGTAGGTTCTCTTGGGTTTTTATCTTTATTTTTCTAGCATGGTAATGAGTTTATCTATGTCTCGTGGTTTCTTGTTGGTCTAAGGACAGCCTGGCCTGCCATTGGCTACCTGGGGGATTCTTCTGCAGTGTGATTGGTTGGCCTGCTTTGAATGGTGTTGAAAAGAAGTCGGCCAGGCTGATGACAGGGTAGAGAAAGGGAAAGTTGTAGGCTGTCGTCTCCGGGGACGCGTTTCAAAGTGGAACAGTACGCCAGGGGAGGAAACTCTCTCCAGAAGCCCTGAGGACTGTGGGGAACAAGAGGTTAAGAGAGCCCAGACCGACCACTGTGAGGTATATGAAGTCGGTCGGGGGGCCATACACTTAGCTGCCTGACAGGTAAACTGGATAAATGAAATGGGCCCTGCGTCACAGAGAAGGGGCTAGAACCCATCAGGCAAGCTCAGGGGTGAGCAGCACCCTACGTGGCACGTCGTCGTTGGGGCCGTGGCGTGGAGCGATGAGGTCTGTGGCAAACTAGAGAATGGTCTCCTCTGTGGGAGGAACGGCAGCTCCCCAGCTCCGGACTCTTATTACCACTCAGGAATGCAGGAATTCAGTGCTCCTGGGTCTACTGGTATTGAAGAAAAGCTGGAAATCAGGATTTTATGTGAAGTCACCCCATTTTTAAATATTGGCAATGTATTCATCTTTAAAAAAAAGATGCTATGTGGGTTCTTCTCGCTGGGTCCTAACTGACTGGCAGCCCACCTGATCTAAATAATATCTGAGCTATCCTCAGAAACGTGTGTGCATACCCTCCACAGCTCTTGAAATACATGCATGGCCAGCCGTGGCCCCAAATAAACCGAAGTATGCTCACGCCTGCAGGTACACATACGTACGCATTTAGGAGTAGGTAGATGGACTGAAATTGGAATTCCTCAGAGCACACGAGGTGCCCTTGGGACCCAAAGCCCAGCTGTGGGATGGATGTGGAGTTTGCCGAGTGATGAGTACATGTCATTAGTCCTTACCATTGTCCTACCTGCCATGACTCTGGGAGGGCCAGAGGGATGGTTGGATGGTTGGATGGTTGGGGCTGATCTGGAGATCGGACCACCTTGATGCACTGAGGGAGGTCAGTTTCCTTCTAGATGGGGATTCAGAGGTGCTGGGGGCCCACTGGGAAGGCATTTCTTCTTTGCAGCTTCCCTACATCTTGTAGCTCACTGGGAAGGTATATCAGGAAACTGTTGGTGTTTACACCAAGTTGATGTGATGGGAAAAGCATGGAAATGGGCATCTGGAGGCTGTGTTTCTCGTAGCTCTGTGATCATGGGCAGTTCTGACCTTTGTGGGCCTCAGGCTCTTTAGCGGAGATCTTGGGTATCAGATTAGAGGTTCTTAGATCCTTTCTGTTCTAAGAACCCCAAGCTTAAGAGAACCCTTTGGACATCTACATTTTTAAGGCACGAGTGTACATCCGTTCTCAAAATGTCCAGGGGATTTAGTAAGCAATTTTTTGGTGGGCAAAGGGTGAATAGCTAAATCATAGTAGTGCGGTGGTCAACAAAATCATCACGAGATACTAGTAATAATTACTTCCACATTAAGTATCAACTGAGTATTAGGCCCAATACAAAACGTGGAATCTCGTATTTGCCCTTCACTCTTTCAGAGTGTTACAAAATAAATTATTTTACGAACTTACTTTATATTACAATGAGTTGTCGGTCTTTGAATTTGTGGCTATTTTCTCCCCTATTGGTGATTTTTTTTTAATTGAAGTAAATTTACACAGAGATATGAACATATCTAAAGTGTACAGTTTGAGAAGTTCAAGCAGCAGAACAAACCCACGTCACTCACACTGTCAATATATATATTTTTTTATTACTCTACAAAGTTCTTTTATGTTCTTCCTAGTCAATTCCCGTCCCCACCTCCACCTCTCCAAGACAAGCCCTGTTTTGATCTCTATCACTGTAGATTAGTTTTGCCTGTTTTGGAACTTAATATAATTGGGATCATATTCTTAATATGATTGGTATGAAATTATATTCTTAATATAATTGGGATCATTGTTTCAGACTTTTCTCAGTCAGCCTAATGATTTTGAGACTTCTCCATGTTTTGATGAGTTTTAGCAAGTCATCCTTTTTTATTTTTGCTGAGGAGTATTCTGTTGTATGAACATATTACCCGTTCTCCTGATGGTTAGATATCTGAGGTGTGCCATTTTGGGCTATCACGAATAAAGCTATTAACAACATTCTGATACAAGTCTTCTTGCAGACACATGTTTACATTTATTTTGGATAAAAACCTGGGAGTGGAATTGCTCCATCATACATTCGAGCATATAGTTGAACTTATAGGACACTGCCAGACCCATTTTCAAGAGGAATTTTATCATTTTACTCTTCCCTCAGCCACATGCGAGAGTCTTGGTGGCTTCTGGCTGCCATCCTAGAGAGTCGTTTCTTTCATGGTATGCGACACTTATTAACTTTCCAAGTTGAAGAACTCTTTGTTCATAGGTCAAGACCTTTCCACCGCCACCACTCCATGCTGTAGCCTATACATTCATAAATCATATTTTCCTGATCATGACTAGATTTAAGGTTATCGTTTGGTCATGGGATCCCTATCTTGCTGATTCGGCTGTCAGCTTAAACTAGATTTGTTAAGTTGGTGTCTTCCACATGAATTTCACCCGGCTTGCCCCTGCATCGGACTGTTTTTTTCCAAGTTAAATCACATACACAAATCTCTGAGGCAAAACCTCTTTGGACCCCATGTGGCTTTTCACTGCCTTCTTGCTCTCTTGCTGCTTTGTAGTGGAGGAAGGATTGCCAGCAAGATAGCAGGATTGTTTAAAAATCCTAACAACTGGATCTTGTTCAATAAAGGGACTGATCGGTCCTCCTGGAAAATACCTCAGAGTTTAAGAAGAGAGAGAAAGCAAGAGAGTCAAAGACACATTGCAGTAGCCTGGGAGTTCTGTGCCCTTGATGTTCAGTGTGTCACGAGAATGCGTGTTTGGGGAGGAATCTTTGCACTGTCCTGGCCAGTGCTACTTGAATTTGCTTATTAGCTTGCTCAGTGAGAAACATGGTCAAGGAATGCTTGACGCACTCACGATGTGATAATGATTTGTTTAATTATTAAACGAAACCAAAACCAAAAAAAACCAAAAAACAAAAAACACTACAGGTCAGCTGTGGTTTGTACGTATAGCTTTTCAGAGCTGCTAGAGGGTATTGTTATGCCCCACTTCCAGAACTTGGACTTTGTCAGCTTTTTTAATCCAGCCAGGAAATGAGAAGCGAATGCAGAGCCTTCTTCCGCCATAGGTGAGCCCTCTTATGTAAGTCTCACTGCGGGGACCAGAGCCTCTCAGGAGATTCCAGCATTCTTGTTCAGGACTCCCGGTGCACGTGGGTGGACTTTCCACCCACACGGTCTCATCCACACGGTCTCACTTTGTGTTTACTGGACCATTTTTCTGTTTTCTGCCACAAATTGAGGTGGGGGCTGGGGACCGGGGCTAGGTCTTCCTCTCCCTGCATCCCCAGTGCCTGGCCTGGAGCGTGGTATACAGTGGGTGCTCACGTGGTTACTGGCGAGGGGATCACCTGGGATGACTGACTCGGAATGATCAAGGTTAGAGTGATGAAAGCCCCCAATATACCCACCAAAAGGTTAGACTGTGTCTTCTCTGTTTGAAAGGGCGAATATAGCATACAGCTTGAAAAACTTCAGTGAAAGTCACCAAGCTTCACAGTTCCTGAATTTGAAGGGTTCAGCTCCCATGTTGTAGGGTTGCCCGTGGGTGTGGGCTGGCTCGGGGAAGCGGGCCCTCTGTGTGTCCGAGTGCTGGCTTCGTGGCTTTTACCGATGACCTGCACCGGTGGCTCTTCACGCTCCCTGTGCTCTCCCCATCAGGATGACAACTGGGGAGAGACGACGACGGCCATCACAGGCACCTCAGAGCACAGCATATCACAGGAGGACATTGCCAGGATCAGCAAGGACATGGAGGACAGTGTGGGGCTGGACTGCAAGCGCTACCTGGGCCTCACCGTGGCCGCGGTCTTGGGACTTCTAGTGTTCCTCACCCCCATCGCCTTCATCCTGTTACCCCCCATCCTGTGGAGGGATGAGCTGGAGCCTTGTGGCACCATCTGCGAGGGACTCTTCATCTCCGTGGCATTCAAGCTCCTCATTCTGCTCATCGGGACCTGGGCGCTCTTCTTCCGCAAGCAGAGGGCCGACGTGCCACGGGTATTTGTGCTCCGTGCCCTTCTGTTGGTCCTCATCTTCCTGTTTGTGGTTTCCTACTGGCTGTTCTACGGGGTCCGCATCCTGGACTCGCGGGACCGGAACTACCAGGGCATCGTGCAGTACGCCGTGTCCCTGGTGGACGCCCTCCTCTTCATCCACTACCTGGCCATCGTCCTGCTGGAGCTCAGGCAGCTGCAGCCCATGTTCACACTGCAGGTGGTCCGCTCCACCGACGGCGAGTCCCGCTTCTACAGCCTGGGACACCTGAGGTAAGGGGCCCGTTGGAGAGGCCGAAAGGACCGCTGACTGCCATCGTGCTGGCAGATAGCACGTGACGGGTGAGGACAGGTGCCGGGTGCCGGGACCAGTGTCTGACTCCCTTCTTCGGGTTCTGGGAGGAGCTCTGTGTGTGTGGGGGGGGGGGGGTTCTGTGTCCATTGACTTTCCTGACTGCCGGGTGGGGGGACACTGTTGCTGGCCTCATCGGGTTGGAGTCTTATGGGGCCAGCTCTCAAACTTGGCAGCTCCCAAAAGTGATGGAGAAGGGGGTGCCTCGTGGTGGCTGCTGGCCTTGGCCCTGAAATTGGCCTGTGAACGGTGGACAGAGTGACCAGCCCCTCCAGTTTGCTCAAAATGCTACATCTGGTTTACACCCTTGTCCTGGTGGGATTGTTCATCCTTCCTTTTTTTCCCTCACTCGCAGAGGTGTCCCGGTTTAGGCATTAAATTATAAGGCCACCCTAGGGGTCTCCAGTAAAGAATCAAGTGCAGGTTAGAGACCCCGAACTTGTGAGAGTAGAATGTTTTGGAAATGGATACATGCAAAGTTAGAAGTACATTGAGATGTCGTACTTTAAATCTATGCATGTCATCTATTTTGTGGTTAACTAAAAAAGGATAATCGTATTTTATTTTATTTTTATCTATTCTAAGGTAAGCACTTTGTAGAGATTGTCACGTTTAGTCTTCACAGAGCCCTTTGATTTAGGTGTTACTCATCCCAATATCACAGATGAGGAAATGGGGAATTAGGGGCTTTAAACAATTCGTAGAAAATAACGTGGCAGGCCTCATTGGGGATTTACCCCGTTGTGAAGCTGGGCTTCAGGTAATGCCCCCATTATGGCATCTCTCACTTTGTGTTTCTCTCTCTCTCTTTTTTTTGTTATTTTTGTTATTTTTTAATTTTTTTATTAACACAATGTATTATTTGCCCCAGGGTACATGTCTGTTTCTCTAAAGGGTTGTTTTGTTTATTTCTGTGGCCATTAATGATATTTCCATTTTATTTTATTTGTTTGCTAATCCAAGCACAACTCTTACAATCAGGATTGTTATTGTTCAGGATTCCTGGTGCATGTGGGCAGGACTTCCCCTAGATGGTCTCACTTTGTGTTTACTGGACCATTTTTCTGTCTGTTTTCTGCCACAAATTGAGGCGGGGGCTGAGGTCAGGGGCTGGATCTCCCTCTCACTGCATCCCCAGTGCCTGGCCTGGAGCGTGGCATACAGTCGGCGCTCACATGGTTACCGGTGAAGGGATCACCTGGGATGGCTGGCTTTGCCGTCTCGCTGGGCTCTCCTGCCTCCTCCGGCAATACGCGCCAATGTGTGTGTAACCTGCTTGACCCACGGTGAGCACTTGGTTAATTGTGGCCATTACTGCCTGTGATCGTGTAGCTGGCAGAGCGGCCGAGACCAGCAAGGGCACCCTACTGGGTATCAGAACAATGGGCTTTGTCATATTTTTGGCTGGGACACGGGAAGGTGGCCCGGCCCTGGTTTGGAGTTGGGTCACACTGCCAAACCATCTTGGTGTTGGCACGCACCCTTTTTCATTCCTCTGGCTTAGCTTGTACCCCCCGAGGCCTGGGTGGTTTAGCACTGGAAGCGGCTGCCGTCCTGACCAGTCCTTGGAGGGAATTGGTGTCTGAGTCACATGCCCTGAGCAGCAGAATCCTATGTCTCCGAATCCTTTGCAGATGCCGGTGGGGCTATGAGGGCGAGGAAGTCCCTGCTGCTTATTCATCTCTGCTTTCTTCTAACACCCCCACCCTGTTTTCGGTGGAGAATGACCAGCAGATTTGCATTAAAAATCTGCCACAGGGGCGTCCAGGTGGCTCAATTGGTTAAGTGTCTGCCTTCGGCTCAGGTCATGACCAGGGTCCTGGGATCGAGTCCCATGTCGGGCTCCCTGCTCAACAGGGAGCCTGCTTCTCCCTCTGCCTGCTGCTCCCCCTGCTTGTGCGCTCTCTTTCTCTCTCTCTTTCTGACAAATAAAATAAAATCTTACAAAAAAAAAAAAAAAAAACCTGCCACATGCAGAGCCCGGCACTGGAGACACCCAAGACACAACGCTGGCTGCATTCTGAGCTCTGTCCAGAACTCCTGGGGCTCACTGTCCCTTGGTGAGACCAGTGCCCTGCTGTGTTTGGACAGTTGCCTACATAGGCCTGGGTACCAGTGATGGGCACACAGGAGGATGAGGCAGTGGCAGCGGGAAGCGGTCTGTCCCAGGACAGGACAGGTTTTGCTCAAGCCTAAGCAGGTGGAGAGAAATCTAGCTCTGGTTACAGTAGAGACAAGTGATATTTGGGACTCTTAATGTAAGTGGCCAAGACGCTGGCTTCCGCTCTCATTGGCACGAACCCCACCTGTGGGGTGGACAAGCGAAGGGAGTCGTCTCCCCTTGGGTCATCCAGGTGGTGGGGTTGACTTACCGCCCTGCCCCCAGCTCCCCTCGGCCCTTCCCTCCAAAACTGGATGGGAGCCAGGGTGGGGAGGGGACAAACAAAACAGCCCCGGGGGGCAGTATGCCTGTGCTGTATTCAGAAACTTGGCTGCAGCCTTGGTGCCTCACCACACACACGGCTCCGCTGCCAGGGGGACACCTGGTGGAGGGGCAGGGCCGGCGACGCCGTGTGGCCCACAGGCACCTTTCATGCCTGTCCTCGCCCGTGACCAACAACTGGCCTTGACTTGCTAACCCTGAAGCCCCCAACCGCAGCTCCTGGGGAGACCCAAGGGTGGCACTTTTCCGGCAGCCCTGGGTGGGCGGGGGAGGGGAGCATGTCGAAGTGGTGCCCGAATTTTCCTCTTGGCTTCTCTCCAGGACCCTTTGTGCTCCTCCTGGCCCCGCCCTCAGGGAGGCCCCCTTGGTCCGTCACACAGAGGGAGACCCGTTGATGGGGTGCAGAGCTGGCTGGGGGAGGGGAGGTGCCTTTGTTCTCAAATCGAGCCCCTCAGTCTGCGTGAGCTGGAGCGGGCCTGGCGTCTGTCCCTGCTGGCACTGGGTGGGCTCAGCCGCCTGCCGCTTCTTGGGCTAATTCTGGTCTGAACCCAGCAGCGGCCGCGAGAGTCACGGGGCCAGAAATATAACCTCAGAACCCTTTTGCAGAGTGTGAAACAGGAGGGATGGGGAATCAGAAGAGACAAAGAGCGGGTCCGGGGATCAGAATAGCAAGTCGTCCTCAGCTGACTGGCAGGCCTCTGTGGAAAGCTTTCCCTGTGGCCGTGACCTGATGGGCTTAGGTGCAGAGCGATGGTGAGCGCTTTTGTGGGGGTGTTTTCAAAGATGATTTTTTTTTTTTTAAAGATGATTTTATGGGATCGACTGAGCTATTTTTGAGGGTTGGCAAAAGAATGCCTATTCTTCAGTTTCTTAAAGAAAAGATGCTTCTTGTTAGCTCTCATAGAAGGTACGGTGGCCCGGCTTGTTGGCAGGAATGGAGTTAGGGGCTTATTTGAAAACTTTCAGAAAAATCGAAGGTTACTGTGGTACAAGTGAGATACTGTAAATAGATTAAGATAC
Source organism: Potos flavus (assembly GCA_028534135.1). Lineage (NCBI taxonomy): Eukaryota > Metazoa > Chordata > Mammalia > Carnivora > Procyonidae > Potos > Potos flavus. The sequence continues at coordinate 78,705,283 of CM052900.1, read as the reverse complement.
TTCCTAACCTCTCTGCCCAGTGCCTGGGGGATGACAGAGGGCTTTTCAGATGTCCCATGTCATTTACCGCTCCTGCCCTTCAGGGCAGGCAGGTGGTACGGGGTGGCCGCCCTGTGCAGAGGGGAGACCCAGCCGCGGGTTCCGGGACTGCGTGCTTCCTGGGGGTTGCACCCCTCCCCTGTGCCTCGGGATAGTTGTGTTCATGTTCACAGCACTGCTTTCAGAACACTCGAATGAACTCGGAAGCATGTTTGAGTTGCGTACCTTGTGCCAGGCTGGGTGCTAGCTCTTTTGTTAAGTACATGATTCTGTTTAACTCCCAGCTTCAGAGTTGCAAAAGGGAGAATGCAGAGGGTTATCAGAGATGGCCAGCTTGCACTCTGCAGCCATTCCTTAGCCTGTTGGTGCTTTTGCTCAGTCAGTTAGCAAACAACACCGGGACCTTAAAAACACAGCAGTAGGGGCGCCTGGGTGGCTGAGTTGGTTAAGCATCTGCCTTCGGCCCAGGTCATGATCCTGGGGTCCTGGGATCGAGTCCTGTGTCGGGCTCCCTGCTCAGTGGGGAGTCTGCTTCTCCCCCTCCCTCTGCTGCTCCTCCACCTTGTCTTCTCTCTATCAAATAAATAAAGTCATTAAAAAAAAAACAAAACAAAACAGCTGTAGGTTTGAGCCTTTGGCCAAAACTTTTAACTTTTCTGTATGTCACAACATGTTCCCCCAAAGGACCTCTTTTAACTATTGCTGTATAACTCCCCCCCCCCCCCCAAATGTGGTAGCATAGGGAAACCTTTTATTTTTTTAATACTCTCGTGGGCTGGTCTCAGCTGGAAGGTTCTTTTGCTGGTCTGACCAACATTTTCTGTGTGTTTGCAGTCACGTGGTGAGGCGGCTGGGGCTGGGCATCTTTCTCTTCCCACTTATTCTATGATTCTCTCCCTCCCCAGAGAGCCCTTCAGGGGAGTAGTTTCTTCATTAGGGGAGGTAGACTTCTTCTCAGGGCTTCAGGAGCACAAAAGCCTTCTAAGGCCTGTGTCTGGAACCGGCCTCGCACAACTTCCCCAGCATTCTCTTGTTAGAGCCAGGCAGAGCCCCAGTCCGGACAGACGGAAGAGGGCTGCACGAGGCAGGGAGCTGGGAGGGTGGGTTCACTGGGGTCCACGACCCAGCAGACTCCCGCAACCACCTCAGCTCTCATTCCCGGAGTCTGCTTGTTCTTACTTTGCACGGAGTTCTAACAGATGTAATTACTAGCTTCTAAACCTCTAAAAGTCCACAAGTAACATATTTCAAGTGAGAGCTGCTATAGGAAGGCCTGCAAACATTAGTGAAAAGTGTAGTCATCAGCAGAGAGACCAAAACCGCAGAAGCAGGCAGAACACTTGCCTATCCAGAGCGACCCCCGTTCTGTAAGACAGTCACTTGGCCGAAGTGCCATTGTACCTAATTCCGCCAGCGGGTCTTCACTGTTTGGGATTCTAAGCATACTTCAGTCTTTGACACTGAGAGTATCATATCAATTGGGACTGATACTGCACCTTTTTATCAAAGGTCTGGCTACTGACCACAGAACCACCTGTGCTTTAGAAGAAATGATTCCTGGATTGCTTTTCAAACAGTGCAAGTTTCTGATCATGCATGATCATAGCATTGCTGTGTCGAAAGGCACTGTTGTGGTCCCCCCTCCCCAACTCATAGGTAGAAATGAGAAACATGTCATTGGATAATGGTGAAAAGACGATCCTTGTTATAAAATGGCAAGGAACTTGGCTGAGCCATGTTCGTGTTCTAGTGTTCTGCGGCAGGTAGAACGTGTGAGTGAGGGATGGAATTGGGTATTTGGCTGAGGTATTTATTTTTATTTTTTTTAGAGAGAATGCACATGTGCGTGCTATGGGGGGGAGGGGGTGGAGGCAGAGGGAGAGAGAGAATCTTAAATGGGCTCCGTATCCGGCATGAGCCAGTCACAAGGCTCAGTCCCACAACCCTGAGATCATGACCTGAGCCGAAATCAAGAGCTGGACGCTTGACCTACTGAGCCACCCAGGCGCCCCACAGCTGAGGAATTTCTAAGCAAAATGTTGAAGATGCACCCAATAAAAGATGGCAGCTTGGGTCCTCCATGACTGCTCATATAAAATGTGAGAGGAGGGAGATGGGTTGCAGAAGGAATTGTTAAGCACAAGGGAATCCATACTTGAAGATTTGGATAATACTCAGCCTATCCATAGTGCAAACAATGACTGAGTGTGTACTGAAGAGAAACACCAAGGGTGTGGTCACAGAGCTGTCTGATTATTTTTTAAGTTTACTTATTTATTTATTTAAGTAATCTCCACACCCATCGTGGGGCTCGAACTCATGACCCCCAGATCAAGAGTCTCACACTCCCCCGCCTGAGTCAGCCAGGCGCCAACTGTTCGATTTAATCAGGATTTAATCTGCCATTCCAGTGGAAGCTGAGAATGAGGATGGGAAAGTGGGATCGTACGAGTACAGCACCACTGTCACCTGGGACTAAAGGAAACGGAAGGGGGTGGGGGGTTTGATGGAAGGAAGGCTGCGAACGCGCATTATCCTTCAAGGAAAGTGAAGAATGACCCCAAAGGTGATCCAGAGATCATTAGGGCACCCCTCCCACCGCAGGCCCAGGGGCCACGTTGCTTCCTCATTGGCTTCAGAGGATGGGCCCCCCACCTTGGTTTTAGTGGGCCAGGCGGCCACTGCCAAGAGCTGCCTGGATAGGGCCACCCCAAGAGCCCCAAGGACACAGCACTGAACCGAAAAGGATTATCCTGAAGATCAAGACCTTAAGATCTAGTGGGATTAGCCTTGTTAGATTTGGGGCTTATTTGGGACCCATCACCCCCTTCCTTCCAGGTTCGCCCTTTTGGAATGGGAATGCCTATCCTGTGCCTGTCTCGTTACTATACTGGAAGCACATAAGTTGTCTGGTAACACAGGTTCACAGCTGGAGAGGGATCTTACCTCACTGTGGATTATACCGTGAGTCTTGGCGCTTAGGCGAGACTTTGCACTTAGAACTGGTGCCGGAATGAGTCAGGACCTTTCGGGGCTATTAGGATGGAATTGGTCTATTTTGCACAGGAGAAGAACAGGAGTTTTAGGGGTCAGGGATGGAATGTTATGGACTGAATTGTGGTCACCCAGAATTCATAGGTTGTAGCTCTAAGCCCCATGTCTTTGGAGATGGGGTATCTGAGGAAGTAATTAAGATTCAGTGAGGTCATAGATCTGATAAAATCTGTGTCCTTATGAGAAGAGACACCAGAGAGCTTGCACACACACTCTGTCTCTCCCCCTCTGCCTATGAACCGAGGAAAGGCCACGTGTGGAAATCACGAGAAGGTCGTCGTCTGCAAGCCAGCCACAGGGCTCTCCCCAGAAACCGAATCAGCCAAACCTTAATCCTGGACTTCTAGGCTTCAGAACTGGAAGAAAATAAGTTTCTGTTGTTTCAGCCACTCAGTCTATGGTATTTTGTGATGGCAGCCCAAGCTGAGACAGGAACAGTACACACTGGGGACTCTTGACCCCAGAGCCCCAGGAAACCGTGGGATCAGTGGGCGCAGTTCAACTCTGATGAAACAGAGCACATATTATCCCTTCTCCGGCTCACGCCTCTGTCCTCCCAGCTTGAGTGGGAGCCTGGCTTCTCTCGAATGTGCTTCGGTTTTCTAGTTAGAAGTGAGAAAGGGAGCGTCTCCTGGGGAGATTAAGGTTAATCCAGTAATTCCAGGATAGATCCAGCTCCCCCTTGAAATCTTATGTCTGTGATTCTGGGTCAGGTGATACCCAGACCAGTGATGACACCGCTGATGAGATTGGACTGTCTCGATGGGCCCTCCCTCCCCCGTTCAAGACTAGCAGCAACAGTTTGGGGAGGACCCAGCGCCATCGGCTGTGAGGTGGGGCAGTGTTTTTAAGTGACCACCAGAGGTTTGGGTTCATGTCACTTACGCACAATTTCATTTTTAGAAACACGTGTTTTGTTTAACTGCTTTTCAGTAAAGACATATGCTGGTCTTCACTCCTGCCACCTCCGAAAGCAAAGGCTAAAAAACAAAAAAGAGCTGAAGAATAGAGTGGAAAGGTTTCTGCTCAGATCAGCTTTGCCGTGGGAGAACCTTGAGGGCGGGCACAGAGCTGCCGTTTGTGGTTTGGCCACAAGGTGCCTGTTCAAAGTGGCTGTAATGAGAGCGGAAGGTGCTGGACGCTGCCGCCCTGTGTTTGCACAGCTGCCTCCTGGCAGCCGCCGCAGCTGGGAAGGCTTCCCTCGCACGGCGTCTGCCCAGAAGCCTAGCTCCAAGGCCGAGAGGAGCCACCCTTCGCAGAGCGCAGCCACTGATGGCCAGAGAGCCGGCGCCACAGGTGGCTGGGCCGTGGGTCCCGTCCCGTACCCGGAGGGTGTGCCGTTCCTCTTCCCGCAGGACTCACGCTGCAGACAGGGCCTGGCTTCCGGCATGTCTCCCCGCGGACTGATGGGTGTGATCTGATGTAGTGTGTGACTAGCTCTGCTAATCCTCAGGAATGCCGGTGGACGGGGGTCTGCTGTCCCCGTCTGCTCTGTGCCCATGCTGGCTCAGCGCCTGCCAAGAGAGGTCCAGTTGGCCAGGCTGGCTGCCCTGAGACTCCAGGCTCTTCGTGCCGTGCTCCTGTGGTTCTCCCCAAGACCAGAGGTACTGCTGGTGAGAAATGGGAGGCCGGATGAGAGAATGCCAGGCCAGCATCCCGGGCGGGTCTGGAGGAACCTTAGTTCCTGTCTCACTCTCGGTCTTCGAGAGCCCTCAGCAGGCAGCTGTCTTTGATGCTTATCTGGTGTGATTCAGCATAGTCATTGGAAGCGTCAAGAAAGCCGCATTTCCGTCCCAGGCAGGGCAGGTGCAGCCCGAGCTGGATGGCGCGGGGAGGTGGCCGCGAGGTGGGGCCTGGGCCCTGGCCTGGAAGCATTGCTGTGGGCGCTCCAGGCGGACTGTGGCAATAGCCAAACCTGTCGCTTCCAGGGAAGCGTGTCTCACACATCTGCCAGCATCTCTCTGCTGAGGGAAAGGCCGTCGGGTGGACAGCCAGCCATGATGGGATCACCTGCTCGAAGGAGGCTGCCTCGGGGTCGTCACCACTCAGAACTGCCCAGTGGATCGTGGCATTTCGGCCAGAAAGCATGACATGTGGGACAGCGTTCTGTTGTTCAGTCCCTGAAACCACAAGGACCAGGCCGCTGCCTGTAGCCGTTACTCCCTCTCAGCCTCACGGACCCCCCCAGGCAACACAGAGCGGGTCTCCTCCGGGCATGTTCTCAGTGTGGACTGACTGACATTAGAGGGTATTTTCCAGCGATATCCCTCACTGGGGACAGTAAAGTGTACGGGGAGCTGCTCTAGGGCTCCCCAGATGGCACTTTCGAGGCCATTCCACAGTGACCAACCCCTTTGAATCTACCTCCTTTGAGCTGTCAGAGCCATTATTCCCAGCTTCTAGTCTCTCCTGATGGGGAGACCATGCAGGGCTTGTCTGCAGCCCCATATTCAGTGCCTGGGCCAGGGACGCTTGGCAGCCTGCGAATATTGGTTCAGAGAACTAGGTCACACTGCAGCTTCCACGGAGCTGGGGAGCCCGCAGGCCACGGACCCCCCTGGGAATCCACGCGGCCTAGACAAGGGCCTCCACAGGCCATCCCAGCAGGGCGGGGCCCCAGCTCTGCGTCCCCTGACAGATTGGGCAGTCTGCCTCATGCCCCGAGATTTCGAGCAGCAGTGTGTGTCCCTCCTGGCCTGTTGTGACAGAGTCCCCGAAAATCCAGCCTCCAGATCTTTCTGCTATCTAATCCGAATCCGTCAGTAAACACAAGCCTTGCCTCATTTTTGCCCCTCCCTGTCAAGTTCCAAGGTGCTCATTGCTTGTTATCTGTGTGGGACTCGGAAGCCACATCCCCAAAGGCAGTTGCAAGAGAAACATTTTAATTAAAAGGCAGGAGGGCCGGGAGATGCAAACACGCATGTGCTGGGCTCCCGGCGGAGGCGGCAGCGGTGTTTGGGGGTAAATTGTACTCGCGTCTCTGGGACTCACATGAACATTGCTGCAAATTGTCCCAACTCCTGGTCACCCCGAAGTCACTTGATCTCTCTGTCCAGGGGCCAGTGAGGCCCACACATCCAGGTTGCAGTCCTCCTGACTCTTCCAGTGAGAGGTCAGTCAGATAAAACTGAGTCCATTAGCCGGCTCGCCTGCATCGGAAGTTTTCACAAAAAACTGAACCCTTTTAGAGTTTTCTTGAAGACCCTGGCTTCAGCCTAAAATGCAGTCCGTGGAGCAGGCACACCTTGAAGAGTGGGAGAGAGGGAGGCCTTGGTACCCAGGCAGCCTTTACTGTTGCCATCCTTTGGGTCCATGGTCTGCTCACCCTCTCTCCTCCCCACACTCTCTGTCTCTAGCCCGCCCTCCCTCCTTACCCGCTCACCTTTGCCATCCTCTCAGCCTTCTTCCCCTCGACCTGCCTCCATCCTTCTTGCCCTAAATTCACGTGTGTTCGTTTCCTAAAGCTGCCGTAGCGGAGGACCCCACACTGGGTGGCTTAAAACAGTGTTCTCTCGGGTGCCTGGGTGGCTCATTCATTAAAGCGTCTGTCTTCGGCTTGGGTCACGATCCCGGAGTCCCAGGATCAAGCCCCGTATCGGGCTCCCCGCTCAGCGGGGAGCCTGCCTCTCCCTCTGCCTGTCCTCCGACTCATTCTCTCAATTGTTCTCTCTCTCAAGTAAATAAAATATTTAAAACAAACAAAAACAGTGTTCTCTCTCAGTTTTGGAGGCTAGGAGTCTACAGTCTAGGTGGTAGCCGGGCCATGTGCCCTCTGGAGCATATAGGGAAGAATCCTGCCTTGTCCCCCTAGCTTCTGATGGTGGCCGGCCATCCTCTGCGCTCCTTGGTTTTGTGGCCACATCGCTGTGATCTCTGCTCTGTCGCCACATGGCATTCTCTGCCTGTGTCTCCTTTTCTTAATAGACACCAGCATGACCTTAGCTTAGCGTAATCACATCTGTGAAGATCCCGTTCTGTGGTTGTAGGTATGCACGTGGATTTGGGGACATGCGCTTCACCCCATTACAGCAGGTTCTCACAGCTGTTCTGCGACTCAACAGTGCAGCCCTGTCGCTCTCACTGAAGGTGTTGAGGAGGATGGTTTCACACCAGCCTGCTTCTGCCCACACTGCTTCCTCTGCCCGGAAGTGGCTTTACGGTCCGTGTCCACATGGCGTGGCCATAATTCATCATTTAAGACTTAACTCGAAAACTCAGCTTCGCCTCCTCGGCAGATCTTCCCCTGAAGCCCCCACCCTCCCACCCCGGTCATGTGTTCTGTCCCAGCCCGGTGGGGGGTGGGGGGAGGTCACCACACCAACGGGCCTTAGGCCTCTCGAGGTTCTGTTCACATCTATATCCGGGTCCTTGGGATTTAGCCGGTGCTCTTAATTCATACTGGCCTGTGAATGGCATTGGAGAGACTGGTGGTTAAGATTTTGGGTGTCAGCATCCTTCGGTGCCTCGTGGGATAATGAGTACTTGCCCTGAAAGCAGGCCTTTGCAGATTTTACTGTGACTAGAGCTCTGTCTCTTCAGTGCTTTCCCGTCAGCACACACCGAGGTGATCAGCATCATGGTGGCTGGCCTTTACATGGGGCATTAACGTGTAAGAGATGCTTCCACGTTTTTCACACGTGAAGAAAGCTGTTTTTGGTTTCGGAGCCAAAGACAGCAAGTGAATATTTGAAAAGATGTGGCTATAGGGAGAGAGCCTTTCTCGCTTCCCTGGGAGACAGTAAAGGCTGTGAAGTGTGAGGGTCTCAGACTGCCTGAACTCTGAAGCCTGAATATTTCTGGTTTTAATAGCATGTATTTTTTTAAGATTTTATTTACTTATTTGAGAGAGAGAGAGAGAGTAGGGAGAGGAGCAGAGGGAGAGGGACAACCAGAATCTTGTGCTGAGCTCAGAGCCCAGCATGCGGCTCGATCTCAGGACCCTGAGATCATGACCTGAGCTGAAATTAAGAGTTGGCTACTTAACCAACTGAGCCACCCAGGCACCCCCTTAATAGCATGTATTAATTGTGGAGGCCACAACCAAATCCAGGGAAAAGTGAATGCGATAGGTAGCTCCTTATGTGTGCCTGTGTGTATGCGTGTGTGTGCACGGGCATGTATGTGTGTGCACACGTGTACATGTGCTTTTATAGGCCTCCGTGCCCTTCTGTGCACAGTAAGAGAGTTAAAAGGGGGGAGGTTAATGGCCACAATTGTTTTCTTCAAGTATTCGGTGAGTTTTCACAAGAAAGGGGGCTTTGGGTCCAGAAGGAAGCGCTGAGTGGACCACTGGGTAGAACTTGGAGAAAGGTCATTATTTCAAGGCCAAGCGAGAGTGAATTTTTTTTTTCACGGAGAGGCCAGTGGCTGTCTGGGGTGTTATCAAGAGAGTCGGTATGTGGATTGGGAGTTTGGCCTAGCCGGACCCTGATTTCTTTGCTGCTTTTGTCTCTGCTTGGGTGAGCACTAAGGTCGTCTTCGTTCTGTGAAGAGTAAAAGTTTGTGATTCAGTGTAAGTGGAGTCGAGGTCATGCTTTTATGTCCAGAGACTGTAGGAATAATCTAGCCACCAGCCAGCCTCATCCCTTGCTGCCAAATGCTCGTGCTCCTCAGTAATATGACCGTTCGTAGTTGTCTGATGCCCTGTGGTTTATAAACACGTTCCCTGGCATGATTCCATTGGCTCGTCCTGACATCCCCCCATAGCAGTAGGTGCCCTCGGTCCATCTCAGACCAAGGAACAGGCCCAGAGAGGGCAATGACTCCTACAGGGCTGCACAGGAGCAGGAGCAGATCTGGGATCTCGGCCTTCTGACTCTGAGGCCGGTCCGTTTATACCAGGCCTGTTTTTTAGGAGGCTGAGAGTGGTCAGGAAGCGCTGTGTAAAAACAGAGACTGTAGGGTCTGAGTCACTAAGAAAGCAGTGCGGACGGGATCTACCCTGGCTCATTTCCCGTGGCAGCGCCCTCACGGTGGGTGCCAAGGGGGGAGGACAGAGCAGGGGCACTTGGGGACAGAAGGGCCTCCCAGCATACACGGACATGTACGCTCACCGTCGGCCATGTAGGAGCCATTTGCTTTGGGCCAGGTACTTGGGAATATAGCATCTCATTTAATCTTTAATACACAGCTTTAAAACATTCTCTCTGAGCAAGAAAGTAGAGGGCGGACTCCAAAGTCTCTGGTACTTCTCTCAACCTCAGTGCTAACTGACCTTGAAGTCTCGGAAAGTCATAGAATTTGGATTTGCCCCCGTTGATATTTCAACTCGAGTTCACTGCCATAGGTGACACGAGACTCCAGCCAGCACCTGGCATATTTGGATCTTGCCGTCTGTCCCTGGAACTTCTGGCCAGCTACCCACACCGGCCCCAGTCATTTCGCTGACCTTTCAGTGATATATTTTATAGAGTCGAGTATCCTGGCACCCACTTAGGTTAATAGCAGGGCTTTCTGTATTGTTCTTCCCATCCTACGGACAAAGAATCAGAGGTTTAGAGAACTGAATTGTAATTTGTTCAAGCTCAAAGAATAAGTGAAAGAGGCAAGAGTCATGCTGTCTGGGGCCAAAGCCTGGTGCCGTTTGCTCTGTGCATACTTCGTCCTACGACAGACACACATGGGACAGCAGGAAGCATGGACATGGAGGACATTCATTCGGTTTTGGCTTTGGTTTTCAGAATTCCTCTTTCAAAAGCACGTCTTTCGGGTTTTTATGAACTCAAACGTGAACTCCGTTTGGAGGTGCTTCTCTCGGCTGCAGCGCTAGCGTGAGCCCCTCACCTCCATTGCCATGGTGGCCGTGTGACAGTTGTTAACAACACTGGAAATGTGTTGCTGGTTGATAAGACACAAAAGGCCACAACCCTTCTCGTTCCACTGTCTTTGTCCTGAAAAGAGAATAGGCCAGTTGGGCAGCGTGGTGGGAGATGAGTTTCACACTGAAACGTGGCTGTTGAATTGCCCCACCTGTGTGCTGACCCGTGGCTGGCCTGTCTTGTGTACAAGTTCAAGTTGGGATCAGCCTGGGCCGGGCAGAGCTGAGGGGCTTGTTTTCACATGGGCAATAACATCGGCTTCTTCTGACCCTAAATATTGCGTCATCCGGGTTGCCTTTCATGCGCGTGTCTAGGAGTCCAGTCTGCACAAAGTCCTATCACAGCCCTCTGTATCACCATGCTGGCTGATCTGTGCAGGGGTATGTCCCTGCATAGGGAGATGGGAGGGTGTGCTGGAACGTGGTATTAATTGAGCCCGGCGTCCTCTATCTTGGGAGAGTTCTCCTTGCCGTGGGTTTTTGGTGGGGCCACATCTGTAATCTGTACATCAGGCTCCACCTGCCTATAATATGGGGTTTCCGCGTGAGGATGGTTTAGTCAGATTACTATTTCTTGAAATCGGACGGTGATAAGAGAGATGGCAGGTTTCTCACCAACTTGCTTTTTCTTGCCTCCCTCCTTCCCCAGAGATGATCTGGTCTGAAGACTGGGACTAGTTGAAGGATTTGCTTTTCCCCATCCCCGAGGCCCCTTTTGCCTTGGAAACCCCATGGTTTTAGGAAATGCATGCTTAGGACTGATCCTACACTTGTTAGAATTCTAGGGTTTTCTACATGAACAAGTTGAGCCAATGAGTATCATATACTTGGGGGAAGTCATAGGACGGGTCCCTTGTGCACAGGGGACTTTTATGGCCTTGCCCTAGAAGGAGAATAGCATGCTTGAAGACCTCTCAAGTCCTGTGTGGGGGCTGTTGATGCTGTGCATTTAGGAGGCCAGAGATTTAGAAAAGGCTTCCCAAAAGAAATCAGGTCTGCTTTGGCCTTGGAAGACACCACATTTGGAAGGTGGCAAAGAACAAAGGCAGGAAGATACTGAACCTTGACATCGACCGAGGAGAAGGGTGCTCTTGCCTCCTGGCATTGTGGGCCTTGGCTGAGGTGGATACCGGGTGTCTGGCAGGATGTCCCCTCAGTGGGTGCTGAATTGCTCTTTTACTGGAGAGCCAAATGATATATTAGTAGCATGTTCCTTCGAACCTACAGACAGGTATCTGACAAACTCAGTTAATCTACTGATTGTATCAGGTATCTGACAAGCTCATTCAATCCAGCATGAATCAGGATCCAGAAACAGAAACGAAAAAGACCTTAGGCTTTAGACTGACATAGACCTCAGACTCCCATGCCACAGCGGGGATCACTTAGCTGGAGCAGAGTTCCTCACTTGGGGCCCTCAAAGCCCTTTTCCCCGTTTATACCCAAGTTGAGGGTTTGTAAGAACGGAAAGATGACGGCCAAAGGCAGGTCGACGGCCCCTGGGAAGGACTCTGATTGCCATAATCAGGGAATATGGAAAGGATGTGAAGAAACAGCCGAGTGCTCACACTGCCCTGCGTCGTGGGGCGTGGGGACAGGTGGCCTCTGTCTCCTGTGGGGGCTGACATCTTCACTGGGCTGCCTGCGTTGCACAGCTCATGACTAAAGTGTGAAACATTCATCCTGAGTCACCAACAAGGCTTAAGGCATGTATCGCTTCCTCTTTTTAAAAAAATGAAGACATATAGGATTTTAATCCAAATTTCACAGCCATATTTTTTTTTAAGTTGAGTACCTCAGTTATGCGTTGTTTTCTGTTGCGTGAAGCTTCTCATACCCTGACGTTGCTAGATCTGTTGGGTGTTGCACAGACGGTTTTCTGCAGGTGAGGGCGTGCAGCCCTCTTAGAGGCATTTCTAAACTTCTGGGGAGAGTCCCTCAGCTCCTGCGTTCGCTTGTCAGCTTGAAGGGCTGGCCAGGTCCATGGCTGCTTCTGGAAAATTCTGGTGCCTCTGTGGAGATGACAGCGCCGGAGGAAGCGAGCACTGCCTGACTTTCCCCCCATGTTCAGTTCCCCTGAACGAAGGTTCTTGAAGGCTGTGAGACCTGCACACGGGACATTGGCAGCTCCTGCCCCATCTCTGAGCACTCCCTGGGGCCACCGGGACTTCGGCACGAGTAGGCTTCGAGGGGGGCCGCGGACTTGCCCCAGTGTGGAAAGCATCTGCCTGCAGCTGGTCCTGGAAGGGGGCAGGGTGTGGGGTGTGCACCCCGGCAAGGGAAGGCCTGCCAGAGCCGGGCATGGGCAGACACCCCTTCTCCGGGCAGTACAGTGCATTGGCTATGGTTTGGGGGTGGAGAGGTTGGGAAATAGGGCCACCAGGCCCCCATCCAGCTTTCCCTCACTCGCCTAGCAGGCCCTGGCTGGGCTAGTGGGATCCCCTGGGCTCCTCTTTGCGGCCTGGCTGAGCAGAAGAGCCAAACCCAGCAACCACAAGAGGGTTTGCTTTGAAGACGGGCCTGAGAATAACCTCTGAGTTGCCTTTTAATTTTTTAAATTTTGATCAGGGCAATAATTCTCTGCTGGAATCCAGGAGCCAGGAGAGGTTTTCATGCCCATGTGGGAGCGTGGGAGGAAATATGTGCACCCCAGCATGTCTATTGTGTACGAACTGGGACATTTCAGTGTGGAGGGGGTCGTATCTCACCAGGCGCAGAGCCTCCAGAGAAGCACGGGGCGGGAGGTGGGGGATGGGTACTTACGAGGGCAAGTTTTTGTGTGTGTGCACGTGTCATCAGACCCTGGAGAGTCTCTGGAGGGAAGGGGGTGGTGGAGAAGAAACGTTTGCCCCACTTTGGAAATTACCAGAGTCAGAGGTCAAGGAAGAGACTGGGCCGTGCTGAGCTGGAAGCCGCTGCAGGAACAGAGGGGACTTGGGCACAAAAACCTATGCCGCAAAACCTCAACTCAGGGACCGCTTCCCTTGCTCTGGGGGCTGCTCTTGCACCCACCCGAATCTGGGTATTCTGAAGCTCTTCTCTGTGCTCCCCCAGTCCACATGCATTCCAGTTAGCTCCCATGGGGTTAGGGTCTCTGCCGGGCTAAGGAGCAGCCCCTTGCATTGTATCTTTGCGCTCCCAGGGCTGGGCAGATGGGGGCGCTCCAGTGTGGCAGTGATAATGAGCAACTGAATAACTGAGGAGGGCTTTCAAAATGTGGGTTCGCCCTCAGGACCCTTCTACTTCCCTTACATGGGGTGAGTCTCGCCAGATCCACCCCCCACTCCCCGCTGCCGCCTCCCCCCATGAATGTACGTATCAGGGTTGATCCTGAGCAGCAACTGAGTGCGGATAAGGGATGGAGGCACTGTCGGGATATAAGTGAGAAAGCTTTGCCAAGACTCTGCTCTCAAGGAGGTTAGCTGATTGACTTCTAGACGGTTTTTAGACTCCGTGCTAAACCAAGGGAGCTGAGCGGCGGGTTGGCAGAGTGGCCCACTGATAGGTTAGAGGCTTCGTGGTCTTGGTGTGACATGAGCATCCCTGAGCCACGTGGAGAGTTCCGGTGGTCATCTAGACACGGAAGGCAGCCCTGTCCCGGCGTCCAGGCTGTTGTAAGTGATCCTTGTCACTGCACCCACCTAGCAGGGGCTGGGAAGGAGAATATCAAGGGCAAGATAAAAAGAAATTTGTGGGGCCGGTGTCGGTACGTCTGCTGTCCCACAGAGGCCACACATTGCAGGGAAAGAACACAGGTTGGAGCCTTGCAATTCCAGATGAGAGTTCCAGCTCTCCCGTTTGGTAGATTCATGCTGTGTGCCGGTCACAGATTTTCAAACCTCGGTTGTCTTACCATGAATGATTGTGGAAATCAGACAAGACGGTACATGAAAACCCATGCTGGATTAGTACAGGTTTCTCTTTGAAGTGGTGAGTTGGCGTGCATCCGTGACCAAGAGCAAGTTCTTTTGCCACCAATCAGGAGTATGGGCACCCTCCCACCTGTTGGTGTCACCTCTTCTCTGCTCTGCTGCTGTCCGAGGGACGAAACAGGTGACAGAGTAGAAGTTGCAGGACATTAGAGCAGAGAGAGTCCCCTCTGTATACCCCTGTCGTCCAAGGGACAAAAGGCCTCACAGACCAAGAAAGATCAAAGTCTCTGCTGAGGGCTGGGTAAGGGGTCTTGCTTCCTCTGAAAGAGGGAGCTCCAACTGGCCTGGGGCAGAGAAGACAGAACCCAGAGGAGGAGGGGTCAGGATTCACTAATGTCTGCAGCCAGCCTCTTTCATGTGCTTTCTGCCCTGTGTGGTTGTAGTTCGTTCTGATCCATGGAGAACTGAAATCCCAGCCTTCCTTACAGCAGGGGCTGTGAGACCTATGGGGAGACCCCGCCCTGGGACCTGAGAACCTGAATCTACACTTTGTTCCATTAGCCTTGCCGCCATCTCTAAGTCTCTCGACCATTCGGGGATCTTCAGTTTCCTCTTTTGTAAACTGGGAAAAATAGGAAAGTTCTGTGCAGCCTAAGCAAATCTGAGTTATAACTGATTCCTTTCTCAGCTATTGGCCAGATGGGTGTGGCTCATGACGTAGCTTGGGAGAAGGTCAAGAAGCCACTTGACAACTGAACTCAGTCTCACCTTTGAATTCTCATCCCGGAGACAAATGGTGTGGTAACAATCCTGGGGCCTGCCATTATGAGAGGTCTGCCCATGCAGGTGCTCTGCTGTTCTACCTGATTCCAAAAGAGGATTTCTTTTTTTGTCACTTAGGACCTGCTTCTTCAATGAAAAAGCATTGCATTAATTTTGCCCTCTTTTCTCAGTATCCAGCGAGCAGCATTGGTGGTTCTGGAAAATTACTATAAAGATTTCACCATCTATAACCCCAATCTCCTAACAGCCTCCAAATTCCGAGCAGCCAAGCACATGGCCGGGCTGAAAGTCTACAATGTAGATGGTATGTGCCTTGAAATGGTGCCCCTGGTTGATGGGTGCGGGGGGCACAGTTCAGGCAACTCTTTAGCTTAAACTGTATGGTCCATTTGGTTCTTCTTCCCCTCAGTGTCTATCTCCATCGTACATTCTCGTTTCAGAACAATTTTTTCTTCTCTTTTCTTTTGTTTTCTTTTCTCTTCCTTTTCTCTCTCTCTCTCTCTCTCTCTCTCTCTTCCTTTGAGCAAACATACTTTCAGAGGAGTATTGATTTACAGGCTACACATCTGGGAGCTTCATTCATTTTGGGGTTTTCTGATTGAAAACAATAGTAATGTGTGTTTCCTGCCTCTCGGTGGGAACATCTATGGAAAGCTGCTTTTCAAATTTCGGATAAGCTACCCAAAGACTCAGCTCCCCAGATCCATAAAGTCCGTAACTCTCAGTAGTTCAGGCATCTGGTGAGATACTTAGAGAGATTTCTCAATCCTGGCTAGGAGCTGGGGCTGAGTGGGTGGCAGGAGGCCAGAAGCCAGGCTGAGGATGTCAGAGCTGCATTTCAGGCTATCAGATAGTTAAGTGCGAGAAACAGGACAGAGTGTCATTTCTTGCTGGGTGCCTTGGTTCAGGGCAAGAGCTTTGTAGACCCTAGAAGAGGATCATATTGTTAGCAAGTCAAGTGATTTATGGATGGTGTCAATTTTTAGTAGCCATATCCTCCCCATTTTGGTGGGGGTGGCTGGGGGAGGGGGGAGGCTTTATGAGATGTGCACTCAGTTGGAATTCCTGGAGGAATGGTAAATTTCACCTGTGATCTGAAAACTGAAAATTCCCACTACCGAAACCACATCATTAACCAAGTAGTTGATAGACAAGAAAGCACAAGATCTGCCTTGTCCTTCTGAAAAGTTAAGGCGATCTGTGGTCAGGGGAACAGGGTGGGGAGTTCTAAGTCTGTATTCACAAACGGGCCATATTGCAAGTCCTCCAGTATTTTATTTTATTTTTTTAATGAGACGTTGTGACTACCGTGACATTCCAGCATGGCTTGTTGTCCTGTGCGTAACCAGTGTCTCCATGTCCCTTGACTTTCTTTTCTCTCTGTCCTTGTTCTCCCCGTCCCTCTCATTCTCTCTCATTGTGTTGTTGCTGAAATGTGATGCTCCAGCTACCTTATGGCCAAACTGAAACTTTTTGTAACAGATGGTGAGTATCATCTTCAGCATTCTCGTGTGTGTTATTTTTGGCCAACATTTTCATTGTCCGGCATTCTTCCTCTCCTTCTGAGTTCTTTTTCCATTTCCACTGATGACATTGGGTTTGGGGGAGATTTCCTTCCTCTTGTGAGCATATAGCAAATGTGAGGCAGGGGTGCTGTTCACCCTTCTGGAAGTTTCTTTCGAGATCTGTGGATGTGCTCCTCAGGGGGTGGGAGGATGGAATCGACAGACCGTGGTACTCGTTTCCTGCTCTGTTTTGCAGCCCCATGGCATTAAAGCTATTCTTCTTCCACTGTCCTTCCCCGAAGGCCCCAGTAACAATGCCACTGGTCAGTCCCGGGCCATGATCGCGGCAGCTGCTCGACGCAGAGACTCAAGCCACAACGAGTTGTATTATGAAGAGGCGGAGCACGAGCGGCGGGTGAAGAAGCGGAGAGCGAGGTCTGTCGTCCCCTACCCGCCCCCGACACTAACACCCTGTTGTAGCAGACTTTTTATTTTTTTACTACTAAAATGAAATCTGAGTGTATAAACGTGAGCCACTCAACCTTAGGAGTGTATCCTGCTCCATTGTTTCTCATGTGCCAGCGAGACCAGGAAGGTTTATTAAAGCACAGGTCTGAGGTTCTGGGCCCCACCTGCAAAAATGACTTACTCCCTCTTCAGTGGGGAGCCTGGAGTTGGGCCTGAGAATTTGCATGTCTTCCAAATTTCCAGCTGATGCTGAAGCTGTTGGCCTCCGGCCCACACTTGGATGGGGGCCCCCGTAGTCCACCCCTAGTCCCTTGCTGGCTTTCAAGCTCTGATCATGTTAACCAAAGCGGACAAAGTTGGTTCCCGTCAAGTATCCTGGGCCTCTTCCTTCCTTTTTCCCAGGGGCCGCTGGTGTGGGTGGCTGGATCGAGGGCGATACGGCTCTGCTTCTTTGCAAGGCTGCTTCTGTATCACCAGCCACCTCTCAGTGCGTGCAGAGCCTTTTGTGGCCAGATTTTGAGGAATCTTAGAGCTGTTTTCATCTAGCCCTTCACTGTAGAGATGGAAGGATTGAAGTGAGTCCCCTAAGCTCCTTAGTGGTAGATTTGAGAACAGAGGTCAATCTCCTAGTCCCAGGGCTCTCCCCCCCCCCCCCCGCCTTCCTTTCTCCCTTCCTCCCCTCTCAGCCATCTGGAGGGACCGCTACAGAGGGGAACCTTGCGTGAGCTAGCTGGCGGCAGGCTGGGACACAGAGGCAGGCATGAGGCCCTCCAGGCCCTCTGTCGTCCAGCCTTGCAGGAGGCCCCATCCTGATGACTGTCTCATTGCACTCCCCCCCCCCCCCCAGGCTGGTGGTTGCGGTGGAGGAGGCCTTCATCCACATCCAGCGTCTTCAGGCCGAAGAGCAGCAGAAAGCCCCAGGGGAGGTGATGGACCCGCGGGAGGCGGCGCAGGCCATCTTCCCCTCCATGGCCCGGGCTCTGCAGAAGTACCTGCGGACCACCCGGCAGCAGCACTACCACAGCATGGAGAGCATCCTGCAGCACCTGGCCTTCTGCATCACCAACAGCATGACCCCCAAGGTGCGACTCGTCACCGAGCTCGGCAGGTGTCACCTGTTGGCGGATGTGCCCAGGAGCGATGGACTCAAAGGCTTCTCTAAAGCCTCGACTCAGGAGAATTGCCGGTTCCCACTTACTTTATATTAACTGGTTTTTGCAATTGCCTTTCGACAGCCTCTAGATTCAAGCAGAGGGAAGACTCCCGCCTAGAGGCAGGAGAGGTAGCAGATAGGGACAGTCTGTGGGTTCTGGAGCCAAGCAGACGCATTCCAGCCTGGCTCCTCCCCCGCAGGCTGGTTGCCGTGGGCAGATTGTTTAATGGCTCTGTGCCTCACTTTCCTACTCTTGAAATGGGGGCTCATTGTGATACCTACCTCATTGGGTTGTGGTGGGAACTAAAAGAGATCGTTCACGTGCAGGGCTTAAAGCAGGGCCTGTCATATGGTAGGGTCTAGATAAATGGCTGTTTTTAGTGGTGGAAAGGATGCCATCACTTTGTTAGGCATTTTGGAAGGCATGCAGTTAGTTCTACTTGAATGGTCTCTTGAATTACGACATGGGCACACTTTTAGGGAGTTTGCAGGAAACAGCCGTGCAGCCAAGAGAGGGGTGGGGCCAAGGAAGCAGAATAGAGTAAGGGTGAGCACATGACCTGCCATCAGACAGAAGGGAGTTCAAATCTTGGCTCCACCAATTGATTGGGTCACAACTTTGTAGAAGTCACTCTACATTTGTTTCCTTTTATAAAATGGGGAGAATAGTAGTATCTACCTGATCACGTTGTTGTGTGAAAATTATATTCAATATGGCAACATGACATGTCGACCACGTGGGAGAGAGTAAATGAGCTTGGTGTATAATGCACACGGAGCGGCTCTTGTTATAAGGACACGTGTTCAGACGTTGCCCTGTATTGTACAGCATATGCTTGCGTTGTCGCCAGTAACAACCCTTAGGAAAGCAAAACAGAAATATTCAATAAGAATCCGTAAGGGTTTCCATATTCTTTGACTCACTAATCCCTCTTCTAGAATAAGCTCTCAGCACAATCAGATACATGCGCAAATAATAATGAAGGTGATTTTTTCAAAGTGATCTGGAATAACTCCAAACTGGACATAACCTAAAAATAGAACAGTGGCTTATAAATTATCGCAAATCACCTGTTAAAAATAGAAGAATCTTCATTAGAATATCAAGTTACAAAAAACAATGCAAAAAAGTATGAACAGTTTATTTCCAATGAGTACAGTATGTCTGCATGTGCAGAACGATCGCTTGTACCACGTAGAACAGAAGCCATTGTTTTCCTTTTTTAAGATCTTTTAGCTTCCTGGTTGCTTTCATTTTCATTTAAAAAAAAAAGGTATCCTTTTCTGAATTAAAAATAACCGATACTCTTTGTGTAGGAATCCAGGCATTAAAGAAAAATATAATGGGAGTTCCTGGGTGGCACAGTCGTTTAAACATCCTACTCTTGCCTTCAGGTCAGGTCATGTTCTCAGGGTCATGGGATCGAGCCCCATGTCAGGCTCCACGCTCAGCACAGAGTCTACTTGGGATTGTCTCCCTCCCTCTCCCTCTGCCTCTCTCCCCTCTGTTCACACCCACACTTTTTCAAATAAATAAATGAATCTTTAAACAAAGAAAAAAAAGGAAAAGAAAAATATAATGTGCAAAGGGAAGTTTTCATTCTCCTCCCCTAAACAGTTTTTGGTGATAAGGAGTTGGTGTGTATGCTTTCAGAGGGTGTGTGTGTGTTTAAAGCAGGAGTGGGAAAAAAGCAAACCACAAATGGGAGTTCATACCACACACATACACACAGAACTTGGAAACTTGCTTTCTTCACTTAAAACTATCTCTGCAGTGTTTTTCCCTGTCAGTACTTCCAGCTCTCTGTCCTACAGATCTAATTCATTCTCGTTAATAGCTGCATCTCATCCCGCTAAATACCATGATTTGTGTAACCGATGCTTACGACGCACATTTGGATTAACGTCTTTCAGTAGTTTAAACCGGGGCTTGGCTGTTTTTGTTAATCAAGTTTTATTGGAACACAACCCCACCCTTTTATTTCCACATCATCTATGGCTGCTCTTTCTCTACACAGGCCGAGTTGAGCAGTTGTAGCAGAGTGTGTCTTGTGAAGCTGAAAATATTTATGTTAGAGAAAATTTTGCCAACCTCTGGTCTAAACAGTGTTGCAGCAAGTATGTTTTTCACATACGTCTTTGTGCATCTGTGCAAGTATTTCCAAAGTAGAAATTTCTGGTAGAGAAACAGCTAGAGCAAAGGTAGAGATCCTGCCAAATTGTCCTTCCATGGGATGTTACTCTTTTACACTTTTGCCTCTGGGATACGATTCTATTTATTTCACACACATTTGACGTATTGGGTGTAAATTACCATTCTTTTTACTCGTTGCCCACATAAGAGGCCAAAAAAAAAAGTTTGTTATTTGAATTCATATTTCATGAATTATTAATGTGGTAGAGCATCTTTTTGTTATGTTAATTTTTATTATCCTATAAGTTATCTTACTAGTTTCAGTTCTCTCATTGCTGAGTTGTTTCTTTTTCTTAGAATTCATAAGAGCTATTTTTATATTAGAAGTGTATTTAGGCATGGCTCTGCTTCCTGCCTTAGAATATAGGCTTATGGATCAGAAATAATGTAGTTGGTGGCAGCAGTGTGGATGGAAGGGGATACCGTGTAGAAACTGTCCTTGACCTGTGTCTAGGACCAGAGTGACAGATCCCAGTATATCGTGTCTGAATCACAGGCTCGCTTTTTCTTCTCTTTTCTTACAGCTAAACCAGCGTCTTTATTGACTTAATACACACACCATTGAGCTCCTATTATGTCCAGGCACATTGGAAATTCAGATTTAAAAAATAGTTCCTGTCCTCCATAGGGGGTAAATTCCAGTGTGGGGAACAAACACACAAGTCCACAGCGATCGTTGGGAAAGTAAATGTCAGGGGCGGGGGGGTGGGGAGGGCAGGTGTCAGGCCAGTGATTATAAGCATCTGGAGGAGAGTGTGTTAATCTGCCCAGAGGTTCTGGGAGTGGTCTGAGGAGAATTGAAGGCCCCGGAGGAACGATGGACACGAGTGGGTGGGTGGGGGGGTCCGAGACCTCCCACAGATAAGTACTATTGGAGCAGGGGACTCGTGAGAGGGATGGGCACCTAGGCTCTGGCATCACTCAGGCCTGCCTGTGCCCACTTGATCCCACAGGAAATCATTGCCCGCACTGATTGGGCTTACCTTGTGCCATTAGACAGTTAGAGGCAGCCATGTCATCCTCGCCGCCACCCCGCGAGGAGCTATTACTGTCCCCACTTAGAGGGCGGTCAGAGGACTTGTCCAGAGTCTCAGTTTTGCACATGCGTGCCAGTATATCCTTTCACTTGTTCAGCTTCCGCTTCCCGAGGGCCTCTCTGTGCCCGGCCCTTGCCCTGAGGAGCTGTCGGTGTGGGAGTAGGCAGGCCTAGTACAGGTACAAGCGGTGGCATGTGCCATGGGACCATGGGTTGGCCAGGCTGGTGCCTCAGAGACGGCCCCCGGGCACGGAGATGCCAGCCACCCCACCTGCCCCGCCTCTGGTCGGAAGTTGGCGGAGGGGAGTAGGAAGTCCATGGTGGCTTCCCTCCCCAACAAGGACTCCTTTGGGAGGGCCTGATGGGAATACGGCCTGATGAGCCGGGATCTGTCTTGGTTTGTTGGCAAACATTTTCACCAGAATAAGGTGGGTACACCCCTGACGTCACTGCCCTTGGCACAGGCTATTTCTTTTCTTATGGCCTTTTCCCCTCTTTTTTAGGCCTTTCTAGAACGTTACCTCAGCGCGGGCCCCACCCTGCAGTATGACAAGGAGCGCTGGCTCTCGACACAGTGGAGACTGGTTAGTGACGAGGCTGTGACTAACGGATTGCGGGATGGGATCGTTTTCGTCCTGAAATGCTTGGACTTCAGCCTCGTGGTCAATGTGAAGAAAATTCCATTCATCGTCCTCTCGGAAGAGTTCATAGACCCCAAATCTCACAAATTTGTCCTTCGCCTACAGTCTGAGACATCGGTTTAGAAGTTTTATATTTGTGCTTTATTACAAAAAAAAAGAATATATATATATATATATATATATATATATATATATGTATACCAGAGGGGCATCTTTTTTATTATTATTCTTCATTGCTGACTGAAACTGGTAGATGACAGACCAGTATCCTTCGACCATCCGCACTTTACTTGGAAGGAAGCAAGGGATGTCCGCCCTGGAAAAAAAGTGACTGATGACATCTGACTCTTGTGGATGGGACTTCTCACCAAGCTGTTCCCTGGCGTTTCTGCGACAGCTGTAAACCAAAGCGGAGCAGGTGACCCTTGGGAGCCTCGCCTTACAGCGGCTAGTCCCGGCCTTTCGTCCAGGACCACGCCCTCCTGTTGCTTCTGGCCCGCCCCCTCGTAGACCTCCAGGGGGACACGTCTTCATTCTGTTTCGGGAAACCAGGCGCGACATGTCCACATAGGTGCTTGTGTACGTAAACGTCCAGTACCACATCACCCACGGGAGCGGCGGGCCCTTCCAGAAATGCCTGCCTTCATCTTTGTTCTTTGTTGCCTTAGGTTCTGCTGAGAAAGGTCACAACCAAAAATGTGCACTATCAGTTGACAGCTCTCAATGATTTCATTTTGTTTTCTCCCCAAAGAGAAAACCTACCTGTCCTGTTTCTGACCCTGTTTCCCTAAGTTTGAGCAGGTGGCCCGTTCCTGACCCTGTGATGGCGCACCCATCTCCCTCCGTCTGCCCTCCCCTACAATGTACCACACCCCCACCCAGCTGGTGGCCCTGGCCAGGGGAGCACAGCCTGCGGAACTGCCCAGGACCCGGCTCTCCGTGTGTGCTCACAGGCTCTCTGCATTGCTTCCCATGGGTGGTGTGGCTTGTTTGCGTTGGGAAGCACAGAATGCCAACCAGGTCGAACACAGGGACAGCCAGCCTGCCAGATTGTCCCTTTTAGGCTGCAGCGGGAGCCCCTCTCCTCCCAGTTCTCCTTCCCACTGCTTGCAGGGACCGGGGGGAAGACTGACACCACGACTCAGGGACTGGCAGGTGTGGCTTGGAACCTCTTAATTTCTTGGGGAGAAAAGTCCTCACAAAGCTTCGTGGCAAGCTGCCCTGCCCAGGGGGACCAAACAGTGCCCACTGCAGTGACAGCTGCAGCTGTCCGGTCCCTGATTTCTGACCACCATCACTGTGCAACTCCTGACCTCTGTCACCTTACTACCAGGGAAGGGGCTACTTTGGCACTGGCGTCGGAAGTCCTTATAGTTGTTGGTAAAGTGGGGAGAGGGAATGGGTAAGCAGCAGAGCTTGGGGAAAGGAAAGGGAGAGAGCCGATCTTAGGATCCTGGGGGGCAAGTGGGAAGGCTGCGGGGGAGCTCCTGTCTGTGCCTCCATTTGCCATCCTGTATCCACAGCCAACCTTTACAGAGTATTCGCCCTTGCTTTTCCCAGGGATCGGGGGATAGCCAATCACCTCGCTTTAGACAAGGAAGACGCTGTCAGAATGCTCTTTGTGTTGGCGAGCACCCTTCCTGGTTTGGGCATCCCAAAAGTGCTGCGGTATCTGTGTATCTTTTTTAAAAATCAAAACAGGCTTTGGATATTTGTAATACACCTGTACTTGCAAAAGTAAACAGCACTCTTGAACCAACAGCCTGCAGCTCAAACAGATGTGTTGGAACAGAAGAAAGGAGGAGCCAGGCGGTGTGGCGTGGAGCCAAGATGCGCTATGTTAGCTATGCGGTTCTGTTTATGGAAAACACATGCCATGGAACCATGGTGCTTTTGTTCTTCTTAGTTTTTGAACTGGACATTCCTTATGCTGATGATGTCTTTCTCAGGAAATATATTTTGGGAGATTGGGCATGGGATGGCGAAAGCGTATGGGACTTCAGCTGGGTCCCAGACTAAGTGTGTCAGAGGCTTCTGCGTCAGAGCACAGCTGCTGGGGATGCTCTAAGTACTTCCTGTAGGTCATATACAGAACACGTAGTTCATGGCGACACTATTATCTGCATTCTAAAATACTGTGCTTCCAACCCTGTCTTAAGTTACCAGGTCAGAAGGGGTTAAGATGGAGTCATTGCTTTGGTGCCTGTATTCCCAGCAGGGTGAAGAAAGGTTTAAATTAAGGAATTTATTTTCTCTCTACCCCCCTCTCCTCCCCAGTCTTTGCATAGGAGAATGTCAGACTTTCTGAAATTACTGTTTCGGTTTTAAATTGGATATCGATTTTTTTACACTGACTTTGTATCGAGTCCCTTTTGAAAGCCTAACAAAATAAAATGCGGGATCTTTGTATAAAGCCTTTGCACTTTCAAAATCTTAATAACTTGAGTTACTGGTGCAGTGGAAACAATGTAAATGGCATTAAAAAGATTTAAGGTTTCAGAAAGCTGCATCACCCAGTCGAACACGATGCATTTTTATTTCAGTCCTTGGAACCAATCGGCCATTCTTTGGAAAAGAGGGTAAGCTGCCTTAGGGCTAGTAAAATATGTGAGACTTCACAGTGGAGGAGGCAAGATTTCATTTGCCTTAAATGTTTATAGATTTTCTATAACTTTCAGCCTAAGTTATTAAAACGTGACCGTTAAATGTTCAGAGTAGAAGACCCGAATCAGGAGCGCATGCCCGAGATCGCTCTCTACCCTGGTGGTGTCTTAACCAGTGGCTAACGTTGATTCCTCAGTGTATCCTTCCGAAGGTGATGAGAATTTTTAATCATCCATGAACTGAATGTTAAAATGTCTGCGTGCTTAAGAGTTGGAAGGAACGTTAAGGTTTTATAGTTTACCCATCCTTTGCGTTATCAGTGAAGTCAAAATGCAGACTACTGTTGCTAAAGTTCACCCTAAGGTAAGCCCTTGACAAAATGCTTGAGCAGGTTTTTGCCCAGCTGTCATCATCCCCTTCTCCCTCTCTGTCCTTCCCTTACAAATCTACGGACAGGACAAATTCTGTGCGGAAGTGCGTGGAGGTAGCTGGCCCCCCGCGGGTGTGTTCTGTGTTTGTGCGCATGCGCGCATCTCCTTGGGCTTTTTGCTGGGAGTTGGAGCTCCTTTTCCTTGGGGAGGTGGTTGCTGGACTGGTGCGGGGGGGATGAGATGCGGTGTCCCCCTCCCCTTTCACTGTACTTGCGGCTTCTCTTCGTTTTGCATGCATGTATTTCGAAAGAGCTGTAGCTCTGTGGCAAGCCCCCTGCCTGTCGGGATGGCAGATGTCATTACCCTGCCCCTCCTCACCCCATCCTGCACCCACACCGGGGGAGGCGTTAGTCACACTGTGAAACCAAGAGAATCGGGTCCTTGGTTCACACTCCCTCTGGCTGGGTCCTGCGATGTCGGGCTCCCTAAATGGGGACGCATACTTGTTGGTGGGTACGCGTTTCCATGTATGTGTGCATGGCCCTGAGTGTAATTACCAATTATATGTTAGCCATCTGAACATCTGTGTCGTCTATCGCTGGTGGGTGTCATGTCAACAGGTAAATTTCCCATGTGTTTGTGTGGACAAGTGTCAGTGTTTCTACCCTGTGCCCTATGGTGGAGAGATTTTCTAAGGGCACCCGTCTTTTGGAAGGCTGCTCTAAAGCCAGTTTACTTCTCCCTTGGCTCCTTTTATTCCTTTCCCTCTATGACATTGGCTTCTCCCCAGGAGTAAATGGCTTTAGCATAGAAGAGTCTTCTGGAAAGCTTGATGTTCTGCAGGCGATCCATTAGACTCTTTCTTGCCTCAGGACCCTATGAGGTGAAAACAGCAAGAATCAGAGAAAGGTCAAGCTCTATCATAATTACTGTTCCAACTTTACTACCTTGGAAGCCTTACTATATATTTCTCAGTATAACTTAAAAATTGAGCTTCACACACACACACAAAAATAAGACTGATGACTAAAAGTAGCACAGAAACATTAACATAATATTTAAGTAGTCCAGCAGAGATCCT
Source organism: Potos flavus (assembly GCA_028534135.1). Classification (NCBI taxonomy): domain Eukaryota; kingdom Metazoa; phylum Chordata; class Mammalia; order Carnivora; family Procyonidae; genus Potos; species Potos flavus. The sequence goes on along the minus strand of CM052900.1, from coordinate 78,679,665 downwards.
TCCTGTGATTTTAAAGTGATGTAAGTATTTCTGGGTAGCATTTATGCTTTATGGATCTTGTTACAAAAAAAAAATAATAAATCACTACTGTGAATTTACGATGTAACCTTGTGGTCATATTCCATCATAAATAAACTATAAATTGTTCTGAAGCCCATAGCATAGTCCTTGAATGGTATTCAGTGCAGCAGTGAACCAAGGTAGTTTAGACTCTGCACTGAAGTCGGTGTTATTGCACTTTAGGAAGCAGATGCTGAGACAATCAGATTTCACGTCGTGTTTTTGACAAAACATATTCTGGTCAAACGAAGAAGAGAAGGGTAGCAACACACATTTATCCGGTATTGTTGTGTGTTTAGGTGCTGTTCCAGAAGGTGAGGCAGGGTTCTCTCAATTGAACAGGTGAGGAGGAGGACCATGGGGGGGGAGGGGGGGCCTTGTCTCGCCTCTCATGGCTAGTGAACGGGATTTCAAATCTAATGTGATTCAGCCCCTCGCTCGCTGCACCTCGAGGTCTGATCTAAATGATCTGGCATTTTGGAATATGGAGAAGAAACGTGAGGACTTAACCTGGACTCAGAACCTAGGGTGAGGGTTCCTCCCAGGTGGTGGTGGGATCCCTTCTGTCCTTGAACTTTGCACCAGAGCTGTGGCCCCAGGGGAACCTCTCCAGTATTGCTGGCAGATTTCTTAGGATTTCTAACTAAAAGAACTTGAGAATGCCCCTCCCCCAGAAAACCAGCACCGCCAGCACCACACCTGCTGATAGACCCAGGGGCTGTGGTTTGGCAGCCAGCCTTTGCTTTTGCCCCTCTGGCCCTCCGCCCCGCCCCTGCTGGCTTGGGCAGGCGGGCATCTGGGGCCTTGGGCACAGGGAGCTGGGCAGGGGCGGACCTGGCCTCTTCCCGAGCTGAGGAAGTCTCTTGCTGGTGCTCTGCTTCCCTGGTTAGGGCGGGAGAGGGACCACCTGCAGGCCCAGCCCCCCAGAGGTCTGGAACTGGGGTCCCCTGGCCTCCCTCCTTGACCTGTGTGTTCTCGGCAAGCACTTGCCTCCCACTGTTTTCCCCCACATTTGCCCTCAAGAGTTTTAACAGAACAGACATAAAACAAAAGTCTGAAAACACAGATTTCCTCTCTTCCGAGGTCTTTAAAGTTTCATTCCGTTGTGCACAAACCACCTTTTTCTGTCCTGCTGTTCACTTTCCATGGAGTACAAGAAAACAAAGATGATACTCACATCTCTAAGCGTGGCTGGTCATTTGGAATCAGGACAGATTTTCAAAGGGTAGAAAAGGAATGATAAAACTAATAAAATAGAATTTGGGGACTCTGTGAATCTCCCTTGCCAGGCCCTGTCCCATTTCTACTTAGATAACCCAATTTGCTTGTTTCACCTGTAAAATAAATCTCTTGAATGGGTTGTTTTCAAGTCCCCCCAGTAGAACAACAGATTTCTAACATCTGAAGCCATACTGGGAAAGGTCACGTCCAATAGGAAACTAAGAATCTACAAGTTCTATATCTTGCAGCTTGAAAACATCAATGTTTTGTCTTAGTGAGATAAAAGTACTTACTCATCTTAAGCCTGGGGAACAAATGTGACAAACCACAGACTTCTAAGAGTGTCTTTGACACTTCTTTTGGCACTGAAATAATATTTCCATAAAAATATTTGAATGTACAGTTGTCTGGTTTTGTGTTCGCTTATATTTATCAGGGCTTTCTCTTGTACTGTGAGTTTTCATTCTGAAGGAGCTGATCACTTAGGAGTTGTTAAGACCCCCCAAAAGCCCAAAACCTAGGGAAGCTTCCTCTCTGAGGCCCATCGACTATTGCTCAGGGAATTAGCAATGGGACCCAGGCAGCCGGTCTGTGGGTGACAAGTCTAGTTTAACTCAACGTCGTAGGGAATTTAGACATTTGCACATTGTCACCATTCCAGGCGCCAGGTAGAAAGAGGTGGCAGTGGCTTTTCATTTGCCTGTGCCCCTCAGTCATAGAAATAATGGTTGTTCATCATTTTTTTTTTTTACATTGTTCATCATTCTTAAGAAGAAGGAACGCAAAATTCCAACGGTGGTGGTAATTCCTTATTTTTATAATGGATGCACTGTGGGCTTTAGTTATATATAACAGACTCCCCTGAGACCCCTGAGTTATGACATTGGCCAAATGTGATTTCCAAGCAGTTGTTTATGAGAACAACTATTGTGGAGAGTACAGGATGCTAGCCAGGGTGAGGACGGGTGGATACTGTCTCACTGGGGTGGTCAACATAACCCGCCTTGTAAATGACCAGTTCCTCAACCACGAGGCTAGAGAGAAGGCCAGGGACACCCGAATCTGGTCTTCTTCAGAGAAGTTCATTGGACAACTGCTTTTGTGTTGAAAGGACTTTTCACTTCTGGATTTCGAACCCAGAAAGTTCACTGACAAAACCATCTGATGATTTTCTATCTGATAGAGTCAACACTGTTTGAACAAAGAGGTGGCCAGAGGTCTTTGTGTTCTTTCTTAGTGGTTAATACTGCACTTTGTAACCAGGAGGGGCAGGTCTGCTCGGTCAGTCTCTACTCCAGTCACCATATATGTAGGAGAAAGTCTGAGTATGATTACCTGCATAAATGGGAATGCCTCTGTTGAGGCATTTCAAACATCTAAATGAATGACTCTACCAGCAACCATCTGCGCCAGCACGTTTACGAACGTCCTTAAGGTGTATGCTCTGAAATGTTTTCTCATTGTGACGTCCATCAGTAACGATGTTAGTGTTTACAACTGACACGGCGTACCTGGCAGCCAAGTTATTTGGTCCCCTTTTGGGTCCCCCATCCCAATTAACTGAAAAACATTTTACATGTTACATTTTTTTATACTGTACAACTTGACAAATAAACTGAAATCCCAAATTGTATTTTGCTTCTTTTTTTCATGTGATTATTTCAATCTAAAGAGTTGTTTGCTTTTTTAGGGAATGTTTTCACTCTTGCATTATTTTTATAGCCTCTTAAAGACAACCTGTCAAGGGGTACCTGGGGGGCTCAGTTGCTTAAGTGTCCAACTCTTTGTTTCAGCTCGGGTCATGATCTCAGGGTCCTGGGATTGAGACCTGCGTTGGGCTCCAAGCTCAGTGGGGAGTCTGCTTGAGATTCTCTCTCCATCTGCCCCTCCCGCTCATTCTCT
>CM052900.1:78650626-78675982 GCA_028534135.1 Potos flavus | reverse complement strand
TTGAAATGTTTTCCTTTTCTAGATGTTTGCCCAAGCCTCCGATCTCACCCACTCATTTTTGCCTTCTGGGACCTGCATGTGCTAAACAAGCCTTAAGGGTCCATCGATTGAATATTTGAGTGAATGAGAACAAGATGGCTTACTCAGTGCGGAATCTACCGCCTATAACCTAGTCATATATGATTATTTTAGGGGAATCACTGGGATTTTGAAGGATCCTAGGGTTAACAGTAAGAATTCTAGCCATCACTACTCTGAAGAGTTCAGATTGGTAAAATACCAGATTAATTCAAAAGAGGTCCTTAATTTACCTCACAAGCATTTGGGTGGGTCAGCAGATACATTAAAATAAATGAATGGGCACTTAGGTGGCTGCGGGCATTCTGTTCCCAGAGGGTGGGCCCTGGGACTTCTGCTGTCATCCCCATGCTGCTTTGCTCACCATCACGATGCCTATATTTCTAGGAGACTTTGCTGACCTGAGTAAAGAACACCGCACATCAGAAACTCCCCCACTGCGCCAAAGAGATTCTGTGTTCCGATTTTTTTTAATAATCCCAATTTGCTATTCTAAGCAGATCTGAATAGATGATACTATTGCCAAAAAGGTCCTGACTGACTTTTGATAATCACTAGCACATTCTTAATGGTACCAATCACTGTTAAATTAGCTTTACATAGGGCTTAGAGAGTACTTAGTCAACTTGTTGACTAAGTACCTGTCAGAGTATAGGCACTGAGGATAGAACAGAAGCCTTTTCTCTAAGCTCGCTTTCAGACAAATAGGGGGAAGAAGACATACATGCATGATAAATTGTAATTTCTGTAAAAGAGCTTTGTACACAGTACAGTGAGGGCTCAGTGTGTGAGGTGGCCAATTCACCTGGGGTGTGACTGGAACAGTCACAGAATGTACCTGACTTCACACCTCAGGTAATATAGTTGGGGGGCACCTGGGTTGCTCAGTGGGTTAAGCCTCTGCCGTCAGCTCAGGTCATGATCCCAGGATCCTGGGATCGAGCCCCGCATGGGGCTCTCTGCTCAGCAGGGAGCCTGCTTCCCCCCTCTCTCTCTGCCTGCCTCTCTGCCTACTTGTGATCTCTCTCTCTCTCTGTCAAATAAATAAGTAAAATCTTTAAAATACATATATATATAGTTGGGAGTTTGCCAGGCAGGCACAGATGGGAAAGGACAGGCATTCTAGTAGATGGAAGAGCATGAGCTAAGGCTTGGCATTATTAAGCAGCCAGGCAGTTTCTACCAACTTCTGGTTCTAAGCATAGAGGAGGCAGGTGGCTGGGAGTCGAGTCTTTGTGAGAGATGAGGCTGGTACAGTGGACAAAGGCAGCTCACACAGATCTTGAGTGCCCTGCAAAGGAAATTGGCTTTTACCAATTACGTTCTACACCTGACCCCCTAGCCTGGTGCTGGGGGTCCTAACCCAACTTCTTCTAAGATAACAACTAGGTGGTATAATCCCAAACGAGGCTTGTGGATGCCCTGATTCCAAGACAGATACTCCATGTACACAGCGGAAATTGCCCCATTCAGTCCGACGCTTTGCTAATCCAGGAGCCCAGACATTGCCAGCATCAGCTTCAGTCCTACTCAGACTTTGCTTTCGGCATGGGGAGGAGAGACACTTCAAGGACTTTGGGTTTTGCAAGACCTATCCCATTGTTCCTGCTCCCCAACCTTCCACCACATGGCCCAGCTCTACTTCCGACAGTCAACAACCTTTGCATTCATAGCTCACTCTTTGGCCTCTTAGTCTTAAAAAAAATTTTTAAACCCTTACTGGGAATAGAGAACCACTGAAGAATTTTAAGCATGTATGTGACATGATCAGCTTCTCATTTCAGAGAGATCACTTGATTGCAGCGGCTGGATGGGAGACGGGAGAGCAGTTGGAACCTTGCAGCAAGCCAGGTGAGAGACTGTAAAGCCTCAGTTGCACAGTAGGGGTGGGCGAGAGGGGCGCACAGCACCTGTTCCCTATTCAATGCGGAAGCGGGACACAGCGAATGGCTCTAAGGCTTCCGGCTTGAGCATTTTTGGAGGAGGGTGTCTCTTCCCTGCTCCTCTGCTTCCATGAAGAAGGATCTTTTCCTGACCACTGCTGGCCTTTTGCCTAAACCTTACTCCCATCCAGAGATAGAGTGAGTTACCTGGTTAGTGGGCAATAGCCCTTTGTCCATGCTTCTTGGGGTAAAGTTCTTGGTGTGAAGTGATAATTGAAGGTCCAGTTTTTTTCTCCTCCCTTCCATCCTTGCCCACTGAGTGGCAATGGCCTGGGTCTGCTCTACTAGTCTGATTCCCTTGGGTGGCCTGCAATTAGAGGCAGGAAGCTGGGAAGCCCATTTTCCTCATCTCTAGTCTCCAAATTGCTGTTCTTCTATGATAATGGTGATTATTAATTATTACTAATAATTATTACTGTTGCACTGCTGCCTTCTTGACCTAATTTTGGGGAGATCTTTAAACCCCAAAGCTGTGTTGATCCAAGGTCCCTATGGGAACTCCAGATGAAGTTGTCCAGGAAAGACAGTTGGCATGAGAGCTTTGGAAACAGGAGAGCCTGGCTAGAGACAAATAATGTTGGTAACCACAGGCTGGGAAAGACGACCTGGGGTTGTGGACAAGCTTCGGTCCCCGCCCTGGCTTATGTCAGTCCCCGGTGACCCTTTCTAAAATACAGACGGTCAGGTTCCAGCTGTGAAGGTGGCATATTACGGTGTCTGGGCTGGTGACAGGCATCCGTGTTTTCTAAATAAGCTCAGCAGACAGTATTCTGATGCTCACTGAGCAGGGTTGAGACACCCTGGTGAGAGCAGGAAGTTGGGAGGATAGAGCCCCAGGACCCATCTGCACGTGTTGATCCAAAGCTACTTAGTAATGATCTATGACAAGTGACATTATTACCATTGTGGGCCTCTTGCATTATTGGAACTAGGGCCTAGACAGTACACAGCCTTATTATGGAAAATCAAGCTTGTTTCTAGTTATGAGATGTTATTTTTTAAAAATACACTGAGGGGGCTGCCTGGGTAGCCCAAGTCAGTTGGGCATCTGACTCTTGCTTTTGGTTCAGGTTGTGATTTCAGGGTCCTAGGATCAGGCCCCACATTGGGCTCCATGCTCAGCAAGGCGTCTGCTTCTCCCTTTCCTTCTTCTCCTCCCCCCATATGCGTGTGTGCACTCTCTCTCAAATAAATAAGTAGATAAATAAATAATTTTTTTAAAAAAACACGCTGAAAATTATTGTGCATTCTTGATAACACAATGATTTTTTTTCCCCCCCGATAGGGGGGGAGTCCTTGCAGTTCTAATTAGCCTCCATTTCCAATATAGGATAAGGCAATTATGGTCTCCAGAAGGAAGAGAGAAAGAGTATCTTGGCGTAAGCCATGAAAAGGATTATGGGAAATTCATTTGAGTCCATCTCAAGACACTATCTGAGGAAAAGAAATGGAATCCTTTGGTTGATTAACTTAAGGAATTTAATTTTGTCAAAATCCTTGATTTAAGTATAAAAACTGGGTTACACTTATACTCCTTTAAAGTGTTTGTGTGACCTTGGGAAAATTTCTTGGGCCCTCTGCATCTTAGTCTCCTCATCTATAAAATGGGGGTAATAACAAGACTTACTTCATAAGAACTTTGTAAGGATTAAATGACATAATACCTATAAAGCACAATGCCTAGTGCTCCAGGCACATACCAAACACTCAATAAATACCAGCTTAAAAAGGCTTAGACCAATGACTAAACAGCACTACTACTTAGAGACAGGACTAGCTTACCACTCAGTCTTCCAACGTGGGACTACCATACATTAACTTAATGCATATTACTCAGGCCTCCAGGAACAAGAGAATTTTCTTGGGCTGGAGAATAGACCACTTCTATGACAGACCACATTCCTTGGCTATTTGAAAGATTAGCTTCAAAGATCGCTTTGAAAATGTACCTCCCCAAGAGCTTATTAGAGGTGTGCTTGGATCTGGCCAGATGGCAGCATAGTCCAGCTTGGCAAGTGTCTGCCTTGCTTTGTGAGGAGGAGAAATAAAAATAAGGAGGCCACGTAACCATTGTTATCCAACAGTGCTGGGGAATTATAGATATTCTGGTTAATCAATTATTCATCCATCAGTTCAATAAATTAGTATCTACTTTGTGCTGGACAAAGTGCTAGCTGCTGAGGATACAAAGATAGATAAATTCCTTACCTCCAAGAAGCCTACAATTTAGCAAAAGGACAGACAGGTAAATATGTACTGCAATTTAAAGGACAATTTCCATGATTGGGGGTATGGGTAAAATGCCCCTTCCCATCGCCTAGACAAGTGGATATGTGGTGCTATTACTCTTCCAATCTAGGACACGATGAAGAGGAGGAGAATTTAGGGGAGAAGGTAGTGAGTTGGGGTTTTGCTTTATTGTTTGAATTGCTTGTGCAACCTCCAAACTAAGATGAATGGGTGGATCTAAAACTAAGAGAGTGGTCAAGGTTAGAGACCCAGACTTGGAGGTCATCAGTACACAAGTGGTAGCTGATGGGCATAGATGATACCTTGGAAGAATGTTAGGGTCGAGAGATACTGTGACACACTATCATTTAAAGGGCAGGCAGAGAAAGAGGGGCCAGAAAGGAAAACAGAGAAGGAACAGAGAGTTAGAACAGAAACCAAGAGCGAATGACAGGATCAGAAACCAAGAGAGAATTTTTAAGATAGTCTCAATATTTTCAAAGTATAAGTTTAATGACAGAGTTAGTTGGCTACTATTCCATAAAAGGATTACTCTATTTCCAAAGAATTTGCAGTGTCTTACACATGTGTTAAGAGATTGAGAAAATAAATTAGAACATGATAATGCACACTTAATGCTAAAACTACTGAGCACAAGGTAACCTCTAGATAGTTTGGAAGGCACTTTGGGATTTTCTCAGTGCCTTAGGGCACCATTATGAACACTAGCTATTGTCCTGCTCAAGTGTGGGAGGGCTGACAAACGGAGCATTGACTGACCTCTGGATAAGCCAACTTTCCCTCCCAATGGGAAGGCTCACTCACAGCAACAGAAAAGGGTATCCAGATCCCAGCTCAGGCTAGGAAGCCAGCTGACTCAATCAGGGGCATGAACCCAGCAGGAAAAATGGAAAACATTTGATCCTTCCAGTTCCCCCACCCCCTTGCATATCATGTGAGACTTGTCACTAAAGGGAAGTTCAGAAAGCAAATCAACCTCCCATCCCATATCCTAACGTACTAGAAATGATTGGGACGTCTGTAAGCATGTATTTCAAGGCCTCCCGATAGCTGTCCAAACACTTGGATCTGAGTTCATAATGGTGTGCCATACACTTGAAACAGTTTAATAGAGCCAAGAGAACCTGATTTAGAAACTTGTTTCTAAGGCTGAGCCTTTCCTAGGAGGGAACCTCTTACCTTAAGGAGGGATTGTCACTGATGTTCTAGGCACAGGGGCTACATGGATTAATTGTGGGTCTCCCTGGGCTCTGACTATGAGATCACTCTATGCTTTGAGTTTGCCAGCTGTCAATTCTGTTACTGTCACATCAAAGACAACAAGTAAACTTGAGTCGAGGTGTCAGGGGATTATTGTCCCCAGACATGCCGTGGCACTGCCATGACCACGGATGGTCTAGCAAAGAACGAGAGATTTTCCAAGACAATCAAGACAGTCCACATGGGAATAATTCCCCACTTGTCCCTGCTGAGTGGGATTACTGGGTTTAGAGGCATTTGCTGAAATGGTACAGCTCCCGATGAGAAGGGGGTGGGAAAAGGGATGGGAAAAGGGGGAAGGCGCTGGTGGGAGGGGGCCAGGGCTGTTTGCTGCCCCCCGGTGCTGTCTGCAGGGCAGTGGGCAGCTGTGATTGTGCTTTCATCCACCAGCTGGAGTCACGGCTACTCATCATCATCGTCACTGTCATCATTAGACTCCTCATCAGAATTATCACCATCATCATCGTCCTCATCCTCATCGTCATCCCCATCATCCCCATCTTCATTGTCATCATCTTCAGTGTTTATCTTTCCAGAAAGCACATCCTCGATCCAGTCCTCCAGCTCCTCGGCTGTGGGCAGGTCATCATCATCAGGGATCTCCATCCAGACACTGTCAGCCTGCAGTGAGGGACCGAGTGGGTGATGAGTGAGTGCTGGAAGGACCGGCCAGACCAGAGGGTTCCAAGCAGCCAGGCCCCGTCATCCAGAACATGTGCACACTGTTTCATGGGAATGCCTCAATGCAGAAAGCTCTGTGTAGTAGCCTGCTTGTGCAATGTCCAAGGAAACGTGTATTCTATTGTGTGTGTGTGTAATGTGCCCACAGAGGTCTCTGGGGAAGGAGAGCAGGTATGGAGGGTTGGCAGGGGAATGAGCCAGGCCCAGCACACCAGGACTGGCAGCTGCACCCACCCCACCCCTCTTTGAGATGCCACCTCCCCTGCCACCCACCCCGAATTTCGGCCTTACCTCCCCACCCTGGAGTAGTCCCTCCAGATCAGCGGCACTGCCTGGCAGAGCCCCCTTCCCACCCTAACCTGCCTGCCCTCCTGATCCCCACCATTAGGTTTGAAAAGTGCTGGGGGGTGGGAGGTAGCCCAGGATTGGGACAGTTCCCAAGGATATCGAAATCAAGTATTATTATGAATCATAACTATATTGGCACTGTTTTTTTTTCTTCTCATTTCATGAGCCTATCTACGAGATACCTATATAATAATAACAAACACGTATATGCCATTTCTGGTAGGATAACCATGAAACTATCACCAATGGTTCCCTCAGGGAATGGGACTAAGAAAGAGGTCAGGGCAGTGGGAAATACTTTGGCTTTTCACCTTAGAGTGTACTGTCTTTTACAAATGTTTTAACTGGAGTAAATTTTTGAAAGTATTAATTATTATTATTAATTTAAAAAGCAGTGTACACAATAAGTAAATGTAGAATCCCCCAGGTGCCCGAACGTGTACCAACAGGATAACAGGACATTGCTAACTGGCCCCTACTCACAAGCATTTCCACCACTATTAATTATGGCTCTAATGACTTCTCTGTGACCATCTCTTTCTGTCCATTATTTGCTCGTCGTTACCTGTTGTGGAGTTGTATCAGCCGTCAAGACCGAGGGCTAAAATTCCTCATGCTCTGCCGGTCCACCACACCAGCTTTTCCCACCCCCAGTTCAAGGCTGTCTGCCTGGTGAGCGGTGGCCCCTCCTCCTCGTCGGTGATCTTCCTCCTGCCCCCCCCCCCCCGCCGGAGCCCCCTCCATCACCCACTGTGCAACGGCAGTTTCAAGTGTGGGCCCCTTTATGTAAGAAGAGTTTGTTTTTGGGCTTCAGGAGAAAATACAGGACAGTTTACTTGGGTGGAAAGTTCCAAAGAGTCGGTAACACAGGATGGGCTGGCCCCAATAAGCAAGGAAACGTGCCCATGCAGTTCCCAGAAGTGCCCACGAGAGACGTCCTAAAGCCATAGATTGGGATGGGCTCAGAGACTAGGCTGGGGCCACATGACCTTGGGCAGGGCTGAGGGTCCTGTTCATTTCAGGGGAGGCTAGACTTCTATACGTGGTGTCGCAGTCTGGGCTGCATGGCAGAAAACAGGACAGGCTGGGGGTGACTGGGGTATACTCACATCTGTCACATTCACCACCCCAATCTGTGGCTTGAATAGATCAATCTTGAAAGTCTTTTCCCAATAGGCAACGAGCTGAAGCAACAAAAAATAAGATTAGACAGCAGGCAGAGGGCATTCCTTGTCAAAGCCACGCTTTGTGGCTGGACCCACCTGCCATCCCATCATCGGTCACCGTTGCTTAAAGGTCTCCAAAACAGCTGTGGGCACTTCAGAAACTGAAGCCTTGGCCTCAGCCCTCAAGTGCTTTAAATAAGTATGGGAAAAAAAGAGGTCATAAAACCAACTATGAAAACATGTACTATAAAAGCTTCTACACCCATAAGGAAGAATATTACAGAGATGGCCCAATGTCGAACCCCAAATGACCGTGGCTCTTTTATAGTTCATGTGTGGTGCGAGAGCCATTTTCCTTCACTTTTCTTTCAATGTCCCATTTAAAAATTCCTTACCTTGCGCTACTCGGATCCACGAGATGGCAGGGAAGACAGGGAAGTGTCATGCAAGTAAAGGAAGGGCTTTTTCGTTCACCAGGCTTGGGATCCACGGGGACTAATCTCTGACTGGGGCAGGACTAAAGAAATCAGGGGCCATGCGGCTAAGACAAATGTTCAGTGGCGTAAAGTCTCCAAGGCAAATAAATGGCCTGATGGGGACCGGGGATAGTCAGGAACCTGGAAATCTGAACAGTCTAAAGATTTCTCCTTTGCAAAAATCAAGGCAAACAAACATACAGAGCAGGCTGGGACAACTGCAGACCATCTGCAAGCTTGCACTGCAGAACAGTCCAGATAAACTCAAAATACAGCCAGGCAGAGGCTAAAAAGTTTTAGTAGGGGCACCTGGGTGGCTCAGTCGGCTAAGTGTCTGCCTTTGGCTCAGGTCATGATCCCAGGGGTCTGAGATCAAGTCCTGCATCAGGCTCCCTGCTCAGCGGGGAGTCTGCTTCTTCCTCTGTCCCTCCCCCTGCTCGTGTGCACTCTCTCTCAAATAAATAACATCTTTAAAAAAAAGTTATAGTATTTAGGGTCTTATGAGGCCATGACTTTGTTATGATTACCCAGAATTACTACATTGGCTTCAGATGTCATGACAGTCTCTGCCTCTGTCTTATTCTGTATGTAGGATTGGGTTTCAGGAGCCTTGAAATCATTCAACTCCCTCAATTTTGACTATTTAATCATGATATGATCGGTCAGGTCCTATGCAACAAACAATAATTCCTGGAAGAAGAGAAGTTATCATTTATAACCTAATGATAACTAAACATGTACTGATTACCAGCAGTTAGCTCAACCTAAAGTCTATTGACTGACTAGTAGACAAATCTTTGGCATTAGACAGACCTGGGTTGTGATATCCCATCTCCCACTTAGTAGCTTTAGCCTTGCCAGCTGTTTTTGTTTTCATCTGTCAGATGGAGATTATGACAGTCCCTACTTCACAGGGTTGATAGGAGGGTTCGATGAGATGGTGCTTATAAAGAATTTACTATGCTTCCAGGCATACAGTATATTAGCTACATCCATTGTCATCACCACTGGGCTCCTAGACAATACAAATTTTGTTTATTCCCTTTAAAATTAAGTATAATCAAGGCTTTCTGGCCATTGACCACTGACACTAGCAAGAGTTTGGACCTTAAGTTTCTTATACACTCAACATGCTAGGACCTGGGAGAACACAATGAACAAGACAGGGTCTCTGCCCTCCGAGAGGTTGCTCCTTCTCTCCATGAAGTTCTTTACTCTACGCAAAATGGTCAAGTCTGATTTTTATTACTTAGCAACTCAGGTTGCCTGCGAATGACAGTCCCCACCCAGAACATGAAAGAGGCTGTAAAAAGGGAGGTGGTGGGACGGGGGACAGGAATGGAAGTACTAGCAGAAGAATTTCATCCAGCTCACTCATGTGGGCGGCTCAGATCCCTGGTCTCCAGGGAGTGAGAATGGTGGGTCTAACCACATCAGCGCCAGCACCCAGTACGAAGGTCGATGGTGCCCCACCATGTTGCCAAGGTCTTCCACACAGGATAGGGGTGGTCACTGTGTTTCTGCACACGATCTTCCTATTTCACACCCTCCTTCACGCTTCTGGGTCTCACACTGAACACACACAGGAGGCTGTAAAGGTGACCAAGGCCAGTGCCCAGGGCTGAGCCACTCACCAGAGGAAAGTCATCTGGGTCGATCCACACGATGCTCAGGTCAGGGTTGTCGGTGTTGTCCCTGGCAACCTGTTTCAGGATTTCCAGGAACTCGTAGCCATCTGAAGCAGGATTCGAGAAGTCTGAGTAACCCCTGCACATACATGGCTTCCGGCATGCGGAGCCGGGAGTGTGGTCTTTCCACAAGAGTTTCTTAGGCCATTTGGTGCATACCCTCAATTATAGGATTATTCTACGAAATGAGTCAGAGGAGAACTCCAGCCACGAAGCAGCTTACTCAAAGGAAACAATAAAAATTTTAAGTAAAAATATTAAAAGTTCACAGGGAAGTGGATGGTTCTTAACTCAAAGTCGAGTTCCATTTGCTGATCAGATCAGAAGAATCCCTGCCTGGTCCTCAGTGCTCTGTGCCCTCTCTTGAAATCAACAGTTTGCTATCCCTCAGAGTTCTATGGACCAAGAACATGTAGCCTGGACCCTTAGTCTTCTGCAACCTGGAATTTGTAAAACCTTCAAACGAAGCTTCTGATTTATAGCTGGTTTCATAGCTTTGAGATAGTAAATGGGGTTTCCCTCCCTCTCTCACCATTTCCTGGTATGCTCTGCCCTCCCTCTCTTCAGGCAGCAGCATTTATGGCCCCCAGGGGAGGGATGATTCATCAGAAAAGCAGACACAAGCCCTGTGAGCCTCAAGAACACAATTTTTTTTAATTAAAAAAAAAAAAGCCTAAACCTTTAAGAACTGGGAGCAAAAATTTATACCACAAACAAAAAGTTTTGGAAGAACGTTTAGCAAGAGAAAGCACGCTCTAAACCCTCAGCATCCCCACCCCACTCCCAGCTAGAAACAAGGATTCTGGAAAGTCCCTGAGAAGAAGCTCTGTGCCTGTGCATATGTGGGCGTGCGGGCGTGCGCGCGTGCGTGCGCGTGCACAGACGCGAGCCAGGGTGCGCATGCGCATGTGTGTCCACACGCAGAAACCCCATAGTTCCAGGGAATCTCAGAGCGTAGGGTGCTCATGCTTTGTCTCGGAATGAAACTCTGGGAAATGGAAAGGTCCCCGAATCTTTTGCAGAACCCCCTTGGTGCAGAAGCATGAGGACAGAAAAGTCTGTCAGAAGGCCCCACCAGTTCTCTGTGGCTCTGAGGAACGTGCACGAAGCCACGGCTGGGATGGACAAGACCAGTGGTGACCTGCTGGGAACAAGGGCTAGAGGCCACACGGAACCACAGCCGACTCCGACCAGGTGTATCCCCCACCTGTCTACGCCTGGGAAGCCGCGAGACACCGGACCTCTAGGGATGCTGAGGTGAGGGTGGGGGCCATCCACAACCAGACCCAGTTCCCACTGGGTACCATACAGATTTGATCCTAGACAGTAAAGTTAACTTTCTGGCCTGGCTGAATGTGTGACCTGAAATGTACACCTTCTCTACCAGCAACTTCCCCCACCTGCCTCAGAATTCCCTCAGGCAACTGTTTTGTAAAAGTTTCTTCTTTTGCCTGAGGTCCCAGCCACTTCCAGCCCTTCTGTTTAACAAGTCTCTCTTCTCCCCAGGAGCTTTAGCCTTTGTTTGGCTACTTGGGGCCTCTGGGTAAAGAGTTTTCTCTGCACTTCCTCATCTCCTATACATTCCAGGCAAAATGCATGCCATTCTTGGCACTTTTGCTTTGAGTGGGTGTAATCACTTTCAATGTTGCTAACTCAGACTAGTAACTGTAAGATCCAGGCTGGGCCCCTCAGCCTTGCTACCTGGAAAGCAGAGCTACTGGTTGGAGAGAAGAGGCCACAGCCCCTTCCCGCAGAGCTGTGCTCTGCCTGCGTGATTTTTCCTTCTATTGCTGAATTACAGGTTTCCCCCGATATCCAAAAGTAGAACATTCCTAAGAACCAAAATGTTGTAAAGTGAAGAAGCAATAACGTGTCATAAAATCAAAAATCCTCTTTGGACTTCTTTTCATCAGTAAAAAGAGGTACTAATGTAGGTATTTTGTAAAAGCAAAGCGACATAATGAGAATGTTGTGAGAGTGAGGGAAACGTGTATATCACGAGTCACCATGTATATCACGAGTCACCATGTATGGAAGGCACCCGGGGTGAATAGGGCCACAGGCTTTAGAATTCATTATCATTGGGGATTGGGTGGAGTTGGGGTTGAGGGATATTACTCTTGCTGCCTGTAGGAGTGGCTGAGAAGGTCAAGCCCCTCCAGAGTGCCACTGGCCCCTGCTATCTGACCACTGTGGCTCCTCCTTCCCTGGGCATAGAACTGTATCAGAACAGGGAATCTGTGGGTTATAGATCATAATACACAGACCACAATGGGGAATTCTTCAAAACACCTCCATGACTTTCAGTAGCCAGAGGAAAGTATTCTAGAGGTGAGAACCAAATTTAAAAGTGAATTTGATAAGTCAGGAACTCATGAAGAGAATAAAATTCAAAGACATAGACCCTGATTCATGTAGAAAGTAAATCTGAGGATCAAAAGACGGACTTGTGTAAAGGGAGGGGAGAAGCCGTCTAGGCACCATATTGTAAAGGGACAAAGGCGTCACAAGTACTATAGCTGAACACACAAGATAGCATGGCAGGTTTCTGATGGAAAACCCCACAGAATGTTGGAACTAATGAGAAGGAATGGTGCATATAGAATCTTTCGTACTCTACATGCTAGAGCAGGTTTGGACATAAAAATGAAAAGATAGAAGGAATAAAAATTGGGTTCTGCTAGAGAAATTAAATGGGTGGCACTTTTTATGTAAACAAGAAAAGTCAAAATGTTCACTTAGTGCTTAATTTTAGGAATACGAAAGGTTTTTGCATCTACAGAAGAGTAAGGGAAACTCAAAAAACATTACAAAATACATCGATAAATGAGGTTGACATTAAAGCAAGAGAAATCTCATCTAGATCCAAGCACAGCTTTTTGACTTTCAGGATGACGAATTCCATAATGGACATTAATCCTTCTGCATTCCTGGATATTTTCAAGAACAGAATGAAGGGGAGGCAGCCCAGCATGATGCTTAAACACACAGACACATGGGGCAAACAACCTTAGTCCAAATCCTGGTTCTGCCATTTTGAGTGTGACTTTGGGCAAGGTATTTAAGTCTTGGTTCCTCATCCGTAAAATTGGGATGATGAAAATAAAAGTACCTATTTCATAAGGTGGTTGTAGGTTACATGAGTTAGTACCTCTAAATCACTGAGATGGTGCTTGGCACAGAGTAAGTTTAAGCCATTATTCCTAAATGATCTGCATTTTTCTGCCTGAATACAAGGAACCTGGCCATTCATCTCTCCATTCAGGGCATAGGTAATACGTACAATGATCTGGACACAAGCAGGGTGTTTGATATAGTCTCGGCCCCACACAGTAGAGAAGACAGGCTCGTAGGAAGTCTCGCCAGGAGATAGTATGTCATGGGGCGGTTCCTTATGGCCCCTGCTCGTGATTCTGTGACTGAAGGCCTCAGGGGTGGCTGTGCCAGCAGCTGTGACTATGAGAACCTAGCCCCAATATGGGGTTAGAGCAAGGTTTAATTCCTTTGTTTCAAAATCATTAAGCTAACTTGGATATTCCTGTTTCAAGGTTCACAAGCCTGATACATGTTCTCCCCTTTTATTCGCAGCCTTGGATGCGGACCTGCTGGAATGGATTTTCTTACATCTGGGAAAGCTGAGTTAAGGCAGCCGAACTGGTCTCTCAGGTATTTAATTGTTAAAATTGCAAGTTACAAGTTCAATTTCCTCTTATGGAGAGCTTCTGTTTCTTTGTAAAACAGGTGTCCAGGCAGGTGTCTTGGAAAAGGGAAACAGCCACTGTGGACTCTCCCTTTTTGACCAGGAAGGCAGGTGCAGGAAGCCATATTTCACTTTTGTAATTCAGTAAAGCCCAAGACAAGTCCACAGTTGCAATTGCGTGAATGGATGGATGTATTTGAAATGGATAAATGTTTCCTTCATCAGTGATACACTAAGCTTAGAGGCCTTTTGAAATCTTTCAGAAGGAAGATGCATAGTATTTTTAAAAAGCTAGATTTAAAAAAAAAAAAAGGAAGAAATATTATTCCATGATTTGAGGGCTAGCAATTATTTAACCACTGAAACTAGAGGACTAGTCAATGCTTTTAATCTTCGCATCTAGTCCTGATGGTATCAGGAAGATTTTCTGATTTCCATTTTAAAGAGGATGGAGTTGAGACACAGGGAACGTACGTGGCTTACTCAGCATCACATGGTAGCAAGTGGAAGAGCCAGGATTCTAACTCAGTTCTTTGGTCTGCACATCTAGAACCATTTCCACAATCACTTTCCCTCTGAGGTCTTGGCATTCCTACCAAAGCTGTTGCCATCTTCCTTTCTCAAGATTGCACTTGAGATTTGTGAGCTGAGTGGGAAAGCTTCCATAAGAGGGAAGCAGGGGGCTTGAGAAGGCAGCACGGGGGCAGAACCCTCTGGAGGACGGACTCCCCCCCCCCCCCAACCGTGCTGCTGAGCACCCTCCTCTTCCCGGCCACACTGTGTTGGGTGGATTAATTCAGCGAGGTCCCTGAGTGACTGGAGTCTCAGAGATCGACCTAAATAAAGAAGAAGGACCTGGTGTTGTGAGAACTGCGACTCCCTCCCTGCCACACGGGTCCTTGGAACCTGAAGTCCCACGACCCAGGACTGAGGGCTCATGTGGAGCCCAGGTTTCCCACGGTGAGCAAGAGGCCTCTGGGAATCCCATCTCTATGGGAGGGGAAACCGGTGATTATGCTCTCCTCCTTCCCGGGCAGGGAGGATCTGGTGGGAATGAGGCTGCACCAAGCCCTGGGGGACCAGTTCCAGGCCAGCCACAGCCCTGTCAGGAGCCAGGGCTGGGTCTGGCAGAGACATGGGTATCTCGGAGCGCAGCCTAGGGCTTGGTAGCCTGGGTTTGAATCCCAGTTCCACCACTTATTAGCTATGTGACCTGATGACATTATTTAACTTCTCCATACCCCTGTTTCCTCATCTGTACATCGGGGAAGACCGTAAGGATGGTACCTAGGACACAGGATTGTTGTGAAGATTATATGTATGGTTAGCACTCAGCAAGAACCAAAAACGTTAAGTTTGATAAACCAGATTTACATTGGAAAGCTCAAATAAGCAGTCAGCGCTCCTACTTGAGATAATTGATCTCAAAAACATTTTCCAAGAACCCCAGGCGGTTGCAATCCGATTGGAACGGGGCTTGGAGACGTTCATTGCAGGGCCAATCCACGCGCACACACAGCAGCCTGTCCTTGCATTTCCAGCTTGTTAGTGCTAATATTCCCTGGGCCCTTGGAGGATATCCATCCAGCATGCGCTCATGTAGAAACGCCACTCCGCGAACCTTTCAGCAGGTGTTATAAAGAAGATGTCAGCCTGCTGCAGACACATCTAGGGGCGGCAGAGGAGAGGTGTTCATTTTCAAACCTGTCAAACAGCAGCTCCAGGGGGATCCTGCGTGCAGGAGCTGGACAGGCCCTGGAGGAGGAAGACCGAGCAGCACGCGGGGCCTGGGGCAAGAGCAGAGCACCGGACTCATCCTTCCAGGGCCCAGAGAGCGGACAGTGCAGCCTGGGGAGCAAGCTCGCAGCTGGCAGTGTCGGAACCGCTCAGAGACGCACCCTCGGGGGACCCAGGTCACTTGGATAGTCGGTTGTATTCCAAATCTGGGAACATCAGTGGACAGCAGGGAGGAAGGCTGGCTTCTCTTCCTTAATTGGCTCTCAAGCTTCCAGGTGGCTGCGTTCTCCTGCTCTCCCTGCCCCCCTCCCTCAGTAGAGCAGCAGCATCTCCATGCATGCCCACTTGGGCCAGGCAGTCCGGCAGGTAGTGAGCTCAGCTGCACTGGGTTCCGAAGAGCCCGCAAGAAATCTCAGCTCGTGTGTCCGCTGTGCCCCTAGCTGTATGATCTCAAGCAAGTCACTGAACTTCTCTGGGTTTTGCACATGCTGGAGGTGGAGGGGGTGATGAAGGGCAGCAGAGAGGAAGGAGGGCGGGCCAAAGGATCACCAGAGGACGTCGCCAGGGGTAGTAACTGGGAGGGGCCCTCAAGTTGCAGCAAGGCCTCCCACCACCATGAAGGAAGCCAGACAGCCCTCAGCTTCATTCTCGGCCTCAGCCTCCTCACTTGTAAAATGGGTAAAATGAGCAGTGCCCACATGGGGTTCTGGCCCATGAGCATACAAGAAGTGATCATCACCATCCTCATCATCATCAGGCCGTGGTCAAAGGTCAAGAAAACCTGCTGGAATTCGAATCATGGCAAGCAACCTGGGCCCTTTAACCTCTTAAGACCCACTTTTCTCCTCTGAGCTGGGATGGTAATAATTACTCACTTATCACAGCCTGGCTTTAGGGACCAAACGAGATCATCTCCATACAGCACAGCTCCTCGAGACTGTTAGCTCTTTCAGGAGAGCTGTATGGACTTCCCGGACAGATGACCTTCTTTCTTTGGCCAGCGGGCAGGGGGTCCGTTGGGGTAATCGGCCAGGTCCGGCAAGAGTGAAAGTATAGAAGGAACTGCTGTCTGGGCGGCAGTGAAATTCCTGGTCCTGCAGCCAGGCCCCCTCCGCCCCGGGTCACACATCAGTGACCTTCGGGTAATGACTGACTAGGTGCAGTGTCGCTTTCACAGAAAAGCCTTTCCTAGCCCCGAGTGGGCCAGGCCCTCCCTGGATGAAAAAATACGCTTCGATCCCTCACACTACGCGTCCCCCCTTCAGTGCGTTTCTTCCAGCTTCCCAGGAACAAGCCCCAGCATGGGCTCCTCTGGGGAAAGACACAGCTTCAGGCCCAAGGATATTTGTGCAGGGAGGAGGTGGAAGTAGTTTCAGGAGCTTGATTCATTGCAGCAGCAATCTCGGTCAAACAGGTTCCTGCAACTTCTTGGAGGCCTCTTTGTTCCATTGTTCCAGAGGGCCAGACAGGCTTCCCCACAATCCTGGAAGGGGGCAGGTGGGGCGGAGGGAGGAAGCCCGCTGGGGTCTGGCCAGCAGGCTGCTGCTGATGGCAATTTCATCTCTGTTCACACAACACCAGGGATCTGACTCTGTTTGATTATAGCTTGTAAACCCTGGGCAATTGGCTTCCTTCGCTCTTTTCCCCTGCAGGGGCAGAGGGGTGGCCAGAAACTGCTGGAACCGTTCTGGCATTTTTTTTTCAGGCAAAGACTAGGTATCCTTGAAGAGTTTTGCCAACTCTTCAAGTCAATGATGGGAAAACTGAGACCTCAGTGAGCATTCAAGAACTAATAAAAACAAAGGAGGGAGGAAACCCTCAGATAATTTGGAGCATCGATTTGGTTTTGATACAATGGAACATTGTTTGGCCCTAAAAAGGAGTGAATTACTGATACACGCTACATAATGGATGAACCTTAAACACATTATGTTAAGTGAAAGGGGCCAGGCACAAAAGGCCACAGATTACATAATTCCATTTACATGAAATGTCCACAGTAATCAAATCCGTAGAGATAGAAAGTAGATTTGTGGTTGCCAGGGACTGGGGGAAGGGGAAAGGAATGGGAGGGGCTGCCAACGGGCATGGGGTTTCCTTTTGAGGTAATGAAAATGTTGTGGAGTTAGATAGTGCACAATTGTGTGAATACACTAAAATTACCCTGAATCACATACTTTAAAAAGGCGAATACTGTCATGTGTGGATTAGCTCTCAAGTTTAAAAACTGTATAATAACAGCATTTAGGTTTCTGTCTGTAAGAACTGTGGAGGCTGATAATGTGTTAAAGACAACAAAAATGGGTGTGGGTGTGAAATGTTGGGGCTCAGTCTTGGTCAGTCATCCACTTACCCGATCACCTCCCGGCAGCTGTTTATTGAGTACCTACTATGTGTCAGGGCACTGTGCAAGCACCAGGTACGTATTGAGGACCAAGACAACCTGTGTCTCCTTCATGACCCACTATTAACTCCTTGTACCCTCTTGGGAAGTTTGCTCAACTTCTTGAAGCTTCCTCGTCTGTCCTTATGAGTGTACAAGAGGTCTCAGGCAAATACCACAGTTCTGCAGTACCTGGGGCAGGGATTCCTAAACCCGATGGTGACTTAACACTTGCCTCCGAGCTCTGTGCAGTTATAGGTTTCTGAAGGTCCTGTTACAGTCAGCCCCAGGCAGCTTTGGTTCTCGATGCTGTCAGGTTTGGGGACCCCTACCCAGGCACCTCGTGGCTCAAGGCCTGGCTGCTGAGCCATCCTAAATGAAGTTCCTTGCCTTCTGTGTGTGCAGTCTGGATCATGCCAAGTCTCCCCATTCGCGCTTCAGAATGCCCTATTATGCTTTCCCTTTGGGGACCCTTTATGTCACGGCATTGCCAAAGGGACCCAGCATTTTACGGCCAGCAATATTGATTTTTCCTGCACTTCTCTTCCACCGATGCTAAAAAGAGTGTGTCCAGGAAAAAGTCGTCCAGGTTGCAAAATAAAACAAAGCTACTCATCCATTTATAGGGTCATTTTGCACTTTAGAAATTAACCGCTAGTTTTGTCCAGGTCTCACTATTTGAGGGAGTATTTTCTATTAAGTTTCCCAAGTACTGACCATATTTTACAAACCAAAGCACACTTTGGTTGTAATTGTAATGTAGGATTGTTATTTATGTAGGCTAGATCACAATACTGTTAAATAAACTTTTAATGTGGATAGAAGTTCTCTCTCTCTCTCTTGCATGCATGTGCACGGACGGACACACACACACACACACACACCCTGTAAAGCTAGGATATTTTTATATCCCCCCAGTATTCCGTGCTTCTTCCTAGTTTGGACAGCTAAGCAGAAGAGAATGAGGTTCTGATCCATCCACATCTTCTTTTAGCCGTGTGCACAACTGACAACAGATTCATACCTAACCAGCGACCACCAGGGGGTGCCCAATATCTTGCAGTGGCCTTGCAGACAGGAAGTGAGGCAAGAGCAAGGAACAAGGGCTGGCAAGAGAAGTCAGATCTTGCTTAAGGTGTCAAGGGACAGATGGGGGGTTTCCTACCTGGGTCACTCCTCTCGGCAAAGGCCACAATGTGGATCCCGTTCAAATCATCTTCCTGGAGGAGAGAGGAATCAGAGGTTACGCTCCCAGTTGGAGAGAGAGAAAGGAACAAGTCAGGGACAGACACAGAGGCTGGCATAGAAATGGGCAGGGGGGAGGTGGGGGGGCAGTGGACACCAGGGGCAGGGGAATGGAGGAGCGCACAGTAAGGAAGGAAATATCGATGAGCAACTAAGAGGAATGCATGCTGTTTGATACATGGGCTTGTGAGACAGGAAAACACCCACTACACACAAGACATCAGCACTGAATGGGCCTCACTCCCGTGGGCTGCGGGGTCCAGGAGAGCAGCAGTAAAAGGCAAAAGGAGGAAAAACATGAGTCTAGTTATCAGGAGCTCCAAGGGCAACAATCACTCTGACTATAGCTCAGTAAATGCAGTTGTCAGTCTGTGTTTCGAGAATTCACCACCAGCAACCAGCAATTACGGGAACTTCTGAATACAGTGAACGGATCCTGAAACTGTCCCCAGACTGGCAGCAGACAGGAATCTTCTAGGTCAATTAGGACGTGGGTCTGTTCCGTTCACGTAAGAATCACATACAGGCATAGGGCTTCTCCGTGAACACTACTCCTACTGAAAATCCCGTGTGGTCAGTAAGGGGCACCTTGCTGACTGTGACTTCCAGGTTCCTTCTTTGGGGTCCTTTCTGCTCAGGTCCAACTCTTCTGAGGGCCTCTAATACATTTCTGTGAGTGTGGGAAGCTATGGGAAGAGTGGATTTGGGGGCTAGGGAAAGTTGAGGGTGTGACAGTGACAAGTGGCTGTGGCTGTGGAGGCCAGGGGCAAGGCCAAGAATTCAGAGAGTATGTCACCTCTCTGGGCAAGCAAGCAGCATTGCATGGTTCTATGTCCTGGACAGAAAGGACCGTATACCTGTGTCTCCTTTGCATCAATTCATCCCGCAGAAGGAAGAGCAGGAGCTTTGGATGAGGCTCTGTTATGAACAATGTGATTCCCCAAAAAAACGTGGAGAGGAAGATGTGTAAGAAGGAGGCACCAGGACAAATCTAAGTGAATACGGATTATCGCTGACGCAGGGAAAGGGAGTCACTGGGTACCTTGGATGTCGTATCAGAATCATCCTAGGGAAAAAACTCCAGGCATCTCAACCCTCCCATGATCCCCGTTTCCATTTCAATTGATTTTAATGCTGGCGCAATCCTATCTAAATGCTAATTTTTCCCCTTTGAGTTTGGAATGGACAAAACCTCCAAAAATTCTGAGACATTAAATGGAAAATATTATTATTAAAAACAAAAGAGTGGGCACAGGCTTGGTCAGATGCTCTGGGGAATTGAATTTTACAGATATATGTGTGTGTGCGTGTGTGTGTGCAGGTTTATTACACAAATCCGACAGCAACCAGAAGGGGAGTCCGAGGTTTCACTGTTTTACATTTGCTATTCTCGCCAGACAGAATATCCTGATCAGTTCTCATTAGGCTGCCCTGTGTCTCTGTCTCCTGCCATCAGCTGGAAGTGAGCAGTTTTAACTCTGTGAGGCAGGCTTCATTTCTGTGTGCCCTTCTAGAACGCATTTGGAAATTGGTTTTGGAATTAAGAATCCATGTTCGTTTGCTAAGAGGCTGCTTATAATATGGTTGTCACTCCCCAGGCCCAAGATGGTGTCTGGATGGAGGGCTCTCATCCAGGCAAAGAACCCCTCTCTTTGTAGGGATCAAAGAGTCAGCACACAAACCTGTACTGACCACTTGCAAAGAAGCAGGTGCCTGCTTGGCGCCGGGTATTTTCAGTAATAAACTCAGAGCAAGAATCCATGGGCGAGCATATAAATCAGGGTTACTCAGTGAGAATCCAATGTGCGCGGGTGAGGAAGAGCCAAGCTGACCACGCATAGGACTGAGATCATCCAGGGGCTTTCTCTGAACCCCACAGCCTTTGCTCCAGATCACCCATTTGGTCTGGATCACATTGCCTTGGAAACTCTCTTTTTAATAGCACGAATCTTCCCTTCTCAACCAAAGGGCAAGCTCTCTGAGGGAAAGGATTATGCCTTAAAATAACAAGGATGATAACAACGGCCACAATAGTATCTGCCCCCTGCCGTTCTTTGTATCAGTTGTTTTGCAAATACGTTATTTCTAAATCGCAAATGAAAGTCTTATTCCTATTTAGTGCTTAAAGAATTGAAGTGACTTACCAAGGCCACAGAACTAGTAGGAGACATAACTGGGATTCAAGCCTGTTCTGTCTGGTCCCACATGCTTTTTCTTTCTCACTGAAGGGGTCCAGAATATACCATTGTGGCATAAAAATTATTTTGAGCTGAAAGCATATGAAATCCTGAATGCCTTATCTACCTAAAAACAGAGAATCCCAAAAGAACTCAATTGTCATAAACTGTCCCCAAGAGCAGCTCTAATTTCTCTTCTCAGACAGACATTATCACAGAACTAGCAATGCTCCCCTCTATTCCCCAAGGGCCCGTTTCTTTTTCCAAAGAAGTCGTTTGTTTTTCCATAAGTTCCCTTTCTCCCCAGCCTTCTAACAAGTCATTTGTTCTCCCAGAAGTGCCTCCTGCCTCTCCCATTTCCAATTAAGATGGTATATAAGCCCCTTCTTGAGTCACATTTCCTTGTAAACTCTCTTGCATAAATAGGTCATTAAATCTGTTTCTTGCCCATGCTCATCTGTGTTTTGTCAGTTTAATTTGCAGCCCGTTAAAACAGAACCTAAGAGGGTAGAAGAAACAGTTTTCCTCCTTGACATAGCAACAGAATGGATCTGTTGTCCCCTGCAGAGTTTGCAGATGTTTCAAACTCAGATTAGTGACTCTTAAGTTAAAGGAGGCCGATAAGGGGCCTTTATGTAAAGTCACTGAGTCCCAGATCCCCCACAGAACTGGAGACTTAGGAATTACTTTGGTGAATACCCTACTCTGAATTCTCTTTCACTTTGTACATCCATCTGTCATAGTATAAACATACTATGTGGCGTTATATGTTTTGAGATTGTTTCATTTGCTCAACCCTGAACTCCTAAAGACACAACAGCAATGTTCATTTTTATAACCCCCATGCTTAGCACAAAGTAATAGGTTCTTTGTAGTAATAGGTTCTTAGTAATAATGCCCACTGACTTAAAAAAAAGAATATGATGATAAAAATCTTACACACTAGTTGAAGAAAATGGAAAATATTAGAGATACCAAAAAGAAACCACACATCAGTTACCCACCAACCAGATATATTACCACTGTTCCTGTTTTGCTTTGTTTCCTTCCAGGTTCTGTTGAATGTTTGTTCTCTTGAATGAAGTGATGCAAAGGAAAAAAACATGCACTTAAAACTATAGACTCCCTGGTGCGATGGAATGTTCTAGGGGCTTATCTGGAGGTTTTTGGCCCCCTTTTGGAAGTACTACTTTGTTATTGCCATGGAGAGAGAAGGTTCTTTCTGAAGGACTGCTGACTCCCATCCCTATGGGCTTTTGCCCAGGACTCCGACCACTTGCCAGGATGGAGAGCTGGTTGGAAGGTAGAGTATAGAAAGGGAAGGACAAGTCAGCACTCAGTCCGGACCACCTTTTCCCACCTTGAAGTTCTTTGAATCTAAATAAGCAAATAGCTATTCGATTTACACACAGCAAGTATTGCTAGCCACCAATTTCTTTAGTTATAATAAGTATGTGTTTTTTATGGTTTGTTCTTTAAAAACCCACCCAATGAGAGAAAAAAAAAGGTCAGTTGTTGCTTTAGCTCGACTTAGTTTTCCTATCTTATCTAAATATTTTGCAATGTCTGGGGAAGTGGGTGTTGAAGATAAAGACTTCCAAGTTCATAACTGGTCACTTTCCCCAGCTTCTGTGGTTTCATTTGCTGTGGCCAAGTGGTCCATGGAGATGTTGCTCTTTGGAGCAATGCTTCCCTAGGTGGCAAAGGTAGATGGGGAAGGCACATGGGAAGTGGTTCCCCAGAGATCCCTCTGACAGATTGATTTCTGCTTCTTTTTAAGGATGGGAAGATGATCCTGCCTTCCCTCCCTAGTTGGAGACTTGGGACCCGTTAGATCTGATTACAGCTTCTGGGGAAGTCATGTGGATAGTGCATGATGGCGTGCAGGTAAGAAGTAAACCAGTCTAGTTGCCCTTTTCTCTACCAGGTTAAATTTAATACACAGCCCTTTCCTCATTAGAAAACAATTGAATATATAGTAACGGTGGAATATATGAGCCATCATTGTTATATTATAGCAAAAGGCTGTAATTTCTCTTTTTCCTTAAGTGAAAGGAGAGCGGAGAATGAGTTCCGGTGAATCCAAAGAGTGACCTTTCTTTCTGAACATCTGCTTGTGATATATGAGAGGGAGCATTTCTACTGGGCAGTGTGGGGAGCTAGGGGTGCTTGTGGTCAGGGAGAGGGGGCAGGACACAGGCTCTCCCGCCATGGCATATGGTGTCTCGGATGTGATATTGCTGTGTCAATAAGAAAAGGCCTGAAGGAAGGACTTCTCTTAGGGATGAAGAAAATTAAAAGAACTAAGAACAGAGACATAGCAGAACAGAACAGAGAAAATCACTCTCAATTAAAATGGTACCCTGTGCTATGAAAGACAAAGAAAGACCAAGAACTTATTCCAGGTTAAAGACTAAAGAAGCATAACAACAAACTACAGGTGTGAGATCCAAGATCAGCTCCTGAGCCAGGAAAAAAAATTTTTTGTGCTATAAAGGACATTAGTGGGACACTGGTCAATTTGAATAAGGTCCATAGATGAAATCGAATTATACTAATTTCCTGATTTTGATGAGTACACTGTGGTTATAAGAGGCATTCCCTGTTTTTAGAAAACATCTGGAGTATGTAGGGGCAAGGAGAGTTGTGTCTGCTATTTACTCTCAAATAATTCAGGGGAAAAATGTTTATATCCATTATCCGTCAAGAAGTATGTGAACAAGCAACGAAAGTAAAGTGTTAACATTTGGGGAATCTGGTAAAGACATCATGGAATTCTTTACGTTATTTTTTGTAAGTCTGAAATGATTTTAAGTAAAAGGTAAAGATATTTTTTAAAGGAATATTATTTTTAAAGCACTGCTCTACTCTTTTTAAATCTAGGAACAAGACCTTTTAAAGATTACATTTTTGAACAGTTTAAATGTTAAGAAAATAGGTTGCCATTAGTGCTGGGTTATTCTTCAATAGTCCAGTCCTCCAGACTGGATTACTTGTTCTTCAGTGTCTTATGAAATGTTTGTTCCGCCTTCGGACATACAAATAAGTTACCAGCCAGTAAAACGTCAAGTGATAAGTTACTTCGTGGTTCTGTTCATCTGTCATTTTAGACTCTGAGTCAAAGACTAAATAAATAAATGTTTCCATGTTAATTCCTTTCTTCTCCCCCACCAGCCCTTGACAAAAATGACGCTTTATGGGGATATGGCTTACTCTGGGAACTCTACTGAGGAGAACATGAGATTTGGCTTCAAATGATCTAATTTAAGTCCCAGGATCTATTGCTTATTAGTTATGTATCTTTGAGGAATCAACTTAATCTGTATGATCACCAGTTTCCCCATGTAAAATGAAGTTAAATAATACCTATTCTATATCACTTTTTAGAACGCTTGAAACATCCAGGTTAAAAGGATACATGGAATGCTTTGAAAAATGCTCCACAGGCTTTGGTTGTTATTGGTTACGGAATTTTGTATAAAGCTGACATGGGATGGGAGGTTGTATCTCCATGGCCCTCTTTCTATACTATTTTGGCCTGCCTGACACATTGTCTATGGCATAGACCTAGGGGATAATCTGACTCAGCACCTTCCAGTGCCTTGAGTTGATATTTATGGAAACAGCTGACCTTCGATTGGCCAAACACCTCCCAGGTTCTGGACTCTTTACAACCGCTCATCCTTACAAAAAGCCCTGATTTGAGAAGCAAAAACTATCTAAAGCTCAGAAAGATGACATGACTTGATACAGGGTGCAGAGCTACCAGGTAGCAGATTCTGGATGTGAACCCAAGTCTCTATGACCCCACAGCCTGGGTAGTCAGTGAACAGAAGCCAGTAGTCACTGTGGGAAATGAACTCAAAGATGGAGTAATTTTGCCTTGTGGGTAGTACCCAAGAGGCTTAAATTAGATCCATGGAGAACTGGGCTTTAATTGAGTATAATGTTGTCCACGTTTCAAATTCTCCACCATCTAGACATCCACTCCAGCAAAATAAAATGTGGTTGAAGTTTGGGGACTCAAAGGGGTACTCCTCTTGGGCAATATACTGGTGTCTACAAGGCAGAAAGAGTTTGCTATTTCTTACCCATGTTTCAAACATATCTTCTGGACGCAGGCGACGTAGGGTGGGTCTGAAAAAAACAAAGATAAGTTTCCTTGAGTAGGGATTACCAAGGCAGACACCGCAGCCTCAGCGTAGTGAAATGTAAAGTGAGATG
>CM052900.1:78554775-78650126 GCA_028534135.1 Potos flavus | reverse complement strand
CCGCCTGCTTCATTTTTCCGTTATCTCCCCTTCCCCGGAGAGCACCTGCAGTTAGATAATCCTTTAGTTTGGGCTTGCTCACTATAGGTCATGTACTACATGACCAGACATATTTTACCTTTCTACTTACTTATGTACAAGACTCATGGTCACTGTATAACCTACTCCGGCTTCTTTGTTGGTTGTTACCCACTTTCCAATAAATATGAGACTTAGGAGTTGTTTGGGGCGACAGTCTTTTCTACCGTCCACCCCTGCTCCCTTTCTCTTGCAGCTGACTTGTTTGTGCCTCATTCTTCTCCCGTGCGCCGTCAGGAGGCGGCAGTGGGCCAAATCCAGGCAGTGCCTCCTGTGTTTATAAATAAGCTTTTATTGTGATACAGCCGCACCCATTCGTTTACATACTTTCTACAGCTGCTTTCACACTATACAAGGGAGAGCTGAGTATTGCAACAGAAACCATCTGGCCCACAGAACCTGAAATATTTATTCTCTGGTTCTTTACGGAAAAAGTTTGCTGATCCATGCTGGAGCTACTCTTAAGTGGTATCAAATATGCCTCTCCCAGAAGGTCTATGTATTAAATATTCATCTATGGCTAAGTTATTTAACTACTCTGAGCCCAATCCCTTGATCTGTAACATCAGGATAGTAATAATACTCCATAATGTTGAATATTAGATAAAATAGCTTCCATTAGCACCTAGCATGGTATTTGGCATATAAGAGGCTGACAGTAAGTCTCTATTGTTATGATTATAGAATTTGACTTGTAACTTACTCTGACTTGGAGGGGATTTGCTGATTGTGGGGAGTTGACCTACCTTGTTTGCAAGTGTAGACCCATATGCAGAAAAGATAGCAATATCCCTGACCAACTGATCAATGACCAACAAAGCCATACTACTGATTTCAGTTCTTCTGGGGTAGTAACTCCAGGTTGTTGCTCTTGAGAGGCCTAAAAATGTTAGGACTGAGAGGTTCTTCTCCATCCCCCAGACCCTGGACTACCCCCTTCACCCACCCACCATCCCCTGCATGCCATCTGAGGCACCTTTGGTGCTCCTTCACAAACTCCACGATCTCCTCTTCTGTGTAAGGTTTGTCAGGGATGGCAATGGGCTCATCCATAAATGGCTCGTAGAAGTCAACCTCATTCATCTTCAAGGACAATTTCTTTGCAACCTGTAACAATTAGAAACACAACAATAGTTTCCTTGAATGCTAGTCTAGAGTAGCAGTGGATTGCCCATCTATAAGGAGTGTGTGTGTTTTCCGGCAAAGATATGAGAGTATTTTTACAGTTTTAACTTAAATGTTGAAGTGGTAGAAACTCATTGCCTAAGCCCTAGCTCAACCAATCAAAGAAGGACGGATTAGAAGGAAAAACCCTCTCTGGCAAATGAGGTCCAAGCAGGAGCAGGGAGCAGTAGGAATGAAAAGTGGGAAATCTAACTGTACAATTATCATCACTCCACTGTATGTGCCAGGGCTGGAGAAAGAAGCAAATGTCAACGGAGCGATCTCAGTGTTCTGAGATGCATGAATTTAATTGAACCAATTTTGATAGCACAGGCAATTGACAGAAACCATTCACAGCATACAAGTACTCAAAATCAGAGGTCAACCCATTAATCTGTCCTCGATCATCTCCTAAACTCTACTTGTGATTTAAGCTGAAGCAGGGTTCTCTCTCAGTACTGGTTTTTCTGGGAACTGCCTGCTCTGTTACCAGCCAGAAGGTGACCAACCACCCTGCTTTGTGCAGAACGGAGGGATTTCCCAGGGTTCAGACTCTTAGTGCTAGAACTGGGACAGTCCCCAGCCAGCCAGGATGAGTGGCTCACCCTCTACCAGATAAAAAGCATGGGGAGCCAGCCTGCAGCCTGGAAGATGTCTGCTCTCTTGATTAAAGTGGCCACATAGTCTGGCTCTTGGGGCAGAATGGGTGCTGTGTTTGCCTGCAGGGCTGCTGAGCTCAAGCCTCTTTTTGTGAAATGATTTGAGAGGCCTGGAATGTGCAACGCTTTGTAGAAAACCGAATGCCATTCTTTTCACGTTCGAGCTGTGGTCCAAGAAAGCACAGGGATGAACAGTGGTTCCCTTGAAATGAAAGAAGAATTGCCTAAGAGCTGACGCCCTGTGGTGGTAACCAACGGTGCAGAGGCCCAGGGCAGCCGTGACTAATTGGGGAGGGGGAGGAACTGGGTATTACATAAGCCGTTACACAAGGAAGGCCATTCTGAGCAAACACGGGTGTCCCTATGGCTTTTGTCATCAGTTGCTATTAATTCCGGGTCACTATATTCCAAAAGACATTTCTTATAGGACTTCAGGGAAAGAAACTCCAGCATCCTATCTAGAGCTAAAGAAAACAGGTCATGTTAAGAGCTCCGGTCCGTTAAAAGAGATTTATGATCATGTTGATTTGGTTTTGAGGGACAGGGAAGTGTGGAGTCTTTTCTTACTTTCCCCCCTCTTCGACAGGGTGGGGGTGGTATGGATGCTCAGGTGGGGAATGTGGGAAGGAACCAGCAACCACATAACCAGGGTCTGGTTTTTCACACTGTTTTTCACAGAGCTGGGCCCACCATAGAATGGGCTGAAAATGACACTGGATTCTGGGTTGCTGACCTCACTGATGACGTATTTTAGGAACCAGGAAACCATGCTTAAAAGAAGTGGAGAGTGACCAGATGAAGGAAAACAGTAAGGGAAGTAAGCACCCAAAGGGCTCATGCTGTGTCAGGTGCTGGTGCAATTGATTACTTTGTACATCCTCACCTGGCTTGCTAAGGTAAGAACCATTATTATTATTTACTTTACAGATAATGAACTGGAGGCCCAATCTGTGTTTTCAGTTTGTCAAGATCTCATATGTTTAGGGGAGAGAGCCCGAATTGAAACCCGGGCAGTGGCGTGTTCTAAACTATCACCTTGAATAGTGATCTCTTTTCATTCTCAACTTCTGACGTGGGGGGGGGGGTGGGAGTGCGGAGGGCATCCTTGAATGCCAGCGTCTGGGTCTGCAATGTTAAGACCACAAATGTAAAGTTGGATGGTGATATTCTTAAATTTAGGTGTTGGGAAACTTGAAAAAAAATATCCAGAGGAATAGTCACTGTATCCCACACCATAGCGTGCCCTCGGCCTAT
This sequence comes from Potos flavus, assembly GCA_028534135.1. Lineage (NCBI taxonomy): Eukaryota > Metazoa > Chordata > Mammalia > Carnivora > Procyonidae > Potos > Potos flavus. Next base: position 78,646,971 of record CM052900.1, on the reverse strand, counting down.
ATCCCAAAGAAAGCCCTTTCATTTTTTTCAATTGTATCTTGGCCAGTAAGCATGCCATCCTTAGCCCTTTGACTCTCTGGTTCCATGGGATTCAGAGATATCGTGGCTTGGTTTAGGATCAGGATGCATCCATCGGTGCTGGTCCCAAACTTATGGGTCAAGTAAAACTCCCCCAGGGAGCTCTCTGGAAATGCATGTTCCTGGGCCTGGTCACAACATAAAAAAATACAAATTTCATCTTTGATATGGGGCCCAGGAATCCATGATTTTAAAAGCTCTTTGGGGGAGACCCCTATGGACAATGGTTCAGCAGCCCTGACATCCCAGTGTCTTCATGGTTCTCTAACTCATATACTGTATCGAATATAACATATATATTGGTTTGTTTACGTACTTTCTGTCTTCCCATCTTCTCCTTGCCCCCTCCCCCACCACACTAAACTCTAAATCCCACAGGGGCAGGAATCTGTTTTGCTCCATGTTGTGTCTCTGGCATCTAGAAGAGCTTCCGGCCCATAAAAGGGGCTCAATAAATATTCTCTGAATGAGCAAATGAATAAATAAATGAAAGATACTTCTAGTTGTACGTCTTCCCCACTTGTAGTAAGAGAACTCATCAACCCCATTTTATGTTCCTCAGTAGATTCTTTTCCTAGATTCCCTAATGTTTTCAGGAGCTTTACGATATTTGCTGTCTCAAAGAGGAGACTTGCAATCTTGTTATTTTTGAGTCTTCTCTTGGATTTCTCTCCTTCACCTCAATAGTGACCAAGTCCTCTTGTTACCTCCACGTCTGCCAGTTGGCTTTTCATCTTTGGGACTGTATTAGTGCCTCCTTGGCCCTGGCCTCTCCTGACTTCACACCTCTACAAAGCATCTTCCCTCCCCCTGGTCCCTCTGGGCTTCCCTCAGTCTCAACAAAAGGTTCTTCCAGCTCCCTCTTCTGCACCAGCGCCCCCTGCTGGGCACCATGAAGCTTCCTTGGGCTCTGGTTCCCTCCCTCACCCACAAATGACAGATGAAATTTTCAAGTCCCATATGGCACTGAGCCCTCTGAGTGTGACTACTCTTCTTTCCATGTTCCATGTAGAGATAGAGAGTCTGTCTTTCTCCTTTTAAATGTCAAAATCCCACAGGGCTACATGAACGGGGGCACTTATGACTTAGTGTCTTACAGAGTTTGGAATGAAGAGGCTTCTGAGTTTTTAATTATAGCCTGACCCCACCTTCTTCATGGGCCACGGACACAAAACCATGGTTGGGCTGGGAGGCACATCTGAAAACGGATACCACCCTGAACTGAACATTGTGCTACCCTTCGAAGAACTAAGGCTTTGTTGCTTGGCCAAGCCTGTCTGCCTGGTTGTATTCTCTAGGATGTGTTCTTACCCCCAGGAGCCACCTCAGTCACTGCTGGTGGAACGTCATCACTGACATAATGGAACGTCAGTGATGAATTCAGTTTAGGTTTCCCTGTACCTCCCCTTCTCTACTAAAGTTCTCGCCCAATCTCCATTCTCCTGGGCTTAGATGGCTGCCTTTTATGCACAACAGGACTAGCTAACATGTACTGAATGCTCCCCGTGTGCCAGACTCCAGCTGGGAGCTTCACGTGTGTTGTTTCTTTCTCTGGTGTATAGTAGTATAGAACACGGACCTGAGATTATACATCGAGCTTCATTACTCGCTTACTGTATGACCATGGGCAAATCACTTAATCTCTCGGTGCCTTGGCTTCATTCTCTGTGGATTGAGAATACTAATGCATCCTTCACAGGCACTTTGAGATGATTGAAAGAGCTATGTAAATTCTCAGCACAGAGCGAGCCTAGCACGTAAAAAGTACTTAATAAATGATAGTTTTGGTGCTTTTGGTATTCTTGCTCAAGATCTCTCTTGACTCTAATCCAACCAATTAAGGTAAATTTTCTTCAGGTTTAGATTATATTACTCAGACTATAAACTCTCTTCTGGATTATTTTCAATCCAGAGTTTTTAGACCCAAGCCATATCCACAGAGGAGGTTCAATGTACATATACACAGGGATGGAACACAATCTCTTTTTGTTGTACTCCTTCCCTGCTCTGGGACCTACAGGCTCCCTTTTGTTTTTCGCAGAATACTTGAACTCCCCATGGTATAAAGGCCCATGAGCCCTGCTCTCCAACTGCCTTACTCCTCAGTAGGTCACCCTCTGATGAACTTTGACTTGAATGTAATCAGGATTTAGTTTGTCCTAGACTTATTTGTTCTAATAAATATAGTGATTGAAGGTTTTAGTTGGGGGTGTGTGTGTGTGTGAGAGAGAGAGTCTTATGTGTGTAAGTGTGAATATGAGCGTGAATGTGTGTGTGTACTGAGTGTTATGTAAGTGTGGGTGTGGGCTTGAGTGTGAGTGTGTGTGTGAGGAGGTCTGTGTTATGTGTGTGTTGTGTGTGTCCTATTTTTTGTGTGCTTATGTGTGTCATGTTTGTGTGCTGTGTTTGTTGTGTGTTTGGTGTGTTGAGTGTTTTACATGTGTGTTATGTATGCATTTTTTGTGTGTTACGTGTGTCTCCTATGTGAATGTGGGTGTGTGTGGGGGCACCCCGAATCTCAAGGGCAGGTACAGAATCTTCTACTTAAGTGTGTAGTACCAAGGAAGGGGCATGGGTGTGGGGCATAGTGGGATCTCAGCAGTACCATTAATTCACTGGAGACCTTGGATACTACTTAATTTTTCTAAATCTGTTTTGTCATATGGGACGTGGGGCTTCTTGGCTCTGGAAGTTGTTTAAAGGCTTAGAGGTCATATACATACAATGTATCAAGTTGTACCCAACACACAGAAAGCACTCGATAAGTAGTAGCCATTTTAGTCCTAACTAGAGTTAGAGTGGGGTACTCCACCCACAGCAAACCCCAAATAAATTACCCACTGATTCAAGGTCCTTCATATATGATGTTCTTTGGCTTACAAAAGCACGAGGCACACCCAGAAAGAAAGAAAAACTGAATTGGAGATGAGTACATTAATGACATCTCTTGAAGATAATAGGTAACTCACAGAAGCACTCCAGGTTTTAGATGACCAGTAGTCCTCCCATTCCAGCCCCCATCCTAACCCAACAGAGGGGGAAGTATGCACCCCTGGGTGGCGAGAGAATAGCTCTAAAGACAAGGAAGCAGTGACCAGTGTCCTGGCACGCTCTGCTCATGCACTGCCCATTCTTAGTGTCCAAGGTGGTTAAAAGTGGTTCATCACTTTTCATTGGCTGTTTTCAGAAATGAGCTTACTTCCTCTGACTAGTCATCTTTGTATTCATCTCCCATTCAAAAATGACTTACTGCTGTATTTCTAACACTTCTGGAGAAAGTGTTAATTGATGGAAAATGGCAAATGTTTCTAAAATTTAAAAAAGGTACTGGAAAGTTCAAATTTTAATCCTTTCCGCCTACAGAAGTATTCAGATTGGGGTTTCATAGGTACTTACCCCTTTGTCGAAGGTAGCAAAAAATTTGATGTACGGTTGGAAGTGTTCAGCTGCCTCTTCAAAAGCCTTGTAATCTGAGAGGGGGGAAAAAAGATCAAAGAAAGAGAACTTTTTAAGATGCATGCTAAAGACATTTTTCTTTTCAAATAACGTAGAGAGAGTGGGGAACCAATTAATCCTGACCGGAAAATTATTTAGTAGCTATTATTTAGATAGAAAATTATTTAGTGCTATTTAAACCCACAATTGCCCCCCCAAGGAGTTTGAATTGACTGGTATTCAACTGAGCTAAAGAACCCTTTACCACATATTATGTGTTTTCAGAAATTGGTAGACGGGAAGGAGAAAGTGAAGGAAACTGAGAGAGGGAGAAAAAGAGAATATTAGACTCTAAACACAAGGAAAAAGTTATTCCACTCAGACTCATCATTAGTTGTAAGTGTGTAAGCACAGCTCCCTATAAATGACCATTAAGCGAGAAGGAAATCCACCTTAGTATGTAAAGCAACCTCAACCAAAAATGACATCACGAAAGTACTTTAAACTTCTTAGCAGAAGTTCCCCTTTTGGTAAACCCTCACATTTCTTTCCCTCTTTTTAAGTTTTCATTTTTATTCTGATTCCTTGAGAAGATGATTTAAAATCAATCAAGCCTATGCTTGACTTTGGTCCCAAACTTGAATCCAGACTGGTCAAGTTACGCATGAGACCATGAGCGTGGCCATGACTGCCTTACCACATCTCCACATCTCGTCAGTTACCTGGAGAAGAGACACTGGTATTTCAGCCTTAGAGATGAGGGTGATGGGAATGGGAATGGTGGTGGTGGTGGTGGTTCTACATAACATCTATAATCTGGAAAGTTGGTGATCCTTTGATTCATTCTTGTTTGTTTGGGTTTTTTTTTAAGATTTTATTTATTTATTTGACACACAGAGAGAGATCATAAGTAGGCAGAGAGGCAGGCAGAGAGAGAAGTGGAAGCAGGCTCCCTGCTGAGCAGAGAGGCCGATGCGGGGCTCGATCCCAGGACCCTGAGATCATGACCTGAGCCAAAGGCAGAGGCTTAACCCACTGAGCCACCCAGGCACCCCCCTTTGATTCATTCTTAAGAAGATTAGCCTTTTCCCATTCTGTGGAGTCCCCTATCTCTTAAGCATTAGAGACATAAGCTTTTGCCTGAGTTCCAGGAGCATGCACAATTTTCTGATATTCAATCAAAAACATTTCACGACTAATACTAGCTCAAGGAACACAAACATGAGTAAGACAAAAACACTAATCTTGCCAAAGGCACATAACCCAGAGACGGTATGGACCCTTAAAGAACCACAATGTAATGTGATAGTTGCTAGAATAGAGGTAAGTGCAAGAAACACAGATGAGAGGGGGTTGAAAAATTTATAAGAATGCCTGTCCATACTGATACACATTCGCACAGATTTATCCCCATAAAGGTAATTTGGTAGTTGGAAAATACATCATATAGCCTGATAGTTGGGGTAGAGAACTGGGTGGATGGGGAAGAAGATGGGTGAGAGGTTTGGGGAATGAATAGACAGAAGGTGGGAGAGAATGGAAGGGTTAGAGCCATACCTAAGTCATTTACGTCTGTCTAAAGCTGTAGTGATCTCCAACAGAATCCTCTGTATCCTCCCTCCCCGACCCCCTTGTCCCTGATGAATCTCTCCCCACCTCCTTGACCTCCTCCCCTGCTGGAAAGGATGGCCTACACTGGTGTCCAGAGAATTCCCTTCTTCACCTAGGGAACCAATCTGTATCCCTTTTAAGATGAAAAAGGGTAGAGCAAGGTAATTCCCCAGGTGGCGCTTCAAACTGTGGTTGAACCGTTAGCCTTGCCCAGACAGTGGGTTTCTAGGGTAGCTGGTCTAACCTCCTTCTCTGTTTGAGGTCCTGTGATCCCAGGTTTTTCCTGCCCTCACGTCCTGTTCTGGTGCTGACCAGCTCCTTCCTGGCTCTTCCAGTCTGACCCTCAGTTTCCCCTTCTGGAACAGGCTCCTGAACAATCAGCCTTCAACCTCCAGCTTACTGCAGACTGCATTTCCTCACCTTTCTTCCCATCTCTCAGGCTTTTCCATACTGGATACTGGCTGCCCACCTCCAGATTTCCCCTAGTTTGGCATTCTTAACTATCAGCTGAGTTCCCCCCAGGAAGTTCCTGTCACCTCTCTCAACACTAGCATCCATAGCTATGTGCTCAAGCTGGATGTGAACCTTCCTACCCAGCTTCCTTGGAAGATGTAGCTCCCCAATTCTTCCAAGTCCTTTCTAATTTGATCCCAAATCTCTTAAGAGTCTTTTCTCCCAAACCATTCCAGTCTACCTATGTGTTCAAGCCCTCCAGTTCTCCACTGTCCTCCATTGCTCTGTAGGATAGCTCGGGATCATTTCGCAAAGCCAGTGCCTCTGTGCCGTTAAATTTCCTTGACCAATCACCCTCAAGCTACAGCAGAAATACAGGATTCTTCATGAGTGCTTCCCTGAGTGCCTTCCCAACTCCCCACCCACGGACCCTGCGCTCTTTCGGAGGGCAAGAAGAAACAGATAGAGAGACGTGAATGCCTGATGGAACATCGCGATGCTCTCAGTCAGTGTGTAACTGCCATACATTTTTTGTGGTGATAAAACTTTCTATGTGTTTTCTACAACCATTCACAATTTTATAGTAGTTAATATTATATCTGAAAGTATAAACTTCTTGTATTCTATAATAATTATTTTCTGCCTAAGATGTCAGCAAGCATGACAGAGAGATCCTTGGGGAGACTGCTCCCCTGACTTCCTCACCGAGTCTTCTCAGTTGGTGTGATTGTGACTATAGTCCAAGCTAGTTGGTCTTTAGTAATGTTTTTTGGTTTGTGATACTGTAAATATTCAGGGGTTTTTGTTTGTTTTGATTTCATACACTTGAATGTTCGTATTGTCTACTAACATCAATGGAATCATCATCATCATCACTATCATCAGTATTACTAACATGATCTGGTGTTTGACTTTCCTGAAGCAAAGTTTGTCAATTTAAAGATAAAAATTCAACCTTAAAAAGGAGATTGAAATGGCTCGCTAGTGATTTTATTATTTAAATCTCCAGGAAAAAAATATCTCTAAGAGTAGTAGAGCTCAATCTGTGTATTCTTAAGGAAATGCTTCATTATTATTTTTGAAATATATAATATGGAAAACTTTGAATTTGAAATCTATTCAACTTATAAGAATATTACATTTGCCGCTGAAAACGAAAGTAATAGCCATTAGGACTGAGGCAATGCTCACGCCCTTGAAGGACAATTTAGAGATCAGATTTCCTAAATTCTGTTCAGTGGCAAGAAAAGACCGCTCATCAATCAAAGGAAAAGCAGTAATTGTTGCCTTGTCATTTGCCACCATCCACCTGTTCAAGCCAAGTCTTTTGTTGACTGTGACCATCAAGAAGAGATCATTTAAGCCCTTCACCAGGAGTTGCATGTTGTTGTTTCAAAAGCTATAGTTTTAGAAGCAAGTACAACATTCGCATTCAAAAAAACCTAAAAATATTTTATTTGGAGGATTTATACAAGGCAATATTGGTAACTTTTCTATTATCTTGTTTTATTATTATGAGTAGTAGTAGTATATAAAGAAAGGAAACGAATGTTTTGTTTTGTTTTGTTTTGTTTTTCCACTAAGTCCAAATCCTCTCCAGTTTACTCCATGTGCTGGGCAAATATCACCACATTTTGTGTGTGCCATGATCTGAAAAAGTGTGTAAAGTCTTGAAAGTACAAAAGAGTATTTAAGTGTGTAAGCTATAAAGTCAGATTGCTCGGATTTAAATCTTGGCTCTAGGATTTATTTACTGGCCATGTGATAGTGAGTTAATTTAACTTTTTTATCCTTTTCATTTCCTCCTCGTCAAAACGCTGATAATATGGTAACTGCCTTACCGGCTAGCAGCGAGAAAGAAGGTAAGGTGTCACTATGGAGCTCCTGGCATAGACCCTGGTATGTGACTTGTGTTGATTAAATGGAGTTGTTTTTGTCATTGGCTTAGTAGGGAGGAGAGGAACCAGAAGATGTGTTCTTTATGCCAATCTTTGCCTTGCTTCCCTTCTTATCTGCTATCCTGAGCTTAATGGAAGGGAGAGAAACAGAGGATGAAACAGATTGAGGGCTGGGGACAGAAGAGGATAAAGGGAAATAGAAGGAAGTTAAGGAGAAAGAAGAAGGAGGCAGTTGGAGCACCCCAGAGTAGTCAGCATCTATAAGAAACATAAAAACTGAAGTGAAGTCACCCATAGGAGGGCTGGGCAAACTTCTCTGGCTAGCCACCTTCCCCCAGCCCACTGCTAAAGAGGGTGAATAGAAGCTTTTATATAGCATGAGAGAAGACAGCTAAGTTTGGTCACAGGACAGAGAAAATAGGTGGCTTGCTGGTGAGAAGACCAAGGGCGCCAGTTGGCAGATGGATAAAGAAACAGCTTTGCAAATAATTTCCAAAATATTTTCAAAATATTTTGGAGTTTCCAGAAACATCATAAGCAGCCCTCCTTTTCGTGTCCCCCATGTACTAATGCTACCAGATCCTCTTTCGTGGTTATGCCACAACTGAGGCTCCAGAAAAAGGCTTACCTCATTGGGCCATGCTGCCAAAGTTGTTTAAAAAGACATATTCCAGGAGTTAGCCTGCCTGGTTCCTCCTCTTCCTGACTCCCACTCTCCACCCTCTCATCCTCATATGGATTATGATGATGCTATGATGTATTCTCGTGCCCACCCAAAACCTGACCACAAAGCATTCAAAGGGATTATACCCAGGGGTGAGTCTGTGCTATTAAGGGCAGCCTTGGTGGTCAGCTGTGGGGTTGGCCAGCAATTTTCCACATTGTGCGGCAGCGGCTTAGCCCTGCCCACCCAAATTTTCCTCTAATCCTGTCGAAGCGACTGAGAAGGCTTCCAGTTGGTAGCCACAGGAGCTGCCAACATCAGAGAGAGAGCCCACTCTACCTATTTTAGGGGAGAGTTCCGCTGGTAGGTGGGCAAGTAGAAAAAGGGAAGGAAGACATTTCTCTCTTCTGTAAATTCCCCCCCCCCACCAAGACCAGAGAACATGGCCCAGCCTTTATCCTCTTCCAGCGTCCCTGCCTGCTTTGCATACTTTTTGCAGATGGGTCCCATTACACAGGGTGCAAGGACGATTCTCCCTCTATTCCACCCAGCACCAGATATGCTGATGGCCCATCCTCTTCGTGGGCAACATTCTAACATAACCGGTGGGGAATCTAGCCTTTAGACTCACAGGTGGGGCTGACAGATAACTTACGCTCCGAGTCCTCGCTCTTGAAAAAGCCAATGAGTTTGATCTGGTCCTCAATGCGTTCGAAGGCTTGGACTTCCAGTTTGCTGTTGATGATCTCCACGGGGTCTTCAATTAGCTGGAATGCCACACACACGTGCACGAGATATGTTCCAATGCGAAAACTGTTCCCTCCTCAGCGGGGACATCAGGCACACGTGTAGGACACTTTGGCAGGAAGCTGTAGACCCCATTCTCCCCCAGAGCACACAGCAACAGTGCCTTCTGAGGAATTAGCTTAACCCAAGGGGTATGTTCAGACTAGGCAATTCTATTTCTCTTCTCCATTATTGATTTAGGAATGGCATGTGACCCAACTTTGGCCGATGACTCTGGGGTAGATTTGCTGAAAGCTTTGGGGAAATTCTCCTTTCCTTATAAGAGACCAATGGAAACCAGATCCTCTTCCCCAGCCCCCACCTTCCATTGGATGTGAATGAGGAGATGTGACATATCAGCTCCCATCACTGGTTATCTTACAACCAACTTGAAAATAGTCAGCTTGAGGAAAAAGTCAACACACTGAAGAGAGCACCATCTGTGATTTATCGGTCAGTCTAACATCTGCCCTCCCTCTGCTGTTCCATTTGTGCTTTTTGTGTCAGGTAGTTGGGCATGGGTTCTGTTATGTGCATCTGAAAGCCTCCACTTAGCTGATAGAGATGAGCCCAGAATTTTCTGTTGCCTCCCTCACTTTTTTTTAGGGCTTGCAGGTGTGGGTCCAAAAGAGAGCCAAGCAGAGTCTATGGGTGTTTTTTTTGCAGGAGGTGGCCTTCCACTCACTTCTGACTCACTCTCTCTGGGTTTTTGAGGCTGTGAGGAAAAGGCACCAGGCCACCGTGTGTTAGCTGGTGGACAGGGAATCATCGGTATGGATATTGTTTACCTGCACAGGAATCTGTTCAAAAGCATTCAGCTTCATGGCTATTATGGAAAGTATGAGTTTATCTATGGATAACATATTTTTATAGTGTTTGTTCCTCTACGTGCCTAAGCAGATGACTCTGAGAGTGTTGTACCCCCATGGCTGAGAGGGACTGTGATATTGGGGGGGGGGACTCGTTAGCCCTGCTCTTTATCCTGCTCTGAGGGTAATTCAGCTGATTATTACTTCATCTTTGGGTGATTATCCATCTCTCTTTCCCACTCTCCCCAGCTCTTCTTTGGAAGCCCTAGAACAAAGCCAAGGGGATTTCAGGAGATGGTGGTATATAATTGCTAAGAAACTTAATGTGTTACTACTACACAGTCCCGATTAGTGACCCTCTGGTCACTAATAAAACAGTTTCTGAGGTAACTTAAGGACCAGCTTCCCAGTGGAAGAAAATAGCACTGTGCAGTAGGCACTCCTTAGTTTTTTGTGAAGCCTGAGGAATCTTAGACCAGGACAGATTATCCAGCTTCTCTGTTCTTACTTTGGGATTTCACTTCCCCCTATGTGTGAACCCATACAGCCACGTGCAGGACCACTGTGCATAAATGCTTACATCCAGAAGAAATTCCACCAGGACGTCAGCTGCAAACTCGCCATCAAACTCAATCGTGCGATCACCCTTAAGAACATACAGGCTTCCTTCTTCATCAAAACCTGGAAGAGAAAAAGAGTCCCCAAGATAAGGTCATCCCGATGCAAGAAGGGTCATCCTGTGGGCTGAGGTCTAGCTCCGGATCCCTGGGTGACAGTGGGGTCAGGATCAGTGGGGCTAGCATTCAACTTAGAATCAGTTCCCTTGAAAACACCCTGTAAAGGGCTCCCAAAGGACACATTTAAACTGAAATCATCCAGAACCAACTGCTCCACCTGGGCTTCAGTTTGAAAGAAAAATCTATTCTATACCCTACCTTTAATTTCCCAAAAATACTGCCAACCCTGTTCTCCCTATCATAAGTTTCAATGCTCCCTGCCCACATGACTTCTTAGCCAGGCATTCCAGTCCTTCCACAACCTAGCGCCAACCCTACCCTTCACATTCTCCCCTGGGTACACCTGCTCTCTTATCCCCTGTGCAGCTTCCTTACTTCTTGCCCTTGTGCTGATGTGAAAGGGTGTGTAAAGGAAAAGTCGCAGATGTTCTCCTGGTTCCCCAAATTTGGAGTGACTTCTTCCCCTGCCCCCCTCCCATCCTGGTCAGTTCCTTCGGGTCTCAGCTTTGGACTCATTTTTCCCAAGAAGGCCACCCTCTTGCTACTATTGTTCTTCTCTTGGCTCCATTTACAGTACTCACGGGAACTGTAAGCTCTCCAAAGGCAGAACCATGGTCCCCTCGGCACCCCAGGATCTTGCACAGAGTCTGGACCCATCAGGGACCCCATAAATGTCCATGGCCAGAATGAACGGCTTACTTTTCAATCATCGCTGAATTCTGCACATCTTTTTTCCCAGTTAGCTGATAATGCCACAAGGGAAGGTTCTGCATCTTTTTTACCCTCCATTGCTCCTGGTGTAATACTGTGTGCTTTAACAAATGTTTGCTGGAAAATTGTGTTTCCCCCAGGAATGCTAAATAACTGAGGCTGGTATTTAGTTCAACTGCATGGCATCCTTAATTCCTTAGACTAATTGTTTCCAAGATCTCTATTAGCTGGAGAGTGCTTTCTCCAAATGAACTCTCCTGCAGAATCTCTAGGGAAAAGGAGGCTGGCCCACTGCCTGCTATGTCCCAGGGCACATCTGAAGAGCCCGGGGCACACCCTGGAGCACCATTTGTAAATCCAAAGGGCTGATGTACCAGGAATCCTTGAGGCCAGCAATGATCGATCATGAAGGGTACCTTGGGAACATCAGCCGATATCCTGATGTCAGATTTTGCTCTAAGTGAGATCAGTTAGGAGGCTTTTGTAGTAGTTCAGGCATAGCCTGATGAAGACGAAACTCAGGCAAATGGAAGAGAGGATAATAAGATGAAGGAGCAGGTTCACAAAATACAACTGTCCCGTAAACTCCAAAGACCAAAGAATCCAAAAGAACCTGCCCCAATTCCTCCAGGCTAAGCTTTTCGGGAAAAGATCATGTCGATTTTTCAAGCTCCATCCACTGGGAGAATATCCACTGGTCCATTCTTATGAAAGCTCCCCCAGCTTGTCCCCCGGCTAAATTTTTAGATCACTGGAATACTACTGCTTTCCTCTAACTAAATTTACTCCCAAATTCAGCTTCCCATGAAAACAACAGGAAAGAAGACTAGGGAATCAATAGGTTTTGGAGGAAGAGAAACACGGCATTGAATTGCTTTTGACTAGGGAAAGAGTTTAACATACTTTGTTCTCCTGCTCAAAGGGAAAACATAGTCCTTTATTTGTCTCCAGGGAAAATGATACCCCAGACATTCTTAATAATTCATTATCATTTTATAGTCATGACTTCTTCTTTGTGTCTAACCTAAATATAGTCTCAAAAAATTTAAATCTTAAAAAAAAAAAGCTGGTCTTCTTGAAAATAAAATAGAGGACAATTGTTGTAATGCCCTCAGATAATGAACTTTCATGTACCTGATGCCACTACTAATCTTTTTTTCCCCCCTGTGTTTACTACTCCAAATCCAATTAACCTTTCCTCAAAGGTCCTGTTTTATAACCTCCTGCTATTTTTAAACAGCCATTCTTCACTGGTCATGCAGAAAAGGCAAAATGGGCAGTACCCGTGTGGTGTGTGGGTGTTCGGAAAACAGAGGAGCTCCCCATATTCTCTCTCCTTGGGATTAGGGGAGTGAGAGTCTTAAAGTGCACTTGCACTTAAGCATGACATAGGGACACAAGAGATCACAACATGAACTGTGCGGTCACATCGACATGCCTCATCTAAATCCTCCCTCTTGTCTTCAACGATAATACCCAGCCGAGGTTTAGCTTTACATTTAGAAACCACTGGGACCCCAGAGTCACTACTATTCATGCTATCTTGTGTTGGCTGCTTGAGCCGAGAGGTAAGGAAATAATAGCGATGGGAGAAGAGATTTTTCTCTCCCCCAGAGAGCTCACCATGGCAGTGAGATAAAGATGCCACGCTTTTAACCCACTCTAGGAGCCAAAAAGAAAGGTTTGCCTCTTTCATGTCAGTTTCTACAATGATAAAGCTATATGAGATCATTCATGTGAAATCATTCAATTTAGGCCAATACTGCTTTCACGAAACTCTTCCCCATCCCAAGACTAAGGTGTGCAGAATCATTTTGTATTTATTTAAAAATAGTCCAGTTATCATGCATGAAGAAATGAAACTGTACTCTTTTTTTGCAAGACACATTTGTTTCTTCCTAGTGTACCTCAAAAAGTCCCACTTACCCAGTTTCTTGGCAAGCTTGGCTTCTTTCTTGGCATCCACCATCACAAAGCCTATATCTTTATGTTCCAGGACCTGGGCCACAAGCTGAAGGAGAAGACAAGCCAGAGGGTGAGCAGACCAAGGGCAGAAAGATGGTAGAAAATGTCATGGGATAATATTATGATGTAATAACAAGAGGATTTTCCTCCATATATCCTGCTAATCTGACCAATTCAAGCAGTATAAAGGGATTCCATGCTATCCCCCAGGAGAAGGATGGTTTAACAGAAGGCTGAGAACCAAAGAGAGAAAATGTGAGGATCAGACCTAAGATACAGGATTTGGAAGAATATATCCACCATCACATACCCTCCTCTGCCCTCAGGGTGGGTAAACTTTGAATTGGGGGAGATAGGACTCAATCAGGAAGCAAAGAGTACTTGGATGATCATGGATACATGAAAAGGGGCCCAAAGCCCTTTGCTAGCCACCAACTGAACCTGGAGTCAGGGGGTGATGCAAGAGTTCACAACGCGCCCTGTGTGGTCACTTAACCACGCCCCATCTAAATCCTCCCTCTCATCCTTGAAAAAACTGAGGAATGCCAGAAAAGCTGAGGAAACTGAAAACAAAACAGACCGGTGTCCCCACTACCCAAGCACAGTCAGTTCTTGAGCTCCCTCAGCCCCTGGGCTCGTGGAGTAGGAATGTGCACCCGGTGTGTCTGGCCGATAGATCCAAGATGGCCTCTGAAGTGTTCCCGCAGCCTACTGAGAGGAAGAACTGGTGGTACACTGGAACGGAACCATCAGCCACAGCAGGGGAGAGGATGCAGCAGTGTCCTAGGTGGACAGATGGCTGGAAGCTACTCTGGGTGGACACCAGCATAGATGATGACGCCAAGCGCGGGACTGGCATCTTGTTAACCTCCCTGAAACTCAGATCTAAGGAAGCAGGGAGGCCCTGACAGACTGAGGTCTAGGTCCTGCCATCTGGCGAGTGGGGGCTTAAATAGAAACAGTGGAGAAGCTACCAGAGAGATCATGAAATATTAATATCACGTTTCTTTAAACTTTTTAAAAAAGGTAATTGTAGATTACCATGCAATTCTAAGAAATAATACAGAGATCCCTTGTACATCCTGGTTTTCCCCAAAGTAACATCTTGCGAAACTGCCATACAGTATCGCAAAGTAGAGCTTGGCATTGATATGGTCAAGATACAGAATATTTCCATAACCACAAGGACCCCTCATGTTGTTCCTTTATAGTCCTATCTGCTTGCTCCTGCCCTCGTCCCCTTCCTAAAAACATTTCTATGACCTTTTCACTTTGAGGATGTTACATAAGTTGAATCATGTAGTATGTAACCTTTTTGAGATTACCTTCTTTAACCATCACATTTCTCTGGAGATTCATTGAGATTTTTGTGTATATCAAAAGGTAATTTCTTTTTTAAATTGCTCCATGGTATGGAGGTACTACGGTTTGGTCAATATTCATCCATTGAAGGACATCAGTGTTGTTTAAAGTTTTTGGCTATCATGAACAAAGCTGCTACAACCGTTAATGTACAGTTTTTTTGTGAAGGTTGGTTTTAATTACTCTAGGAAACATGTTCAGGAGCGTGATTGCTGAGTATAGTAATTGCATGTTTAGCATTTAAGGAAACTGCCAAACTGTCTTCCCGAGTAGCTGTACTACATTACATTCCCACCAGCAATGTAGTGATGATTGATCCAGTTCTTCCACATCTTTGCCAGCATTTGGAGTTGTCACAAGTTTTAATTTTAGCCATTTTAACAGATGTGTAGTGACATTTCATTATGGTTTTAATTTGCATTTCCCTAATGTCTAATGAGGCTGAACATTTTTTCATGTACTTATTTGACATCTATGTCTTCTTTTCCATGAAATTCTTGTTCAGGTCTTTGCCTATTCACTAAGTGGGTTGCTTTTTGATTGTTGAGTTTTGAGAGCTTTTTAATATCAGTCCTTTGTCAGAAATGTGGTTTATGAATATTTCTCCCACTCCATAGCTTATCTTTTTATCCTCTTAATAGGGTCTTTCACAGAAGAAAACTTGTTAATTTTGATGAAGTCCAATTTATCAGTTTCTCCATTTATGGGTTGTGCCTTTGGTGTTAGGTCTGAGAACTCATTGTCTAGCCCTGTATCCTGAAATTTTCTCCTAATTCTTTTTCTAAAAAGTTTTTGTGAAAAAATTATTTATTTATTTTAGAGAGAGAGAGCACGCAGAGGGAGGGGCCAAGGGAAAGAGAGAATCCTGAAGTGGACTTCCCACTGAGCAGGGAGTCTGATGCAAGGCTCGATCCCAGGACTCTGAGATCATGACCTGAGCTGAAATCAAGAATTGGATGCTTGGGAGTGCCTGGGTGGCTCAGATGATTAAGTGGCTGCCTTCAGCTCAGATCATGATCTCCAGGTCCTGGGACTGAACCCCGTGTCAAGAGAGCCTCTGCCTCTCCCCCTTGCTTGTGCTCTGTCTCTTTCGCTCTCTCTCAAATGAATAAATAAAATCTTAAAAAAAAAAAAAAAAGAATTGGATGTTTAACCAACTGAGCTACCCAGGTGCCCCTCTTTTTCTAAAATTTGTATATTTTTAATTTTACTTTTAATTTCATGATCCATTTTGAGCTATATTTTGGTAAGGTGTGAGATTTATGTTGAAGTTCTTTTTGTTGTTGTTGTTGTTCAGCACTATTGTTAAAAAAATCCATCTCTCTTCCATTGAATTGCTTTTGCACCTTTGTCAAAGATCGATTGACATAATTATATGGATCTATTGCTGCTTTCTCTCTTTTGTCTGCCAATATCACATGATCTTGACAGCAGTAGCTATATAATAGACCTTGAAGGTGAGTAGACTGCCTCTTCCCAGACGATTCTTTTTTTTTTTTTTTTAAGATTTTATTTTTATGTAATGTCTACATCCAACATGGGTCTCGAACTCACAACCTCAAGATCAAGAGTTGCATGTTTCCCTGACTGAGCCAGTCAGGCACCCCCACACGGTTCTTCTTTTTCAAAATTGCTTTAGCTAGTTTAGTTTCTTTGCATTTCCATATAAAATTTAGAATAATCTTGCCTATAATTACAAAAAATATTTCTAGGATCTTCACAGGAATTGCACTGAATCTTTAAATCTGTATATTAACTTGAGGAGAACTGACATATTTACTATGTTGTCTTCCCCCTCATGAACATGGTATGCCTCTCCATTTAGTTAGATCTTCTTTGACTTCTCTCATCAGCATTATGTAGTTTTTAGCATACAAGTCTTGTGCGTGTTTTGTTGGGTTTATACCTATGTAAATGTTTTGAGTGATTTTCAATAGTATCGTATTTGAAATTTTGATGTCCATGTGTTGATTGCCAGTAAATAGATATAGAATTTGTTGTATATGTTTATCTTGCATCTTGCAACCCTGTTAAACTATTATTAATTCTAAGAGGTTTTTGTTTTGCTTTTGCAGATTACTTTGGATTTTCTATATAGACAATTGTGTCATTTACAAATATGGACAATTTTTTCTCCAACCAGTATGCCTTTCATTTTTTCGTGTTTACTTATTGCACTGACAAGAACTTCCAGCATTTTATTGAATAAAAGTAGTAAAAGGGGACATCTATGCCTTGTTCTCAATCTTAGGAATTTGTCTACCTTTCCTTTCAGTTCTCTCAGTTTTTGTTGCACACGTTTTGCTATTTATGTTCTTTGGTGCGCATACCTCTAAGATTTCTTGTTTTCTTGGTGGAGTGACCCTGGATCTATTTGGCTCTACAGTCTGTGCTATAAATCTGTCAGCTTCCTCTTCTGCGGTTGCTTCTCTCATTTTCTCTTCATCCCTGTCTCCCTTCATTATTGCCAGCATCTGTGGCTTCTCCCTTGGATTTCCTTTCTTGTTATAACTTCTTTGAGGACTTTCTTTGCCTGTTCATTCTTCCCTTCTTAACCTTCCCACATGCTCCCCATTCTCTTTCTTTCCCTCTGCTCTAACCGCTTCTGTTCCTTTAAGGCTAAGCATATTGGTCACAGCTCATAAGCTGCTCTGTGGAGTGCCCCTGGTGATTGGGGGCAGAGGGGCAGGCAACAAAGAGCACCACCTGCCCCTCAGGCACTTTTCTCTCCGTTCTTGGATTTTGACCAGGACCAGGGAAGGCTTAGGATGAAAGACATCATCATCAGTGTTTATGTGATGACTCATCTGAGCTTTCCTGCAATGCTTAAACAGGCCCATCTTTCTGCAAAGTCACTTGGCTTTTGTCTACTGCCTTCGATTCATTAGGCAAGGTCATTTCTGAAATGTCAACATATAAGCCACTCTGCCCTATTTAATGTTATCAAAATGTTGATTTAAATGTTCCCTTGTCTATCATTCAAAAATAATGATGGTGAGACTTAATGGCTTTGTGATATTAGAAAGTTTCCCTACTCCTGGAGCATGAACCTCTAGCAGTGGTTCCTAAACTTCAGCATGCATTTAAATCACTGGCTAAAATGGGGCTTCCTGGGCCTCAGCACCAGAAAGTAGAGAGCAGAGCTGGGGTGGGGTTGAGAAATGTATGTTTGTTGTTTGTTTGTTTTGTTTTGTTTTTTAAAAGTAGAGAAATGGGAAGTAAGGCTGCCCTTGAGAATTAGCCCTGTCAATAGAGCAGAGTTTTAGGGACACAGACTCTTTTTTTTTTTTTATTAAGATTTTATTTATTTATTAGAGAGAGAGAGCATGAGAGGGGAGAAGGTCAGAGGGAGAAGCAGACTCCCCATGGAGCTGGGAGCCCAATGTGGGACTCGATCCCGGGACTCCAGGATCATGACCTGAGCCGAAGGCAGTCACTTAACCAACTGAGCCATCCAGGGGCCCGAGAAATGTATGCTTTTATAAGCCGCACTGCCACACCCCATGATTCTGACACAACAGATCTCAGGCCACACACCACACTCTGGAAGGCACTGCTATAAATGATTGTCAGTTCATCCAAAAGTGATACGGTATCATGTTTTTCAACTGTGACCCTCAGGCCTGTGCTTGGCTCCATTGACCCCTCTACCTTAGGCATAGGAGAGAAATATTAATAACGGTAAGAATATAAGTGAAGAATTCTGAGAATTAAACAGGAATTTTACTCCTGACCTCTCCTAGGCATATACCACAATGTTTTGTTGGGCTTTAGGTTGCTGCAAAGGCATGCCTCCCCTAGGCATGGAAAACATGGCCTCTAGTTACCTTATCCATGTTTATATGTGACTTTTGAACCCATATGAGAGAGAGGTGCTGTCACAGACAAGCTCAGTCCTGTTTCTTGGGTTTCCTGTTTAACTAAGCATAGTCAGCCACTGTCCTAAAAACAGATGGATGGACAGAGTTCGAAGTCACAGATGGGCCAGAAACCCATGCTAGCTGATACCTGCACACCTCTTCCTTGGCACCCATAGGCACAGTCCCTGCAGTGTCCCGTCACTCTCGCCTCCCACCCTGATTAGGCCCAAAGCCTGCCCACTTGAGCTCTGTCATCACTCCCGTCAGCCCCAGCAAGCACCCTTCATGGGCTGCGCCAAGAGTGGCCAGGGCTGGCGGCAACCCAAGAGAGCGCAGTGAGACTGGGTTGGGGGAGAAGGTCTGTGGTGAAAGCCGGGGCCCTCCTGGGCTGAGTCCTGACATGACCCAGGCCCCCCAGGACCAAGAATCCCTGCTGAGCTGAAAGGGCCAGCCAGACATCGTCTGCCTCTCCAACTTTGGCTCCATCTCGTCTCCGCCTTTGCTCTGATCCTAAATCTCCAGCTCATATGTTCCTTTCTCCACTCTCCTATAGCCCCGTCTCACTGGTGCAAGGTGCCAGCCTTGGCACCCCTGGTTGTAAAGCCAGCTCCAGGCTCATCTTTCACTCCAGCCTCCTTTATGTGAATTCCAAAGCCCATGGCAGGGACACGGCACTCCGACGCTGACTTTGCAGTCATTAGAGTCATGTATAAGCCTCTTCTGCATTGTCGATCTTTCCTCCCTAGGCAGAAGGACCCCTATTTTGTGCCTCTGGTCTCTCGTGTAGCACCTTAGAGACTCAGCATACTTTGATGAATGGATGGACTGGCCCAAGCACTTTATAAGTTCAAGGGATTTTTGAGCCAAAGTAGGAAGAGGCAATTGTCACTAATTACAGTGATTAAAAGTTACAAATATTAGGCAGAGAAAAAAAATAGAGTCAATATGTCTCCTGAATTCTCAGAAAACTGGAATATTCTTTTCTGATATGACTACAATTTTCTCCTGTTGACTTACAATCTTTTCCCCACTGGTTTTGTTTGTTTGGTTACTTCTCAGATGGTCTTGTCTGTTGTCCTTCCTAGAGAATGGGGTTGTCATTTATTGGTAGGTACACACAGCCCTGGGTACCGGTGCAATGCTAATTCTTTCCAGAAACATTAGGATTTGCTTTGACCCCAGATGATTATTGTGGCCACAAACTTTACAAAAAGAAAAAAAGTTATACTAAGTAATATGCACAAGTCAGTGTAAAGAAGTAGATATCCATAGTATACCCCTTTTCTCTCTCTTTATATTGCATCGTGTAGGTACTTATCATTCCATTGTTATCTCTGCAATGATGGAATCAAAGTAGATCTCATCTTTAAGTGAATAAATGAATCCCATCTTTAAATAATTTGGCCCAGTGGTTAATAATACAATGCTGTTGTCAGAGACCTGGATTCCTGACTAGATCATGAGTGCTGGGACTCTGCTATAAAATATGGACAATAACAATATCTATTTCACAAAGCTGAAGATTAAATGAGATAATGCACGTAAAGTTGTTGACACAGTGTTGGCAGGCAGTAAGTGCTTAATAAATGTTATATTTTTTTCTAATATTATGACAGCTGGATAAGATTCTGGATCTTGTGCCAATTCAAAAGAACCAAAGCCTAACGTATTGGAATGGAAAGAAAGCAAAAACTGTTCATCGAGGACCTGCTATGATCAAGGTATGCGCTCAACAAAAGTGTATAAGATACAGAGTGTCAAGGACCCTGTGATTTCATTAAGGAGGAAGCTAATGAAAAATTAACTGGTAGGTATGAAAGGACAAAAGGTAGAAAACAAAGATTATGGAGAATTAGAGAGAAAGAGAAAGAGAGCTCATAGTCAGGGAAGTCAAATCATGCAGAGCCTAGTGGGCTGTGACAAGCAGTGTGGATTTAACTTCCGTGCACTCAGAATGAAATCTAAAATCCCTAACACGGCCAACAGGGCCCTGCATGGTTTGGCCAGCCTGCCTCTCCAACCTCATTTGGGGCCACTCTGCCTCTTACTTAATACACTCTTCTTCAGTTCCTCAAACCATTAAGCTCTTTCCTACCCCGGAAGGTCTTTGCATGGGGTGTCCCTGTTCAACAGTGTCCCCAAGCCCTACACTGGGCACCAGCTGCAGCTGCCTGCAGGGAATGCCTGGTTCTACCTACAGAAAGGCACTGAAGGTGCTCTGCTTCCACATATGCCCTTCCCTTTTTCTAGAAGTCTTTTTCTTCCACTCGTCACCAACTCCTACTATCCTTGAAGGCTACACGTAAATGTCAGTTCCTGAAAAGGCATTCCCTGACCCCCAGTCTGAATCAGGTGCCTCTTGTACTCTTGTCCGAGGCACTGTATACTTTTCCTTTACACCTCTTTCTCAGTTCATAAGCATACCTTGCCTTATACAATCATTTAGCTATACTTACTTATTTGATAGCTGTAAAAAAAGTGTCCGTGTCTGTTTTTCTCCCCCTACTCTCCCTTTAGAGTAACTGACCAGAATGGATCTCAAAAAAAATATTAGTTCCTTGCCTTTAGTACGATCTCATTTGAATTGTAGAATCTAAAAACAAAAAAAATAAAAAACAAAACTGAATTCGTAGATACAGAGAACAGATGAGTGGTTGCCAAAGTGGTGGGGGTTGGGTGAAATGAATGAAGAGGGTCAAAAGGTACAAACTTCCAGCTATAAGAAAAGTAAGTTCTGGGCATGTAATATACAGCATAATAGGTATAGTTAATAATACTGTATTATATGTCCGAAAGTTGCTAAGAGAATAGATCTTAAAGGTTCTCATCACAAAAAAAATTAGTAACTGTGTATGGTGATTGGATGTGTTAGGTAAACTTACTGTGGTGGACCATTTCACAATATACATGTATCAAATCATTATGTTGTACACTTAAAACTAATACAATGTTATATGTCAGTTACGTCGTAATGAAAATTGTTTCATTCAAGGGTGCCTGAGTGGCTCAGTCAATTAAGCCTCTGATTCTTGATTTCAGCTCAAGTCATGATCTCAGGGTTGTGAGATGGAGCCCCAAACTGGGCACAGAGCCTGCTTAAGATTCTCTCTGTCTCTCTGCCCCTCCCCTGTCTTTCTCCCTCCTTTTCTAAAAATAATAATAATAATAAATTTGTTTCATTGAATATTTTCATAAAATAAAATTAACAAGAAGATTTTAAAGTCATCTGGTGACATTAACTGATGGAAATGTTATATTACTAAATTCACCTGTAAAATGAAAAAGTGATGAACACCGCCATATTTTTGTCCTGTCATTTAAATCCCAAATTCATAGGACAAACATCCAACTCCTGATTTGCAAGAAAATCTTTTATAGATCCAAAACCAGTCCTGAAAAGAATTGTTACTCTCTTTTGTTTCTGTACATTGAATATATTACAATTTCATATCTACGTGGTACATGAAGTAGTCTATAAATTATAATTTTAAGGGACTATGTGCCTCTGGTAGGTACCATCTTTACAGCATGGTGTGAAAATATTTAAATTAAGCAATTTCACATGGAAATTGAGGTTTCTGGCTTTCCTTGAAAAATCAGAAGAGCTGGAACCACATCGCTACCTTGCAGTAACTAAAAACACAATTAGTTTCTCAAGGAAATGAATGAATGAAAGAGGAGACTGCTTGGGACAGGAGAGGCCCCCTCGACCTCGACCAAGGACCAGCACATGGATAAGCAGAGGCCAGCAGCAAGGGCACCTCGGGAAGACAAGATGGCAGAAGCGGAGGTTTGGAGATGCAGCTGTGCAGGGAGGGTACGGAACAGAGAGGTTATTTGAGGGTGCTGAATGGAGTGGTGTATTTAAGGCACACAAGAAAAAGAGGGTAAAGGATTTGAATATGAGGACAAGTGGTTCTGAGTGGGGGTATTTGGGTAGGAGAACAATACAGCTAGTTGGAGTTGGAGGAGGGTCCATCTGAGGGCATAGAACAGACAGACAGAAGGGACAGTGGAAAGGAAAGGTGACCAGTTGAGAGCCTGATGCCGTTGCCTGAATGGGAGAGGACTGGTCCCAGACTGAGGCGGTGGCAGGGGGCGGATGTAACGTGGGAGATGATGTTACAAGTGGAGAGTCAGTCAGACTGGCAACTCTTCCATGGCTTTGGAGAGAGAAGAGAGGGAGACCTCACAAAAAGAGGAGGGAAGATGGTTCCAGGGTCCCCAGCCAGGGAACGAACTGAAGGACAAAACAGTGACATCAGCAGGGACATGCCAGACCCGGAGGCGAAGTTCTCAGCTTCAATTTAGATGCAATGCGTTCATGGCCATCCAATTCCAGCCAAGAGCTGGAGGTGCCAACCTGGCGCTCAGGGGGAGAGGTCCCATATAGAGTGATGGAGGTGAAAGGTGGGGGCATAAGGGCAGGTGGCATCTTCAGGGAGGCCAGGGTGTGAGAAAACCACAGGGCGGAAGACTGGCTATCTCATAGGAGGCAAGAGCAGAAAGAGGAGCGTGCCCTGGAGGCATGGAGGCGTGGGGGAGAAATCGGAGGACAGGGAACATAGTGTGGTGACTCCAGAGTCATGGCAGGGGAGAAGGAGCAGGTGGTCGGATCAAATATTGCAGGGAGTCACGGACAGTGGGACCACCACTAGGTTTCTCCTTTCAGGACCGGTAAGTCATTGGTGACCTTTCAGAGAAGAGCTGGGCCAGAAGCCAAAGCACTGGGAGTTAAGCAGTTGAGTGGGTGGCAAGGACATGTTAGAGCAGGTGTGGATCACTGGTTCAAAAAGTTTGCCCATGAAAGGCAGGAGAGAGTCGTCCAGCAGCACCAGGGGGCATGTTCTGAGGGCCGTGTGACCGCTCCCTGGGCCTTGGGACAGCGGATGCAGACCATCAGGGACCCCGTGTTTGTCCCTCCAAGTGCAGTCCCTTCAAGGCGCTCCTCAGCTCCTGGGATGGACTAGAGAAAGCTACACTGGTACCACATCTCATGGTCAGAGGGAAGGTGGGGAAGGCATGGGGCGGTTCCGTTAAAGGGAACTGAGTGTTGGGGTCGGGGGATACCCTCTGTAGGGTCAAGAATCTGAAGAAAATGGAGGACTGAGGAGCCTGGGAAAAAAAAATGCCACAGATCTGTGCTCAAAGTGAAGGTCCCAGGCCAGTCATTAAAAATACCCTGGCTGCAATGCTGCTCTTTCCATGTAAGCCAAGAAGCACAGTGTTTTCACCCACTGTCCCTGATACCATCTGGCGACATGTCAAGCAATTCAACAACTGCATGTCCTCCCTTGAAACTGGAGAGCTGACGTTTATCCCCAGTAATCTCCTGTCACTTTCTGCCACCCTCAGATGAGGCCCGGGCTATGTATAGCTGGGCGTTGGCACGTGATTACTCCACGCAGGAGGCAGGCGAGGGAGTGGAACAGCTATTTTATGAGATGGAAGTAAATATTGGGACCTCTTGAGGCTGGAATGGGTGGCCTCCGAGAGAGCTTTGGGGGAAGGGGGAGGCTGTTGATTGTTTCTACTGGCGCTTTTAGGCTCTGTCTTTGGTCAATGCCAAGGAAGAGACCCAAGAACCAAAGCTGTGTGTTCTTTCCACCATGCTGAGAAGCAGTATAGTAATAAAAATAGCATCCATTGGGTGTTTACTATATGCTAGTACTGCTCCAGATCCCTTACATGGATTATCTTATTGGATCTTCCCCAAACCCACAGAAAGCAGAAGTTTATAGGAAATGGAGGCATAGAGAGGTCAACCAACTTGCCCAAGGCCACACAGCACTTAAGTAACATAGCTGTGTTCCAACCTATCACTGTGGCTCCAGAGCCCAGGCTTTCATCCATTACATTCCACTCTCTCCACCTGGGCCTCAGAGAGACCCAGGCCCCATCCTGGCTCTGCTACTATGAGACTCTGAGAAGGTCCCAACTTCTCTCATCTCAATTTTCTTTTTTTTTTTTTAAAGATTTTATTTATTTATTTGAGAGAGAGAGAGAGAACATGAGGGAGAAGAAGGTCAGAGGGAGAAGCAGATTCCCCATGGAGCTGGAAGCCCGATGTGGGACTCGATCCCGGGACTCCGGGATCATGACCCGAGCCGAAGGCAGTTGATTAACCAACTGAGCCACCCAGGCACCCTGTCATCTCAATTTTCTAATCTAAAAATGAGATCTAGGGTGCCTGGGGGTTCAGTCAGTTAAGCATCTGCCTCCAGTTTAGGTCATGATCCAAGGGTCCTGGGATCAAGCCCCGAGTCGGGCTCCCTGCTCAGTGGGGAGTCTGCTTCTCCCTTTCCCTCTGCCACTCCCCCTGCTTGTGCGCGCGTGCTCTCTCTCCCATTCTCTCTGTCAAATAAATAAATAACCTTTAAAAATAAGATCTAATTCTTATAGAAGTAGCATGGAAGCAAGTGTTTAGGGAATGTTTGTTCCCTTTAATTTCACTTGGGGCAACTCCTAGACACGAAGCTGGTGGTTTCAGCATTACCTGGAGGGAAGCTTGTAAAAACACAGATTCCTGGGCCCAGCTCAGAGTTTTTGATTCAGCAGTTCTGGGATGGAACCCAAGCATTTGCATTTATGACAAGAAATGCATCTCTGGTGATGCTGCTGCTGGTGGTCCCAGGCCCACACTGAGACCCACTGCTTTACAACTGTCTCTAACGTACAATCACAATCTCTTATCACATAGCATCTTGCGATGTCCGAACTGGTTCAATGAGAAAGAGCAGGTTTTCTCCTTTTCATACTAAAAGCATTATTGCAATGGAATTTTTTTTTAAAAAATGGCTTCGGCTGATATGGGACCAGCCTGTGCCCCTTACCATTTTTCTCAGCAGTGAAAATATCATCTGGCAGACCCAAACCCAACCTCTTCTGGTGGCCTCCTCCTCAGCCTGTCTCAAGAGTCCCACAAAGTAGTCACTGCGTTCCTGGAGCCAGGGAGAGATCAGTCCTTTTTTACCTAAACCTGCTATAGGTTGGTGACCTCATCAAAGAAGAAAAGGGAAGGGAAGGGAAGGGAAGGGAAAAGTGAAGGGAAGGGAAAAGGGAAGGGAAGGGAAAAGGGAAGGGAAGGGAAAAGGGAAGGGAAGGGAAGGGAAAAGGGAAGGGAAGGGAAAAGGGAAGGGAAGGGAAAAGGGAAGGGGGAGAGCGAAAGAGAAAGAAAGTGAAAGAAAGAAAGAAAGAGGAGAAAAGAAAGAAAGACAGAGGAGAAAAGAAAAGGAAAGAGAAAAGAAAAGGTGCCTGGGTGGCTCAATTGGTTAAGCATCTGCCTTCAGCTCAGGTTATGATCTTGAGGTCCTGGGATCGAATGGGCTCTCTGCTCAACAGGGAGTGTGCATCTCCCTCTCCCTCTGCCCCTCCTCCATCCCGCTCATGCTCTCTCTCAAATAAATAAAAGCCTTTTAAATAAATAAAAGCCTTAAAAAAAAAAAAAAAAAGGAAAGGAAAAGAAAAGAAAAAAAAATGGCAGAGGGGTGCCTCAGCTGATGGAGAGGCCTCTTAAATGTAAAACAATGACGAGACCAGGAGCTCTTTGACTTGTCGCTCCACAGTGTGCCGGGAAAAGCAGAAGAGAAGCCTGTCCCTGCTTGGCCAAACTTTATGAAATGTGCGACCAGTATTTATTTTGAAAGTGTCTGCTATTGACAACGATCCACAGATATCCAGCGCGTGGGGCGAGCTGGAGCTTACGACATGCTTTCCTATACACAGTAATCTCTAGAACAGCCCTTTACGGGGCACCACACCTGCGCCGCTCACTTTACACATCACCTCTTTTCTCTTTGTGAGACTCTGTGCTGAAGGTATGGTTACCAAGGACGCCTGGAGGAGTCAAGTGACCCGCCTGTGGTCACGAGCTACTGCAAGGACTCCAGCCAGGTTGGTCTAACTTCAAAGCATGTGCTTCTTTGCGGGGTGATATTGAGGGCTGCTGTTTATGTGTCGTGTTCACTTTTTCCAGTGAGTCCGGGGGATGCTCTCCTTTCCTTCATAAATAAATCGAGAGCGTGTGGTCAGATTCGTTTGGGGTCCGGAGCCAAAGCGGCCGTGTGTGTGGGTGTGAAGTAGAGGCAGGTGAGTGTGTGAGGGAGTACCTGGTGGCTGGCCTGGTCTGCCTCCTGCCCAGCACCCAGCAGATGGTGAGGAGCGGCCTGCCTGGCGTGGGGCGGCGGGCAGCAGGCAGGCACTCCTGGAACAGGCTCTGTGGGCACTCAGAAGCGGCTTTGGCCGGCCGGGCCGGCACACTGCAAGATGGCGCGCTGGCCATCTTCCCGCATGGCTGTCCAAGCAGAAGCGGCTTCTCTGGATAAAATCACATCCAGTTGCTAGAAGAGGGAGCCTCCGAGGCTCTGTGGTACAGATTCAGTACTGCCGGCTTTCTTGGTGGAAGAAGTCACCTTAGATGCTAAGGCCGAGCTGTTAACGGTACGAAAATCCTCCAGACCAACCAGAGGTGTTCAGACTATAAGAGAGTGGGGCTGCTGTTTTGAAAGAAAAACCGTGTGATTCTGAAACATTTTATTTCTGACTTTTTCTCTGACTGCTTTACCTTATAATAGTATTATAGTGGTGACTTTCACGGTGTCTCAGGTCTCCATGTAAAAAATGTATAACATTGGTAGAAGGTCTACCTAAGGGATATGATGGCCAGACACCTGAATTGAGTATTAGAGTGAGAGAAGAAACGGTCTAAAAACTTCTGTATCAACAGTATGTTTTCTATCTTGTAAAATCTCTATTAATTCTCTAGGTAGAAGGAGAATTCACCTCCTTCCATCAACTCAAGCCATGATCTTCTAATAGCACTTCTGTCTTTCTACCATCTGCCCCTGGGAAGTGCACAATAAACTCTCATCAAGCATTTGGGCGGCACTTGGGCTCTAAGGAGATCTGCAATTTCAGAGTGGGCATGGGTATACATCGTCTGAGAGAGCACTGGCTCTACAGGAGGATTCATTCCCAAAGCCAAACCAAAATAAGCCTGACCTCATCTGATTTTATAGAGGGCAGCAGGTGCAAGTTTGGAGGATGCCATTTTTGGGCAGTGAACAGTTGGAAGAAATACCTGAATCCTCTGTGTGTTGCTATTCTGTGCCCATGGTTCCCACATCCTTCCATCTGTAGATTTACTTGACTCCAGCAACTTCATTTTGCCTTGCTCTCTTGGGGTTTAGAAGTGCAATCGTAGGGACATTTGCCAGTGCTAAATAGGTCTGAAGGCTGGGTCAGCCTTACAGAGCCCAGAGATTTCTGCCCATGCTGGATATATACTTGGGACTGACTGTCCTGTGGTTTAAAAAAAAATCAGTTTTACCCATTTTTCAGTGGGATTAAGCAAGGATGACAAAAATGTTCCTGAATCTGACAGAGTCGATCTAATTTTATACTTTTCCACTCAGTGCTTTTTTTTAAATTAACTTTAAAAAGAGATCAAGGAGAAATATATTTTCGATATAGGCAATAGATTTACAATTGCTTCCTTTCCTTCCCTCTCTTTTCATCCATCCACCCAGTGTTTGCTGGATTTTTATGAAATCCCAAGTAGGTGTGAAGCATTAGCCCATTTGCTCACACTGTTCATTTCAGTTCAACACAGTCCAACTGTACAATTAAATATTGCTCAAGTGTGGGTGAAAATCCAGAATACAAACTAAAGACACTTGTCCCTTTCTAAGCTGGCACTGTTTACAAACACGAAGCAATCCCTTTCAGCTGTTCCTTGGTGTCATGGAAGAAACATGTCATTTGGAACCAAATAGATATGAGTTCAAATCCTGATTCCCACTCTGCCATAACTTTGTGACTTTGGGCAATTTCTTTTTTTTTTTTTTTTTAAGATTTTATTTATTTATTTGACAGAGATCACAAGTAGTCAGAGAAGCAGGCAGAGAGAGAGGGAGAAGCAGGCAGGCTCCCTGCTGAGCAGAGAGCCCGATGCGGGGCTCGATCCCAGGACCCTGAGATCATGACCTGAGCCGAAGGCAGAGGCTTAACCCACTGAGCCACCCAGGTGCCCGACTTTGGGCAATTTCTACTTAACTTTTGGGATCATTTCTTTGCATACATTGTGAAAAATGCTGTAAGAATTAAGTAAAATAACATATATAAAGTGCCCATATTGGGTATGGTTTATGGTAAATTCTAAATAAGTGCTATCTCCCTTCTCCTTCTTCTCTTCTGTTCATTTAACATTCACTCAACAAACACCGCTGAGTGCCCACCATGAGCCAGACCCTAATGTAGATGCTGGCATACAGCAATGGAGAGAACATTTTGCCCTTGCCTTTGTGGATTTTACATTCTGTAAAGGTGTCAGACAATGGCAATGTGTCACCTGAGCGCTATGGAGAAAGACAGAGTAGGGGAGAGAGGTTAAAAGGAGTGCTCAGAGGGTGAGCTATGTAGGAGGTCAGGGAAATAACTTCTTTCATAAGGTGCCATTTAAGCAAAGAACAAAAGGAAATGAGTTCTTAGCATTAATAAAAGAACTTCTCTAGCTATAGGGAGCCATGTCATCTGCATTTTGGTTTTTTTTTTTTAAGATTTTATTTATTTATTTGACAGAGATCACAAGTAGGCAGAGAAGCAGGCAGAGAGAGAGGGGGAAGCAGGCTCCCCGCTGAGCAGAGAGCCCGATGCGGGGCTCGATCCCAGGACCCCGAGATCATGACCTGAGCCGAAGGCAGAGGCTTTAACCCACTAAGCCACCCAGGCATTTTGATTTTTTAAAAAGACTTTTTAAAAGATTTATTTATTTATTTATTTGAGAGAGAGAGAGCACATGAGCAGTGGGGAAGGGGCAGAGGGAGAGGGAGAGAGAGAATTTTCAAGCAGACTCCCCACTGAGCTTGGAGCCCAACCCAGTGCTTGATCCCAGGACCCTGAGATCATGACCTGAGCTGAAACCAAGAGGCAGCTGCTTAACTGACTGAGCCTCTCAGGTGCTCCTCTCCTGCATCTTGTAAGGAAGCAGGTATGAGTATGTGTTAGATAAAGGAAAGAATGAATATTTCTCTTTGGGTGGTCACAGGGCCATTTCGCGTTATAGAACACTTACTAGTTTGCTCTAAGCAGATTTCCCTTAGTTTCCTATGTCCATACATACAAACATGTCAGTATCCCATATTCTCCAGGGTTCTCAGATTTGTCATTCCTTTGTGGAAGAGGGCAATGTGACATAGCAACCAAATAGATGATTTTTTTCCTTTCTGAAGGTATATCCTGTATCCTGCCCAAAGATTACCCTCTGATTTGGCCTCAGAAAACCCCATAATTCCACTGGAAACCTCTCAAGTAGGGTAAGGCTTCCCATGGCACAAGTATTCCCTTTTAAGGAGGTCCAAAATGTTAGTCTCTATGAGAGGCGACAGTGGGAGAATACTGAGAGGCTTGAGTCTTAGAGCGGACCTGAACCCCTACAGCCACAGAACCAATTTATGCTAGCAGTTCAAACCAGAGGTATGCTAACAGGTCCAACACCATTTGAGACAGTCAATAGACCAAAGATCAGGCAGTTGCAACATGATTCTGGTCATCTGGAAAATTTCTCTAGCCCAAGAGACCATTTCTCTAGCCCAAGAGACATTAAAGTGTTTTGAAAACTTTAACTCACCTATGAATCACTTGGAGAATCCCATTTAAATGTAACAAGCACCCAGGTGATGCCTTTGCCGCTGCTCTGGGGTCTGTATTTTGAGCATCAAGTCTCAAGTGTCTACAGGCTTAGCTGCACATGAGAATCATGGAGCTTTTAAAAAACTGTAGTGGGGCGCCTGGGTGGCTCAGTGGGTTGAAGCCTCTGCCTTCCGCTCAGGTCATGATCTCAGGGTCTTGGGATCGAGCCTCGCATTGGGCTCTCTGCTCGGCAGCTTCCCCCCTCTCTCTCTCTGCCTGCTTGTGATCTCTCTGTCAAATAAATAAAATCTTAAAAACAACAACAACAAAAAAAAAACTGTAGTACCTGGACTCATCCCATACCCCATCACCAGTTAAATCAGTATTTGGAGAGAGGAGACCCAGGCACTAGTATTTTTGTAAAAGATTTATTTGAGAGACAGAGAGAGAGAGGAAGAGTACACATGCAGGTGGGGGGGGGGGCAGAGGAAATGGGAGAAAGAGAATCTCAAACAGACCCCCTGCTGAGCACAAAGTCTGATGCAGGGCTCTGGCTCATGACCCTGAGAACATGACCCTGAGATCGTGATCTGAGCCGAAACCCAAAGTTGGACGCTCAACCACCTGAGCCACACAGGCACCCCCAGGTGCCAGTATTTTTAAAAACTCTTTGGTGAGTCCAATATACAGCCAAGGTTGAGAACTATTGCAGTTGGCCAGAATCATGGTCTACATTTCAAGCAACAGGTGAAGAGAATTAGCATTTGATAAGCACTGGGTATATTTCAGGCACGCCTTTAGGCATTCTACATAGATTAATCTCCTACTATCAGCATAATAGTAATCAGCGTAACAAAATAATATCTGATTCTTGTACAGATTCTTATAATTTTATAAGAAATTTTTATTCACGTGCATTCCATTTAAGTCTTTTAACTCACTGATAGAAACCACATGATTAAAAAAAAGAAACCACATGATTGGTTTAACAGATGAGCGAAATGACGTGCCTATCTGTGACTTGCTCTGGATCAAAAAACAAGTGTGAGAGAATTTCAGGCACTCTGAACTCAAGTTGTCTGCTTTTCCTGAGCATGGCTCCCTCATCTGAGGTTGGATATAAGAGGCCGGCCATGCTCAGAAAGTGCATGAGAGTCACGTCAATGACATTGGGCATACTGCAGGGTCTAAAGAGGTTGTGTCACTCACTCCCAGCCAGAGAGATTTCACTGATATGGAAACTGTTATTAGGAGATTAGTGATTAGGAGATTAAGTGCTGAATAGAGAAGGGAGCTCAGTCGCTTAGGGGCCTTGGTAGACTGGGAGCAGCAGTATCAAGAGACTTCCTTAAATAGCAACAGGACCCAGAGCCCCACATTGACCAGGATTCTGATTCTTGATTCTGCTACAGGTGGAGGAACCAGCCTCCCCCACCCTCCACAGGGCGTAATGAATAATCTGTGCCAAATCACCATCAAAAATTATTGGAAAATAATCTGCTTATCGGCACTGGAAACTTGGTCATAACAACAAGCTATCTTTCTATTGGTAGATAGGGCATTTCCAATCATTTTTGAGAATTCCAGGCAGGTTGTGTGTGGATGGAAGCAGCTTTTATGTGGTGAGCGGAAGTGGGACCTCCTTAAGCAGGAAGAACAGAAGGTCCCCACAGGGGGAGGCTGAGGCACAGCCTCTGACCTTGCACCCTAGCTGAGGTCTGTTGAAAAATACCAGGAGCACTGGGCCAACCTGGCATGCAGCTACCAGGATGGTGTGGCTATTCCTGCAAGACCCCCAGGCTGCCTGCCCATCTAAGGGACCTAGCTCATCCAAAACAACCGAAGCAGTTGTCACCACTCACAATGAGGAAAGCACAGCATGTTCATCATCCCTTCACTGACTCATTCATTCATTCACGTATTCATGCTAACGTGACTCAGAGTCTGGTAAAGGCAATGGATATTTGATGAATTGATAGTTCTGTTCGGGGATTCACATTACTTATTTTCAGGCTCTAAAACATTCCATAACTTGCCTGAGTAGATCCCCATGGTTTCTCCTAATCCAATAAATGTATATTGGTTACAGGTTGGCCTATTCACTTGATCCCCCAAAACACACGTACACAGTTAATAGTATCAACTTTGAACATGAGATGTGATATAGAACGCCCAGAGATCCTGAAACCAAGGCCCATGCACGTCTCCTTTCTCCTTTCCTTCTAGAGGTGTTGAGGTAGCAAGACATTGTCTCTATATGAGCACGAAGCTCTCTAGGAAAAAGTTTTGGTCCTCTTTCCTTTCTTCTTGTTTAGGCTGGAATGCTGTTTGCCTGGGAGTGGAGTGGTGTAGAGGAAAGGCAGTGGGCTTTGGACTTGGGGATAATCTCCGTGTGAAGGCAGGTGGGGACAGGAGGAAGTAAACAGTTCCCATACCTGCTTGGGTGTTTGGAATGCCAATTCCAGGGTGCTCAGGAACTCCTAATGTGGAAGCCATATTGCTTAGGCACAGCCCCCTCAGACTCCTTCTGCCATCCGGGTACTACTGCCACATTGTCACACCCCCAGATCATTCATCCAGTTGTGTTTTTGACTCACAAGCAGATTTTGGTCCTTGCCCATATGAATTTGATTCCATTTGTTTTTTTCCACTTCCTCTATTACCAAGTTTGCTTCGAATTCAGGTTGCCTTCAGGAGGCTTCCAATCCAGAGGGAGAACTTCAACATATGTCTCCTTACTCTGAAAGAGTAAGGTAGAAAGAGCTGGAAGGAAACTTGAAGCACCCCTCAAAGACAGACGGCACAGTGACTGAGAATGTGGAAGGGGCCTAATTCATAAATGGCATGGGCAAAGTGGCTGAGTTTATCAAGCACAGACTCATCAAAGCCTTGGAGATCAGAGGGAGAGCTGCACATGGCAGGTGGAAATCAAGAATCTGTGAGCATGGGCAAGTCCCCCCTGCTCTCTGGGGCTCAGCTGGCTGTGAATAAGTAACATGGCACCGTGTTACCAGTCTTGAGCTCTCTGCAAGTGAGCGTCCTCAGTCTGTAAAGTGGCGGGTTAGGGTGGGTGGTGTCTAAAATCATGACTGGAAAGGGGAGCACGGGCTGCAAGTTGCCCATATTTGTCGAGTACCTTCCGTGTGCCTGAACCACGTTCTTGCCATGCTAACTCATCGTCACACCACCACTATCTCCACTTTACAAACAAGGAGCCTGACTGCAGACAGGCTTCTTCCTTGGGAACTGGATCCAAGTCTATCTGACTCGAAAGCCCATGTTTTAGAGCACACCACCTCTCAAGCATTCCAACCCAAGAGAGATTGGTGACGTTGGAGGACTTTCTCTGGCAAACTTTGTGGACACATGATAGCCCCAATGGCTTGCATTGCAGTTTCAAGGGGGAAGTAGAAGCAAGAAACAAAAGAGCGAGGAGGAATCGGAATCATTGGGCAGATCCTCCTCTTGGGTCTGAGTTCTGTGTTGCTAATAGAATTTGGCCTCTGTGGTGTAACTCCATGCACTGTCTTGGCTGAAGCTGAAGGAAACATCGTATAAAATTGCAAATCCCTTTATAATGGTGTTGACACTTCAATAGAAAACTGGGGGAAAGGCAGAGAAAATTAATTCATGGGAGAAAAAAATGTAAATGGCAGGTAATTTTATGGGAAAATTCCATTTAACTAAAAAAAAATCAAAGAATTTCTGATAAAACTATACAATGAAAACCTAAACTCTGAAAATTGTGTCAACATCCCAAAATAGGCCACTTATCTTAAAAATATGGATGGTCATACAGTGGAATGCTATGCCAGCATTAACATTATGTTTGTCAAGAATATAAAACTCTGTAATGACACAGGAATACTCACAATATACTGGAATGAAAAAAGCAGGAAACAATATTATATAAATAGTATTATATAAATAGTACAAACCAACTGAAAAATATATGTTTACATATAGACAGAAAATATGGGAAGAAATCTCTCAGGATTCGAACTGTGTTTCTTTTTGGGTGGCTATTATTTTTGCCTGCCTTTTTCTTTTCCATGTATTCTGACATTTCTAAGTGAGTATGTGCTATTTTGTGGATGAAATGCCCGACCAGGAATCGGGATTACCAGCTGCTTGAGTCCCATCACTACAAAGCCACAGCTCTGAAGTAAAGGATTCAGAACAATCTAGATGGTTCTCAAAGACAACATTTCATCGGACATGTCATTCATTCAGCAAGCCTCTACAGAACACCTCTACCGAACCGTGCACCCCGCACCACCCCTGGTGCCTTCTAGAGCCAGACCACACCACCCCTGGTCCCTTCCAGAGCCAGATCACACCACCCATGGTGCCTTCCAGAGCCAGACCCAGCCAAACTGAACAGCAGTTTGAACTTGGTGCCTCCTGGTGTCATTTTATTTGCCCTTTTTCTGCCTAAGCTTTTAGTGACCTTACATTCTTTCCCTACTCCCCTTCCCCTTATCAAACCTTCTTCTCACTCAGAACTCAAACTTGGTCAGATGCAAGTACAAGTGATTGGCAACATTTTAAAGGACCTGCCCACAGGGCCTTAACCAAGTAGGGACAAAAACCCTACCCTAAAAGAATGAGGCCTTCATGGACAAATTTTAGGAAAATTTGGTGGGGAGATACTTGAGTGTTGTCAGAATCCTTCCTCTTGCAGTTCCTTCCCTAGCCCTTGCTTCTTGCCTGGTAAATTCTACTCATTGTCACAAACCAGTTCTTCCTTGTTATGCCTTCCACATCTCTCCCAGAGAGCGGGGCTCTTGCTCTTTGTGCTCTCAGAGAACCTTATAAGTCTCTCTGTTATTACAATGAGCCCCTTGCACTGTAGCTTTTTGTTTGCCCTTTTTCCATAATGAGCCATGAGCCACCTGAGTGTCTCCTTTCCCTGTATTCACAGCATCTCCCCCAAACTCCGACCTGTAAGTGACAGATGTATGTGTGACTGATCAGCATTTCTAGACCCCAAGTTGGGGAGTGACCTCCTCACCCTGCAGACAGGGCTGTTGCTGGGTCTTTTCACGGTCGTCCCTTAGAGTGGCAGGCAAAATCCTTTCGAGTGGCAGGAGCTATGGTCAGCTCCTTTTGTTTTTTGTTTTTTGTTTTTGTTTTTTTTTCTCCTTTGGGTTTTTAACAGAATGGAGCAGCCCTTACAAGACAAGTTTGAGCTCCTAATCCCTAAAAGTCTCTCAGGTGTTTCAATGGGGCGGTGGGGTGGGAGGGCGGTGACAGCTCATCATTGTAGAATGAAATCTGTTTAATGGATTGGAATCAATATTTTTTTAAGTGAAAAAGAACAAAATAGACAAGAACAGAATAAAATAGAAGACAAAAGAATTTTGTTGAAAATCCAAGTATTCCCCAAACAATAACTGTCCCATGAAATCTGTGTTTCCTGTGTGTGTATGTATGCATGTGTCCATGAGCACTAGGTCATAGTGAGTTACGATAGAAATGTCGGAAGCCACCTTCCTGAAGTAGTTGGAGGAAAGGAGCCCACTTTCCCTGTGCTGTCTGCCCATGCCTGAGACCTCACTTCCTGTGGACATTCACTAGGAGCTGCCTCCTCTTCTCTTAGCCCCCAGCAGCCCCAGCCCTGGAATTGGCAGAGTATTTCCCTTAATGCAGCTTCAGGGGCCAGGGAGTTAAGAGGAAAAAATAACTGTTTTGATGAGGAAGGAAATGTAGAGGCTTACATCCCTTTCTTTCTACCCATGGGATTCCCGGAACCATTTTGGTCCTGGACTCTGAGAAAGAGCCTGCACCTGACAGGTACCCCAACAAGCCCCCCCTTCCCCTCCCTGGCCCTCACTAAGGAAGCCCAGCCTCCTCCCTGGTTGAGACAGCTATGTGACTAGTGTCCTGTTCTGGGGGGGTTGCTCGGTGCTCCTCAATCCTGTTGCTGATACAGCTGGCCTCCCAGGCCCAGGCCCATGGGCGGAGCAACTCTAAGGCAGACTTGAAAGGATCCTCAACAGGGTATCTAGCAGCTAACTAAACATCATCTTATTTGGTTACAGCAGCAGTGCAATGCAGGGGCTAAGACCGCCTTCGCCTGCACTCATTGAGTGACCCTGGGCAACTTACCCTCTCTGTGCCTCAGTGTCCCCCTCTGTAAAATGGGGATAGGAACTGTGCCCATGTCATAGAAGTACTGTAAGGATTCAACACGCTAACATATACAAAGTGCTTGGGACAGTCTGTGTACACAGTGAGCATCCAATAAATATTGTTATTTAGTTATTTCTTACATAGATATGATGATTGTTTTTCCCATATTTATAGATAAGAAAAGGAGACTCAGAGAAATTAAGTAACCTGCCCTATATCATGTGCCCAGGAAAAGCAAAGCCAAAATATAAATCTAGATCTCCTGACTCCATGTTCTATGTCCTTCTCCCCCTAATGATGCCCACCTCAGCTTCGGCAGCCTGTGGGACATCACCTATGTCCCATCGGTCTCTGCCAGGCACTCTCAGATCAAAGGTGTCTGAAGGGATGGCGAGCCCAGGGGAAAGTCCCTTCTCAGGTCTACTTGGCCCTAGGTCTTTGGGGGAGATACATTCTTGAGGGAGTGTGTGTGTATGTGTGTGCAAATGTATGTGTGTGCGTGTGTGTGCATGTGTTTTAATATGCCGGGGAATCAGAAATGGGAGATCGTTACTTGTATTGGCATTCTTTTTGAGTTCTAGGCTCTCAGACAGTGATGACTATATAGGGTAGAATCCTTATGCCTTCAATGAACTTTTTCAGAAAAATGTCTGTCGATAACTGAGTAGGGCCGTTTGAAACAGAGATGATGATGTGAGTGAGGATTTCAGGGGCTAAGCAGCAGCTATGGTATATGTCCTGGTTTTTTCCAGCCTCTGCTGTTCCCATATATAGTACAAAGATCTAAAAACTGTCCCTGCTTTCCCTTTGCTTGCAACCCACAGAGGGAAGAATTTCCGCTTCCAGCCCCCAGGATAAGCCTGAGGAAAAATATGATGGTAGTGGTGGTATATTTAAAATGCTTAGCTTTTTGTCAACCCAAGCTCTCTGTAATAACCATGCCACCATACAGAAGAGCTCTGAAAATAAGTGTTTGTATGATGATCAGGAGACACTTAGGATTCTCAAGTACTTTTAAAAGTAATCAAAGATATTTTACAATATTTGAGATGGTTTTCATGGAATTTATTAGTATCTATTTGGAGGGATTCAAATCTACATGTGTTTGATATATGGTAACTCTGTTAATCAAAGTATTCGATTCAGCTGAGCTTTCTGATGTGCTACTTAATAAGCTGCTGTAATTCTCAAATTACCCTGTCCCCAGGTTTGTGCCTGGGCTGGGCGTGGGGCTGAGAAGGGATCTTGGTGACTACTAGAATTCCTGGCGTTCGCAGGTGCTCCCGAAGTGTAAGCAACCTTACACTGTCCAGGAGGCACTGCGGGAGTTGGCCCTGGGGCACTCACCAAGGATTAGAGAACGCGCCCCCGTGCCAGGCTTACAAGCCGGCCATGTAATGCAGATAAAATAAGAACTGACTTCAGCATCTGCCCTGAACACACACCAA
This sequence comes from Potos flavus, assembly GCA_028534135.1. NCBI lineage: Eukaryota > Metazoa > Chordata > Mammalia > Carnivora > Procyonidae > Potos > Potos flavus. Next base: position 78,609,391 of record CM052900.1, on the reverse strand, counting down.
GAACTTTCTGAGGGAAAAAAAAAAATTCCCATTAATGAACGTGCAGCTATAGATCTCCACACACGTACACCGTGCAATGTTGACCGAACCCAAATCCCAAGAGGCAAAGACCACTTTGTGATATTCCCCATCTGACCCGTGGAGAGAAGCAAGGTCAAATGCCTCCTGTCTCTCCAGGATCGTGGGGAAACTGCAGGGAGCAGAGAGGGGGGAGTTGGCACACCGGATGGAACCCACAAATCATCTCTGAATTGCATTTCAGCCAGGCTTTTCAATGATAGCTTTAACATTATCTCAGAAAAATAGTTGCTTGGGACTATTGCCCTTGAAAAGTCAAGAGGACCATCAGGTGACAGAGTTTAAATCAGAACTATGCATTGTGCAACACATCTGACTGCCCCCATTTCAGGAGCCGGGACCCACCCTTTGCTCTTCCCACAGCCCAACTTTGCGACAAGAATACCTTCAGATTTAAACCAGACTAAAATGCAGCCGGACTTCAGGACAGAGTCTCCGCACCCGTGTTCCCACCTCCCAGCCGCTGGCCAGCCCCTGCTCCCTGGGACAATGCGGTCAGCGGGCCCCCGGCTTACCTCAAGCACGATTTCTTTCAGTTGGAACTGTTTCTGCGCGACTTTGTCTGAGGACACGGTCTCGTGGTAGTAGAGGCAGAGCACATCGTATTTCTTCAAAACCTGCTTGAAGTTCTTCTCGGTGAGACTGACCACGCGATCCTTGCCATCATATGTGGGGAAGTTGAGCCCCTCTTCTGCCCGGCAGGAGGACAGCAGGTAGACCCCCACGATGAACAGGTGCGTTCTCTTCATCTGGGAAAAGTTTCGTTTCACTTTTCCAGGAAGACTGAGTGCGGGAAAGCCGCAGGAAGACTCTCAGAGGACTGGCTGAGAGAAGCGGGGAGCAGAGAGGTAGATTCGGCCCCTCCCCTCTGTCCCTCCTGGGCTCAAGGACCGACTCCCCACCGTCTGGGCTCCAACCAGCAGTACTCGTGGGCTCAGGACACACGCGTGCGGAGACTGAGGGCCAGGCTGAGCGGCCAAGCCCCAGATACCTCGCATAGCTCGGCCCAGCCCCTGTCTCATCAGGAACTCCATTTTTAGGATGCAGTTGTTTCAGGCTAAAAATAAATCATGCAATGAATAAAAAAGTTAGATATGACTCTGTTGAGGGATTCGCTGATACAGTCTGCCAGAGTGGTGGGAAGGGAGGAGGCAGGGGGGAAAGAGGAGAACACGTGCACAAGACATAGGAGGCCAGCAAGGTCAAGGAAGTGGAAGAAACTCAAGAAGGAGGGAGAGACAATGAGAAAGGAGAGAGATGGGACAGTAGTGGGACAAGCCAATGAAGAGGTTTGCACATGCACAGGACCACCTAGACCTCGGATTTTTTTCAACTACTATAGGGAGAGAAGGAGCTTTGCTCCTGCTTAAGTCTGTCCCCTCCTGGCTGGCTGCTTGTCCCCTACTACTGCTCACACAGGAACCAAGTGCAGCCCCGAGGTGAGCTCCACATTCTGCACCTGCCTTTCTCTGCCTCCCATCCTCTCTTCTTGGGAACTTGGCCCTGGCTGGCCGCTGGGCCATGCATGCTGACATGGCTCTGCCAGGCACTAGGCAAGGGATATAGGAGCACCCTTCATGCCAGCCCACCGGGGGCCCAGTTCCTCCTGATTTTGCCTTAGGTTGTGATCTTGGGGTTCGTGGGATTGAGCCCCACGGCCGGCTCCGTGCTCAGCGGGGGGTCTGCTTGAGATTCTTTCTCCTTCTCCCTCTGCCCCTCCCCCTGCTCATGCAGGCTCTCTAAAATAAATAAATAAAATCTTAAAATATATTTTTAAAAATTTTAAATAAAAGTCCAACAGTCTTCCTCAGAAAACGTCAGATTTTTTGCTGCCAACTCTGTCATTTTTTTTTTTTTACCTTAACCCCTAATGTAACATTTTTGCCCCTTTCCTCTTCATTAAAGACAGACTGGTACTCAAAGCCTAGAAGTTGGACAGAGAGCTCCAGTCCCCATCTGCGTTTTAACGGCTGAATGCACTTTGGAGGGGGTCGCTCACTCTCTCTGGTTCTCAGCTCCCCCCTTATCAAATGGGGGTAATTATGACTATATTGTAGGGTTTGGAACATGCAGATGGAAAAGCATTATAGGAAGCAGGTGCCCAGACATGGTAGCTATTATACTTAACTTCATTCTTGCCAGAGATGATGGAACATGGGTTATTATAATACTTGTCAATTTCTAATAATAATGGTTTGTGAATCCTTTCTTGTCCATTTTCTCCTTGAATCCAGCAGGCAATTGGGACAGAAGTGATTAGTGTTCATTTCACAGGTGAGCTAACTGAGATTCAGAGAGATCAGCAACTTGTCTGAGATGCCTTACTAACTGCCAACATGAGGACTCAGGAGTCTGGTGCTCCTGGCTGCTTTAACTCCAACTCAGGGCGATTTCCTGAGAATACTCCTCTTCTTAAGTGGCTCCTCAACCATCACATCTGGTCAAACAACAGGCCAGTCATGTCTTTCTACTCTTTAGAGTGGTCTATGGCTCTTACAATTCATACCAAATTTTTTTTCTTTCACAGGGCGCCTGGGTGGCTCAGTGGGTTAAAGCCTCTGCCTTCAGCTCAGGTCATGATCTCAGGGTCCTGGGATCGAGCCCTGCATTGGGCTCTCTGCTCAGAGAGCCTGCTTCCCCCTCTCTCTCTGCCTGCCTCTCTGCCTACTTATGATCTCTCTCTGTCAAATAAATAAATAATATCTTCAAAAAAATTTTTTTTTCTTTCTTGGGCTGGAAAACCAGCTTTTGGAAAGAGTGAGGACTCTTTCGTGCATAATATTTACAGAGGATTGAAGGAAAAGAGAAGTTTGTCATTCTACTCAAGGGAGACCAGGCCCCTCCACTGCATCCAGAGGGCCTTATGCTGAGAGGGAGGGTGACAAGGAGCTGTCAGGAGACTTCATGTCCAGGAAGCCAGAACTTTGGAGAACCCATCACTGAAACCGTGAAAGCCTTTAGTTCTTTCTAATGGTAAATTTTGTATGCTTTTAAAGATGGAGCCAAAAATAGCCATTCTAAGGCGTGGTTAACTTTCCAGGTCATTGGCAAGCATGAGAGATCTCTGCTTTCTTTAGAAAATTTAAGGGGAACAAGATTTCTGAGTGAAACAATGTATGTGTTGTCTTTTCGAGGTCAGTTTCACAAAACTGTTCCCATGGTCTCAATCTCATGGGGTTACCTTTATTTAGAATGTGCCCCACTTTTCTTAATACCTGAGTTTTTTTTTTAATTTTACTGAAAAACTGGGAAATATTTAAAGTCAGAGTCTTTGAATTTCCTGACTTGAAACTGATGAAAAGTACCAAGAGAAAGAAAGAAATTTTTAAAATTTAGTTAAGCCTTCAAGTCTGGCTTCTGATCAACTATGTATTAACAGAAAAAAGCTCCAGTGTGGAAAGTTCCTGTCCTCAGATCCTGGACCCTACTGGGGGCCTCACATCCCAGCCCTGAGGACACATGCTGTAGAAATCAGGTTTCTCATCAGCCACCGTCTTTTTAGGTAACTGCCATTTCTCTGGCTGCTTTTATTTTCCAGTTTTTGTTTTTCCTTTGCGTTCTTGCTCACCAGCTCTTGGTAAACAGGGAATGCTTCTGACGTTTCTGAGTCAACTTTATGTCTACCAGATCAGGTGTCTCATTCTGGTTTTAGCTGCTGCCCCAGTCAGTGTATCATGCACACTCTCTTAGTTTATGGGATTGTGCTGAAGGATATGTATCCTTATGTGCCTGTAGCAGGTATTTTTGTTTTGTTTTGTTTGAACAGGAAGAGATAAAACAAAATAAATCAATACAAATAGATGCTAATTATTGTCACAACGCAGGCCCCTTCTTTTTGCTACCAATTTCCAGTCCTCCACTCTGTGAGTGGGCACTAAATACAGTCCTTTAATCTAACCTAACCCCTTTCATTTTTTTATTCTTCATAGGTGGCAGAGTGATTTTGCATATATTATTTAATTTTTATTAATTTAATTTTTATCTTTACCATAATTCATTTTACAGATCAATCAGGACTTGAAGCCATGGTCTTTCCTTTATTGGTTAACTGTATTTTTCTTGGGCACCTTCTACGTACCAGACACTCTTCTGGGTACTGGGGATTCATTGCTAATCTGAACTCATTTGAGTTTACATCTTCGAGGGGAGACAGACAGTAATCAAAAATGCAAAATGTAACCGTGGGCTGTGTGTGCGCTCACGCACGCGCATGAGTCTGTATGCACGTGCACGCGTGCGTGCGTGCGTGCGTGCGTATGCGTAATAACGCCAAGTCGAGGCACGTGCTCTGAAGAACAACTGGGAACAGGGAGCGCCTGCGAGCATGGGTAAGTGGCTGACCTTTTGGAAGGGTGGTCGAGGAAAGCGTTTGCAGGAGGGAACGTGGGAAAGGGAGCAGGGGGGCAAGGTAGGGTGCAGGTTGCTGAGGAAAGCGAGTCCGGGGGAGAAAAGGCATGAGCCTCCACGCGGGAGACCTAAGGGTTCCACCACCAGAGAGCTGTATCCCCCCTCCTCCTTCCTCCTCGCTGCGTCCGTTTTCTCGCTCAGACTGTATCTCTTAGTAAACGTGTGGATTGGTTCACAGCTGCGCCAGAAGGTCTATAGGGCAGGGACCCGGTCCAAAGGACCCCCAGGCCGCTCAGTGAGAGAGGGGGAGCGGGGGGGGGGGGGGGGACCTGGGTTCTGAGCTGGTCTGACGCAGCCCTGGCTGTGCGGCCTTGGTCAACACTCCTCACTCACCTCTTGGCCCTCACAGTTCTCATTTGCGGGGACAAGGGCCTTGCTCTCTAGTCTCCCTTGGCCCCTTACTGACTCTGAAAGGTTTAAATTTGTTAATGCCTGTAGAGAATTTCCTTTTACCAGGCTAGGCCTTGGGACAGCCCACAGGTTTAAGTTTGGTGACGTACCTGCAGGAGGAGGGTTCGATGGGCGTGACTCTAGACAAGTCCGGCAACTAGGACTTCACTGCCTCCAAAGGTCCCTTCTTTGGCTAAAATACTCCACCCCGTGGACAAAGCGAGTATGGCATTTTTTTTCCTGGATCCCATTCCTCCCTCACACTGGGCCACTAGCCTGGAAAGTCAGCCTGCTGGCCTGGTAGAGAGTAGTCCCTTAAGTGCTTGTGTCTGGAGCCCTGTGCTCCCCGGCTTCAGGCCTTCCTCTAGTAGATCAGAACAGGCCTGTTAGCCACCCCAAGACCCTCCTTTCCTTTTGCCTGTGAATATCAAGCAGCCCCAGGAACTTGCTCCCCAGCACCAGGAAACCCCAAACAGAACCAAGCAGAAAAAGACCAGAGCTAGTTGAAAAAAAAGCCCCAAAGCTCTCCCAATAACAAGTCCAGGTTTTAAATAATGTCACTTCCTCAGGGAAGCTCTCAGTGTAGCCCGTGGCCTGACTCACTCCCCTTACACAGTACTTCTCCTTGGAAACATTTCTACCCTGGGGATTTTTTTCCCCCCCTAGACTGAGCTTTATAGGAGCAGGAACAGCATCTGTTCCCAGTAATCCTCAAAATCAGCCTGGCCTTTCCCTGTTCTCATTAAATATTTCTTAAATAAATTTGAAGCACTTAATTTGTGCCAGGCCTTATTCTAAAGTACTTTACAAATTTAACTCATTATCCCCTTTGAACAGATTGGTAAACTGAGGCACTGAGAGGTTAACTAACTATAGGCGTAATTATCCCCATTTGACAAGGGGGGTGGGAACTGAGAATCAGAGAGTGAGTGATCCTCCAAAGTTTATTCAGCCATTAAAAGGCAAAGTGGGGATTGAAACTCATCTGTCCTGCTTCTAGACAGCACCAGTCTCCTATGAGAATGTGGAATCATGTATTATCTACTCTTTTTTTTTTTTTAGTTTGTCTTCTGCCACTCATAATTTTTTTGAGACTCAGTTACGTTATTGCATATATTAATAGTTCATTCATTTTTATTGCCAACTAGAATTACATTGTATCAGCACACACAGTGTGTTTATCCATTCCCTATTGGTAGACATTTGGGTTGTTTTCACCCATAAAGCTCCTGTGAATATTAAATTTAGGTCTGTGATTTGAGTTAATTTTTTAATATGGTGGAAGTATGAATCAAATTTGGTGTGTATGTGTGCGTGTGTAAAGATATCCAGTTGGTTTTGTACCACTTCTTGAAAAAACTGTCCTCCACTAGATTGCCTTTGTATCTTTGTCAAAAATTAGTTCTTTATATACCTGTAAGTCTATTTCTATGCTCTCTACTTCATTCCTTGATGTATTTATCTTTTTAAATGTCAATACCACATAGACTTGATTGTTGTAGTTTTGAAACTCTTGAATAGTGTTTACCTTCCAACTTTCTTCTCTTTCAAGTCGTTTTGTCTTTCTTAAGGCCTTTTCATTTCCATGTGAACTTTAGAGTGAGCTCAACAAGATGTATTATATATTTATACATTGTGTTGAATGTATAAGTCAATTTGGAGAGAATTGACATCTTTATAATGCTGAGTTTTCTGGAACATGAGCAAGGTATATCTCTCTGTAGATTTAGGTCTTTAATTTCTTTCAGCACTGTTTTGTGGTTTTCCGTATATTTGTTTCTTTTCTTTTGTCAGATTTATCTGAACTATTTCATTTTTTTTCTATTCCCCAAATACTTTTATTTTTTCAGTGTTATAAGATTCATTGTTCATGTACCACACCCAGTGCTCCATGCAATACGTGCCCTCCTCAATACCCACCACCAGGCTCGCCCAACCCCCCCACCTCCTCCCCTCCAAAACCTTCAGTTTGTTGCTCAGAGTCCACAGTCTCTCATGGTTCATCTCCCCCTCTGATTTCCCCCAATTCATATTTTTGATGATTAAAATGATAAACTTTAAAAATTTTGATTTCTACTTTTTGTTGATATGCATTTGATTTTTGTATATTGGTCTTATATCCTCTAAACTTGCTAAACTGAATTATGAGTTTCTAGAAGATTTTTGGGGATTCCTCTGCGTTTTCTACATAGTCACATCATCTACAAAAAGAGATCATTTCTTTATTTGAAATTTAGATGCCATCTGTTTCTTTTGCTTGCTTTATTGCACTGACTGGAAACTTCAGTACAGTGTTGATAGACATAGTGAGATGGATTTCCTTGCCTTGTCTCTGATCTTCTGAGAAAAGAATTCAGTCTTTCACTGCTAGGTATGACAGTAGCTATAGATTTTTTATAAATGCCTTTTATTAGGTTGGGGAAGTTCATTTTTTTTCTTGTTGGCTGAGAATTTTCCCCAGAAATGGATATTGAATTTACTTTTTGGAATGGGTGTTGAATATATTTTTTCTGCATCTATTGAAATGACTATATGGTTTTTCTTTTTTTACTTTGTTGATTTGGTTAATTACCAAATAGATTGATTTTTCAAAGTTAAATCAACTTTGGATTTCTAAGATAAACCCCATTTAGTCATGATATATTGTCCTTTTTAATAAATATTGGATTAAATGTACGAAAATTTTGTTTAAAATGTTTGCACCTTTGCTTCATGAGGGATATTGGTCTGCACTGCTTTGCGAACACCCAGATTGCCTGTTTGGTATTTTCCTTCTGCCCAAAGGGCTCCTTTATCAATTCTTGTGGTACGACTCCGTTGATGACAATTGTTTTAGCTTTTGTCTGTCTTAAAATGTTTTCATTTTGCTTTTGTTTTTGAAAGATATTTTCAGTGGATGACAGTTCTAGGCTAACTTGTTTTGTTTTGTAGTACCTCAAAGTTGTTCTGTCATCTTGCTTGCATTGTGCCCTGCAAAGAGTTGCTATCATCTTTGATCTTTGTTCCATTGTACACAGATTTCCTTTTGCCCTTTGGCTGTCCTTAAGATGTTCTTTTGGTCCTTAGTTTTATGCAATTTGATTCCGACATGCCTTGGTTTAGTGATTTGGTGATAGAGTATTCTTTATGTTCCTGGTACATAGGGTTTGTTGAGCTCCCTGGAACTTTGGGTTTTCAGTTTCCATCTAATCTGTTAACATGTTAGACCACAATTTGTTCAGATATTCTTCTTGTCTTCTTGCCTCTGAAGAACTCCACTTATGCAGAGTCACTTGGACTTATCGGTCACTGATGCTCCTTCCATTTTCCAAGATTCTTTTTTTTTTTTCTCTCCGTGCTTCATTTTGGACCATTTCTATTGCTATGACTTCAAGTTCACTAGTCTTTTCTTAAACATAGAGGATTTGTTAATCCCACCCAGTGTATTTTTCATCTTAGATATTACAGCTTTCATTTCTAAAAGTCTGACTTAGGTCTTTTTATATCTTCCTTAATTTTTTGAACACATAGAATAATAATTATCTTAATGTGCCTGTCTGCTAATTCTGACATCTGTGTCAGTTCTGGGGCAGTTTCAATTATTATTTCATCATTACGGGTCTTATTTTTCCACTTTTTTGAATGCCTGATAATATTTGACTTGATGCCAGATTGTGAATTTTATCTAATTGGCGACTGTGTTTTTAAAATTTTTATAAATCTTCTTGAATTTTGTTCTGTGATGAAGTTAATTTTGGGGAGCAAGAGTTTAGTCTCCATTCTGGTCTCAATGTTAAGATTTTTTTTGGCAGGACCAGAGAAGTAACTGATCTGTTTTCAAGGCAGCGCTGTTCTGAGCAGTCCACCCAATGTCTCACAAATTATGTTTTCCAGTTTGGCTAGTGGAAACAGGCCTTCTTAGGCTATGTGAGCACTGGGTACCATTCCCCCTCATCTGATCGTTTTGGGTTGTTCTTTTGCCTAGTCTCATGGAGTTTCTTGACTCGCGTGCACTCATTGGTGTTCTGCTCAGTACTGGAGGAGGGCCCTCTGTGATCTTGATCTTCATGGTTGTCTCTCTGTGCAGCTCTCTTTGCTGCTATGGCCTGGGAGCTTTAGCCTCTTTGCATTCCCTGGGCCCTCAGCTCCTTCTCCTCAATACAGGGACTCTGCTGCGCTCCCTGCCTGTCTACCCCCTAGAAGCTCTCCGCAGGCCGTGTGTTGGGGCAGTTGTAGGGCTTAAGTCATTGGTTTCCTACCTCTCAGGAATCACACTCTTTCATTGCCTAATGTGTTGTGTCTCAAAAACTGTTATTTCAAGTGTTTTTCTGGATTTGTTTTGGTTGCTGTTTCAAATACACGTGTAAGTTGGTATTTGTTACTCCATTTTGACTGGAAGCAAAAGTCTTGGAAAATTGAAATTTAGCTATGGACTATACACGCAAAATAGACAAAAATTGCTTTTATGATATAATGTTGATCATTCTTGTAGATTACATTTACCTCTACTAATTTAGTTTTTATGATTTTTTAAATTTATTTTAAATGGGAAAGCTAAAGGTATAGCAGTGAAATTATGTTAGGATGCAAGTAACAAAAACCCAATGCAGGTTGGCTTAGCTTGTTTTACTGGAACCAGGGAGAGCTGTAGTGTCAGTATAATTCATCTGCTTGACCGGTATTTTCAGGATTTCTTCTGTTTTTCATCTCTCTATTCTACCTCTTCTTGTCTTAAACCCTCATCATATTATTGGCTTATGTCTGGTGGTTGATAGATGACTGCAAACAACTCCTGGCTCCAGGCTTTCTCTTCCACTTCCAGGAGGACAATGTGGGTACCTTCCCCCCCAGAAATCACCAGCAACCATCTTCTCTAGTCTCCTCAGCTAAAATCAGGTCATGTCCACTTCTGAAAACCAGCATCCACGGGATGCACTTACACTGAATCACTGAGACTCTGATGGGGTCAGCTTCCTCCAAAGCCCTGGACTGCCAGGAAGGAGTCATTGTCAAAAGTCAGGGGAATGGGAGGGGAAGCAATCACAGTGTCCACCTGGATGGGGATCAGGCTGTTTGTAAGTTCTTTGGGACAGATGACACAGCAGGTGTGAGGCATCTCTTTGTTCCTAATAAATTAAAGGCTAAATTCTCTATAATAGTATATTTTGGACTCTGACTTTAGGAATAGCTGTATCTGGATATGTGAATTAGGATTTGGGTTGGATAAAGTAAACTCATGGATTTAGGAAGATCATTTCCAGATGCAGTTAGAATTAGTTAATTTCATATGTATCCTCTTGTGTTTCAGCACTAGTGTTCTTGTATTTTTTGTCTTTGTATAATAGTGTGCTATAGGCACAGGTTAGAAAACATGATGACTAAGAATAAAGATAATTGAAAGCTCTGCAGTAGCCAAAAGCACTGTGGCAGCTGAGTGACAATCTGAGTCAGGAGCTGGCCTATCTGACCCACTAAGGGCAATGTGTACTCATATTTAATTGGAGGCTCTCAAGCAGTTTTATTTTAAGTTGCAAGATATTTAAGTTAGTATTTTGGGGACTTATAAAAAGAAAAAGAAGTCTTAGTGCCATTAATGTCATGAACACTTGAACACTGGGAACACTGTCACAACCCCCGAGCTGAGAAGTGCTAGAATAGATCATCTTTAGGGCTCACCATTTGCCAAACACCGTTCTGAGCATTTTACATATAATAACATATATATCCTCAGATACATTGTGAAGTAGAGCCTGTGATAATCCACAGTTTACAGTTAAGAAACTGAGGCACAAAGAAATGAAATTCCCTTGCCTGCCACACAGTAGTAAGTGATGAAGCTGGAATCCAAGCAACTGGGATTCATGCCCTCGAGTGTGTGTAATTAACCATTTTCCTTTGTTAAGTTCTTGGGGCAAATTTTTATATAAATAATGGCTTTTTGCTTCACAGCTGTAAGTAAATCAACATAAATACTGGATTTTGAGCAGAGGTCCCTGTATTTCACAATGAGCTCTGGTGTCAGGAAATATTATTGCTAGTGTCATCAGTTTTTCTAAGGTCTAAGTCCAGAAGGCAAGATCAGTAGTTCTCATCTGGGGGCGATCTGACAACCCAGGAGACATTAGGCAATTCCTGAAAACATTTTCAGTTGTCACAAGTCAAGGGGAGGGGATTGGCGTGTTACTGGCACCTAGTGGATAGAAGCCAGTGATGCATGAAACTTTCTACAATGCACAAGACAGCTCCCCACAACAAGGAATTGTCTGATCCCCAAATGTCACTAGTGCTGTGGTTGAAAAAACCTGGGCTAGACCGAAAGATTGCTGCCCATGTGCTGACTGAGACTCTCTCTCTGTCTCTGGACATTACCCAGCATTTTGGTCTTTGTGACTTAAGTAGCAATGATCTTAATTCTGCTCACAGAACCTGAAGAGTTCGTTCCTTGTTTGGTACGTGAGCACTGGCTTTGTGTCTCCAGCCTCAGCTGTATAGCTTCTTGCTCTTTATAGCTCTGTCTCCTTGCCTCATGGGCTGCAGGATAAGTTTAGATTGGGAAAGACACTCTGTCCTTAAGTTTTCCGAGACAATTCGTCACAGCCTGCCTTGTTCTTTTACCTTCCCTGGGGTCATGCTTTAATATGGTCCTTTGATTAGTCTTTCTGCCTGTCCTGTTTGCTGGGTCCTGTGGTAGTAACCACCCATTCTCTGAAACTCCCTGATTATCCTTCCTCAGCACACGGGCAGTGCGATGCTGGAGCATGTATGAGTGTTGGCCTGTGGAGAGTTCGCAAGTGCTAAGGAGGGTGTGGACACATGACACGTGGGGTAGATCCTTCAGGTGTTGGTGTGGTGGCACCTTGAGACTTATGGGCTCTTAAGAGCAGGAATGACATCCTCTAGATCATCATCTCAGCAGTGTTCTGGGAACAGCCACTGTACCTTGCAATGTATGGTCTGGGCTTGTAGCATCCAGAAACATTCCTGTGCCACTCCTTCTGAGGGCAAAGGGACTGCTAATCCTCCCTCTGACTCATAACTAAAACCAGCTTCCAAGCAGTGAGGTTGTGGAACTTGAGGGAGGGGCCTCATGGCCACAAATACCTCTTCCACCTGTTTGCTGCTTCAACACATTCCTGCCCATTCAGTTAACTTTATCACTCAGTTCAATTTTATAGATGATCATTCTTTTTTTTTAATAGATGATCGTTCTTAAACTGAGAGAAATTAAGTGACTTTCCTGAGGTGACACAACTAATAATTTAGATGATCCACATCTATGTATTTCAAAGCCCTACTCTTTGGTAGACTATTCTAAGAAATTCCATGGCCTTATTAAGTACTGGGTAAGACCAGTCAAATTATTTAAGTGTTTACGTGACAAGAGTAGGTCCTACTAAAAAACTCAAATGAAACTTTTAGACATGAAAAATACCTGAAATAAAAAATACACTAGATGGGATTAAAAGCAGACCAGACATTAGAAAAGACAGTAAAAAGATCAGGAGTTGAAATGAGGGGAGGGACGAATAGGCAGAGCAGAGGATTTTTAGAGCAGTGAAAATACTCTGTATGCTGTCATATGATGGATCCATGTTATTGTACGCCTGTCCAAACCCATAGAACGTACCACACCAAGGTTGAACCCCAGTGTGAACTATGGACTGGAGGTGATTATTACATGTCAGTGTAAGTTTGTCAATTATAAAAAATCCACCACTCTAGTGGGGAACGTTGATAACTGGAGAGGTTATGCCTGTGTGGGCCAGGGGGTATGTGGAAAATCTCTGTACCTTCCCCCTCAATTTTGTTGTGAACCTAAAACTATTTTAAAAAGTAAAGACTTAAAAATACAGTGTTTGGTTATTCATATGCAAGAAAGGGACCTCGAACCTCACTTCATACTATGCACAAAGATTAAATAGAGTTAAGTATGAGAGCTAAAAAAATAATAGTTTTAGTTATGTGGGAGAAAATATTTGTGACTTTGGGTTGGACAAAGGTACTATTAAGAAAATAAGAGCTCAAAATCAGAGAGGGAGACAAACCATAAGAGACTTTCAACTCTAGGAAACAAACAGGGTTGCTGGGGGGCAGGGGGCGGGGAATGGGGTAACCGAGTGATGGGCAAGTGAGGTGATGAGCACAGGGTGTTACATGCAGCTGATGAGTCACTGAACTCTACCTCAGAAATTAATAATACACTATAAATTAATTGAACTTAAATAAAATTAAATTAAAGAAATGGTTAGATAATCTGCAAAAAAGAGAAAACAGAAGAGCCACAGACTCATTAAAACATTTTTTAAAAACATACATCTGATAAATAACTTGCATCCGGAATGTATTAATAACTCTTACAACTCAATAATAAAACAACTCCACAATAACAACCCAATTGATAATTGAGGAAAAGATTTGAATTGACACTCCACCAAAGAAGATAGGTGAGTGGCAGTAAACACATGAAAAGATCTGAACATCACTAGTCATTAGAGAAGTGCATATCGAGATCAGAGTAAGATATCACTACACTACTTGCTAGAATGTCTAAAATTAGAAAGACTGATCATACTAAGTGTTCAAGAGCGTGGGGAGCAAGTGGAATTCTTCTACATTTCTCATATGCATGCAAAATAATAAGCTCACTTAGAAAAACATTTTTGTGGTTCCTTTTAAAGTTAAATGTACCCTTAGCATACAACACAACAATGTCCCAGATATTTATCCAAGACAGGTGGAAACTCATTTTCGTAAAAAGACCTGTATACAGATCTTTACAGCAGCTTTATTCCTAATAGCCAAAAACCAGAAACAAACCAAAATCATGAATGACTGCAACTTTGTGGTATTATTCATATGATGGACTATCTTTCATCAATAAAGAGTAAGACACTACTGATGCATGCTATAACATGAATAATTCTAAAAAGCATACTTAGTGAAAGAAGCCAGATAACAAGACTACCTACTATATGATTCTATTTTTTTAATATATTTGTGGTGTGGAGGAGCAGAGGGAAAGGGAGAAGCAGACTCTCTGCTGAGCAGGGAGCCTGATGCAGGGCTTAATCCCAGGACCCTGAGATGATAACCTGAGCCAAAGGCAGACGTTTAAACAACTGAGCCATCCAGGCGCCCCCTATACGATTCTATTTAAATGAAATTCTAGAAAAGTCAAAACTGTAGCTGTTAATTTTCTAATAATTTTGTGAGATGATTATTAAACACTGCCAATATTAAAAAATTATAATTACAATTAAATTAAATGCAAAGCTAATAAATACTCAAAACTCATAAACTTTATAATTATTTTACTATAGTTTACTAATGTATATGCTCTCAAGATTCTTTAGATCTGTTGTATCTGTATGGTGGGAATTCTGTGTAATGGTGCTATATTGCACACTTCTTTCCAATTTTGCATTCAGCGACTGTCATGCTGAGAGCGGGCAATTGACCATGGTAGGAGTATTTACACCATGGAAATTGACAAGTGAAAAATCAGGGTTTTGTTTGATTCTTTGTTTTTCAGGAGAGTGGTTTTTAAACATTTGCCAACTCACCACTGAATGTACAGGCAGGTGATCCTTTCTCCTGGAAAGGAAAGAATATGTAGGATGGAAGAAAAGGATGGAAGGATGGAAGAAAATTTCTGGGGGAGTTTGGATTTGAACTAACCCTTGAAGAATGAAGAGACTGGAAACCAGTTGAGAAGGGAGAGAAGAGGGCATGTCAGGCAAGGGGACAAAGCAAAAGGCAAGAGACAATCTGGTCAGGCTAGAGTGAAGGCTGTGTCCAGCCTTAATGAGCAGTAATGCTTGAACACACATTGGACCCACACCGAGGAAGGCTTGGAATGGCAGGTACAGTGGACATCTGCTGTTTTTCTTTTCCCTTCCTCTTTCTCCTCCTTTTCGTAATAGCCGCACTGGAACCAGCCCCATGGCTCCAGTGGATTCTGCCCACCACAGAGGATACCCTGCTCTGGTCCATAGCAGTTGATCCCAGAGAGGGATGCCCAGCTCAGGATGGTCCAGGAAGAGCCCTCCCTTTGGTATTTTTTTAAATGGACATGATATATCAATGGTTATTTCACCCTTTTCTAGTTACTAAGCTTGAAGAACTGTCCAGAAGAAATACTGCTCACTTTGGGAGGTGATAATGGAATCAACATATAACAGAAACAGAGATAGAAGGAAGAGAAAGAGAAATTTTGAGTCTTTAGTTCTAGTTGACTTTAGATCAGCTCCTCCTGTCCTTCTTGAAGTTGGATGTGTGTGTCAATACATTTTCCTTTTTTTGCCTGACCTGGATCAAATTTGTTTCTTGTCTCTTGCAACCAAAGATTAGTGAGCGTACCTCATGCTCAGGATTTTATCATGTATTCTTTATCCCTGAAAACCCAAATTTGTGTGTATAAGAGCAAAAAGGGAAGGCCCAAACCTTTCGCAGACAGGTATCCTACTGCTGGGAAAGATTTAGTTCCAACCTTTTACACAGTCTTAGGGGGCACTTTTGCAGATGAGGTGATCCCCACAGCCTTGGAACAGGAGGGACCTTTGAGGTCATCTATGGCAGAGATTTGCTTTGGTTTGCTGACCATACAGCTTTTGGCTTCCACAGAAGTGCCTCATGGAGTATTAAGGGACCTATAGAGAAGTTCCAGGTTCCCTGCTCCAACAAGAGCAGCTTTGCTTTTATGTTAGGTTTTATGCTGCCTAACATAACACTTTATTTGACAAAAGGGTTCCATGACTGAGAAGATAGGAAAACAAAGCAAAGAGGTCGAGTCTAGTTCTCTCATTCCCTTATAGGATTAGTGAGGGTGATGGCCTATCCAAGACATAAAGCTATCCAGTGGCAGGCCCAGCAATGGGGCCCATAGGCTCTAGTTCCCAGGTGGGCACTGTCTCCTGTCTGACTCGCTGAGTCTCTCATACTTGTTTCCACATTACTCCACGTGAATTTTTCCAAAGCCAGTACCTTGAGGTCAGTGTGCAGACTTTCGCTTCTGCCCCTTATTTCTAAAAACATGTGATTGCCCAGGAATACAAAGAAGGGGCTAGAATTCATTCCCATTGACTGCATTGCTTTATAGCATCTTTCATTTCTGAGCATTTTACAACAAAAAATGATAAATCACAAATTAGAAAGAATCATACCTTATATAGAAACCAGATATGCAGTCTAAGTAGAGATGAAGAGCTTGAAGGTTTTTGGTCCTCCAATCACATTGTGCACCCAGCTGGAGTCCTCCCCACCCTCTCTCATCAGTAGTCCCTTCACACCTTTTCCAGCACCTTCAGGAGCAGGAAGTGCTGTACTTCCGAAATAGCCATTTCATTGGCAAACAACTCTGGTTATAAGTCCTTTAAAATCAGATGCAGGTTGAATCAGTTGATTGAGGTTAAATCAATTGGGATTAAATCTAAATCAGCTTCTGTAGAAGTTTTCCCTTTTCCCCTGATTTGCCTGGAAACCATATGTAGCCAGTCCTGATCCCCACTAAAGTCTGACAACGGTTACCCCATACTCTGACATTTTGATATACCTAAAGTGGCAGTTTCATTCCCTTCATTTCCTGGAAGGAACAGACTTGGTTTCCATATCCCTTGCTACTCAAAGTGTGATTGATGGAGCAGCAGTGTCAGAACCTGGAAACTTGTTTGAAATGCAGACTCTCACCCCACCCCAGGCCCACTGAGTCAGAATCTGCATTTTAACAAAACCCCCAAGTGATTCCTCAGCTCATTAAAGTTTGAGGAGCACTCTTGCAGATTGGAACCACTGGCGATAAGGAAGAATGGGGAGAGGGTCTGGCTACCCTCTGTGACACAGAGGTTGACCTGCATTTTGAGTTTCAGTGACAGATCCTGACCACCACCAGCACTCTTTCTCAGGAACAGCATGGAAATTCTGATAACTTCCCAAAGTTTCACTTTCTAAAATAAGAGTGTTGGTGAACTTCACTTGTCCTGGCTGGAGATGAAGAGATACCTGAAATCTGGTGTGTAGAGTCCTGCCTTGATGGTTGGACAACTGGCAGTGGTTAGAGAGGCTTGTCTTGCTGATGGCAAGTCAACTGGAAACATCTTGGTTTAGGATGGATAGCACATTGTATCTACTATGCTGTATTCTGACACATGTACACACTGAAACTGTTTTCTTAGGAGATCAAACCCCAGAATTCTCCAAGAAGTGAGCAGAGAAGAATGCTGGAAGGAGAACCCATGGAAGGGGGATGGATGGTGGCTACTGAAAAAGAATTCTTGAAAGCTGTTCCCCTGAGTTTCACCTCCCACTTGGGATTCTCACCCTGGGGTACATCAGTTTCCATTTAAAGCTCAGGCTCAAAGGTAGACAAAAGTGTTTCCCCTGGCTCTTCATAAGACAGCTGAGGCAATCTGACATTTTCAAAAAGAATTTAACTAAATACTAAGGGAGAACAAAAAGGAAATAATAGCAGACAATACAAATAGCGAGTTTCCAGAGCACCAGTTTCTGATCCTAAGATAACCACATGCTGGTCTTAAGGATGGTGTAATAATTTGCATTATTTTTCAGCAGTTGTTCATTTCCTGCCCTTTCTCACTGTGGGTGGAATATACATCCTTGTCGTGTTAATGTTGACTCTGGCCATATGACTTTCTTTGACCTCTGGAATGTTCATGGACGCAACATGAACAGAGGCCTTAAATGTGATCGCGTGGCGTGCTTTTGTATCCAGTGATCTACCATGACAAGAACGTGCCTTGGATAGCACTGACTCTTCAGCCTGGATCCTAGAATGACACATGGAATGGGCCAGAACCCAACATGAAACCAGGAGCCCTGCCTAGGTGACCCACAGCTGGAAACAAAGCCTCCCAGGTAGCCCATTCTAGATCAGCTGAATTGCAGAAAAACTGTAGACCGTGAGCACGGGCATGTATCTGGTGTAGGTAATGCACTGAGTGCTGGGCTCCCTTGTTTTTCAGCATCATTATGACAATAGCTGACTGATACAGATGATGCAATGTCACAGGCCATGTCTAAAATCCCTTCCGCTGGAGCAACTCCTGCCCATCTCACTGTCTGCTACCCACGAGCTGTAGCAGAACATTTTGACCTTGTTCCTATTAGCTAGACAGCTGAGTGAAACATGAGACCTGCCTCCAGCCCCTGTAGAGGGTGAAGTTTACCATCCTACTCAGGAGGAACCTCTGCCTCATCACCCGCCTCCATAGTAGGAAGCAACCTTGCCTTGCAGCTAGCCTGGTCCTATACTATAGACGTATAGTATAAAATGTTTGAATCAGACAATAATCGATGCAGTGGATAATAAGACCTACCTGCAATTGTAGGAACCTTTTTTGCCCATCTGTCCAAGCCACTTAGAATGCCCATCCTTCTCTTCCACATGGAGTGAAACCCACTTGTCCCCTCAGCTCTCAACTCTGGTGCCACTTTCTCAGGGGCCTTCCCTACATGGATCAAGTCCCCTAGGGCAGCTCCCATAGCTCCTTCTTCATAGCACTTAGAGATACAGTTTTAGATTTACTTGTGGGAAGATTTGTTTAATGGCAAATTGCCCCCTAGACTGTAAGCTTCATAAAGGCAAGGGCAAACTTCTGGTTGTTTTTGGCCACCATTGCATACTCAGTACACAGCATGTACCTGGCACACCAAGCCCTTAGTCACTACGGATCGAGTAGAGCAGCCTCATTCTCTCCCCAAGCCTCAGAAGCACCCCTTTGCTAGGTCATTTTTGATTTCTGGGCTTTCCTTCCTTTCTCTAGCACTTTTTTCTCACAGCTCATGAACTTACACGGTTCTGACTGTAATTACAATGTCCCTTCCAGCCACCCAAGGACACACACATGCAGGAACAGAAATAGAATTTCTTTCCCAAAAAGAGCTTATCATCTGAATCTCAGATGTGAGGGCACGCCCCTCTCAATTATGAAAGAGGGAAACTGAGGCACATTGTATCATACAAGTTTATTCAGCCCACCATTGGCAAGCTGCTGACAGGAAATTTGTTCTGCCCCTTCCATTGTCAGTGTGAGCATAAATTGTTTTCCTCCTCTAACGATGACTTTGGCACCAAATACCTTTGGTCTGAAATGCCTGTTCCTCATTAAGCAACCCTGGCTTTAGAGGGTCTGCGGGTGAATAAGGACGGATTGGGAGCCGTCCACTGGCCAGGTGTTTGGTAGCAGCTGCCACTTTCCTTCCTTTGTTTTTTCCACCGTCACTGGTTTTAACCCTCATCGAGAAGGCCACTTTGTCTGGGACAGGGAGGTAATTTAGTCTCGCGTCTGTTTGGCAGCTCCCTGATTACCAGCTGAGCCTGATTACACAGTCTGTGTGCCTGTCCCAGGACAGACGTGCTGCTGCCACGCTGGAGGAGGGAGGTGGCTCCAACTGTGAAATTGCATTTTGGAGTCTCACTTCCAACACTTCTCTGTGGCTAAACCAGACCCAGTTCCCATGGGGAAAGGGCTCCCAGTCCCAATGTTAATTTCAAAGCTACTTGTACTCACTTTCTTTGTCCAGCAGGGGGTCCCAGTGGATAGAACAGGCTCTCCTCTCTCTTTCTAGACCTGTCTTCCCCTTTCCTAGGTGATCCTTGGATTTCCTGGGCCTTCTTTCCTCTCTCTAGTAAGATCAACTTCCATTCATTAATTTGATAGGTTTAATGAAAACACTCGGCAAGGGGCGCCTGGGTGGCTCAGTGGGTTAAGCCTCTGCCTTCGGCTCGGGTCATGATCTCAGGGTCCTGGGATCGAGCCCTGCATCGGGCCCTCTGCTCAGCAGGGAGCCTGCCTGCTTCTCCCTCTCTCTCTGCCTGCTTCTCTGACTACTTGTGATCTCTCTCAGTTAAATAAATAAAATGAAATCTTAAAAAAAAAAAAAAAGAAAGAAAGAAAGAAAAAAAACACTCGGCAAGTATTTATTGAGGATTTCTGTGCCAGGAACTTGAGGTGTAGGTTGAGTGAAACAATTCTGACCCAGGGAGCCCTCACAATAGAGATAGAGACAGATATGTAGCATGTTGGGAGTTAGAATCGTGGCAACACAGAAGAAGAAATTCCTTTCCTCAGAGAAGGGATGGAGCAGAGTAGTTCTGGGAAGGCTTCACAGGAGAGGTACCATCTTGATTGAGCCTTAAAGGGAACACTTGAGATTTTGTTTCCAAGTGAGGAAGTAATGGCAGGTTGGAGGGAGCATTGTGAGTGACACAGAGAGGCATGAAAACCCCAGCTGTGTGAGGTGGGGGAATAAACAGCATGGGTGACTAGTCTGCGAGGGGTTGGACCAAGGCGGGATGTGCCTGGCAGACGCTGTGAGAGGCCTGGGGAAGCGGGGGAGAGATGGGCAGCTAGAAGGTTGGGGGCTGAGATCAGAGTGAAGAGTGCTGTGTGACAAGCTAGTCCGCAGTGAGGCAGGGAGAGCTACAGACATTGGCACCTGCTTGAGCATGGAGCAGGTCATCAAGGTTCTGCAGGAAAATACCACTTTTATGTGATAGATTAAATATTTTTCCTAGAAATATCAATTTCTGGAAGATAAAACAACATGTCACAAATAAACCAACGAAGATTATTTTTAAAAGGTCACTTTATAAACTGGACATTAGGGATGGATTGTGAAAATTGTCGACTGAAAAGCTGTGGCTGGCATATCTTGAGCACTTACGGTATACCAGACATGATATAGACATTTTATGTATGTTTACTTCATTTGACCCTTAGGACACTATGAGACAGCTATTGTTATCAACCCTGTTTGGTAGTTGGAAGTGCCTGGGAGTTAATATTTGGAACAGTGGGCATGTAGTGAGTCAGGCAGTTTGAAGCCAATCAGTCTGACTCCAGGGATGGTGCAGACACCTATATGCTCTTTGGGAGACAGCCAGAATCCCAGGCAAAGGAATGCCAATTTTCTACAGGCACTAGGGAGCCACGGAAGGTTCGGAGCAAAGGGAAGATCTCATCAGTTGATGATGACTTCTCTGTTGAGCAAACAAGGAAGGCTTGCAGAACTTTCAGGGATAGCAATTCAGACAATGGACAGGGCACTGGCAAAGGGAGGCCAGATTGGTGGGTAGCTCGTCCTGAAGAAGGGCTTTGTGCTAACTGTGCATTTAAGGAGCCAAGCTGCACAGAGTGACATCTGAGGACAGAGGGCTGTCGGTACACATCAAAGAATGGCAGGGACCTGGTTGCATACTGGTCTTTTCAATCATCCATATGCCTTAAATCACCCCTCGGCAGGAACACCTGCAATTATGAAGGCAGAGATGAGATCCTAACTTAAATTCCCTTTGTCTTCTTGTAACTAAATTCAGCAATCTAAAGGCAGTCTTGCAGACCTTTACCTTGCCAGTCCAAACACCTAAAATGTGTGGGGTGAAACTTGACCGCTGCCAGGATGCTGTCAGAATTCCTGCAGCCTGAGATGCCTTTCACCTGCCGCAGTGGAGTTATTGCCCCGTGATTCTCCATCTCGGCTTTCCAGACTTCTTTGTCCTTTTCTGACCACCTTTCCAAATGAACCTCTGAATTACATTCCTGCTCTTCCTGGGGTCTGCAAATCCTCCGTAATGAGTAGCCATTTGCAGATTTCATTTTTATTCAGTCTCCCCTCCCCCTTCAGATTGGTAATAAAAATATTAAATAGGACTAAAGCCAGTGCTGACCCCCGCAGCGCCCTGCTAGATAAGCCCCCTTGGGATTGGCTGCCTTTTATCACTGGCCTTTTTTCCCTGCAGTTGTTTGGCCAATTTATAGTCCTCTCCCTCTGCCCTCAGCCTAGTCAATCTGAACCGATTTTGAAAATAAAAATACTGAAAGATATTCCAAGATTTTCTAGTTAGAGTCCAAATATGTGTTCTCTCTATACAGCAGGAAACAATTATGGTATATAACAGAGTTCATTTTTTTCTAACAGGATATTAAATATGAGCATATTTTGATGTGCTCTGGATAGTTGACAAAATGTTTTATTTTCAACAGATTCTTTTGAATCCTGTATTCATGAGTTAACAATGACTAATAAAGAATACAAATTCTACCTAATTTCTCTTTTTGATCACAAACTCAGGCTTGGAGCATTTTGTGCTTCAGTTTCTTTGGGTATAAAAAAAGTAAACTGGCTAATTTGTGTTCATAACAGACTTCAAGGAAATATTTCATAGAACTACAAGAAATTGTTTATCACTTAGAAATACTTGTTTTTGGACACAAATATTCCCCTGTGTTTAGGGGAAATCCCTCCAAGAGAGATGCCACAGGATCCATTTCATTTTTTCAACAAATAGACTTTTTTCTTTTTTAAAAAATAGACTTTATTTTTTAGAGCAGTTTTAGGTTCACAGCAAAACTGAGAGGAAGGTGTTGAGATTTCCCACATACCTTCTGCTCTCACATATGCACAGCCTTCCCTACTATCAGCGTCCCCTGCCAGAGTGGTACATTTGTTACAGTCGAGAATCTACAATGAAACGTCATTACCACCCAAAGCCTGTAGTTTACATTAGAGTTTACTCTTGGTGGTGTACAATCTGTGGGGTTTGACAAAAGTATAATGACATGTATCCGTCATTATGGTATCTCGCAGAATATTTTCACTGCCCTAAAAATCCTCTGTGCTCTGCCTACTCATCTCTCCTTCCCAACCCCCCAGCAACCCACTGATCTTTTCACTATCTCCATAGTTTTATCCATTTCGTTTTTATTCTACATATTCCACACCGTCAGAAGTCCTAGAAGAATAAAAGTAGCATCCCACTCCTCTGGGACTGCACTCTGAATGTATGAATGTGCTATGAAATATAAATGCATCTGTTCCTGGGCAGTGTTCCTTTTTTCCTCGCCCTCCTGAGACTTGGGGCTCATGGAGGCAAAAGCTCAGGTGGTAGCATCTGGCCATGAGAAGACATCTTTTCAGGCTCTGTTTATCTTTGCCTCAGTACCCTCATCATAGTAATGAGGATGGACGGAGATTTAAAAGCCAATATGATCTAACAAATAGGCCAGACCACTTTTTAATCCACATCCAGAACAAAAGATAGCACTTCCCAGAATTAGCTCACCAGGGGGAAACACCCTCATCTAGTTCTGTAAGGCCTTTCACTTTCTCTCAAGATAGATATTTTTTTTTTAGTCTTTGACTTTTATAAGAACCCCTAAAGAGAGAGCCTTCAATATTTGGACTGTATTTTTTAATTTTTTGTGGCATTTTTTGTAGCCAAGAGCTTTAATAAGACCGTCCAGACTAGAAACCTTAATAATAAGGGTATTTATTTATTTATTTATTTATTAATAACCTTAATAATAAGTTTTACATTAAAACTGAACGAGAGAGCGGGAAATAATAGGAACCCCACCATTCTCAATATATTTAAGCTCTATTATATAGAGAGAAGATATGATAAAAGGGGAAAAAGATTTTATAATTCACAGAATACCATTATCTTTCATCACAAATATATTTGTACCGAAGATATCACCAAATGTGATAAAGGAATTTCTGAAAGTAATGTACTGTATATAGTATACATAATAGATCGATTTTTCTTATACATAATGTTTGCTTGTGTTTATTATATAGGCACGTATTTTTGTGAATACATATAAATGTAATTTCACTGGTTAGTGGCCTCATTGAAATGGTGATGTGGGTCCTCAGCCTGGCTTTCTTTGTATCTCAGTACATCGGGTCTCAGTGGCAGTAGAGTGGGAGCTGTCCCGTTTCAGAGTCCCTGAAGCCCAGGTTTGTGTTTGTGTATGGGGAGAGTTAATGAGAACAGAATGGCTTTCTTTCCCTGCTTCCCCAACCCCATCTGTTCAAACAAAAGGCTGAAAGGGAAAGAGAACGGAGACCCTGCTGGTCAAGGGGGGAGGAATAATAACACATATCCTTGGGCAACATTTCAGCACATGCAACCCTTTTATACTGTGCTAAAGCTTTTATTCAGACAAAAGAAAGTCAGGCCAATGTAGGTTCCATTAAAAAAAAAATCATTATTAAAAAAAATACATTAGGCCCAAAGGCTAGTTGTTGTTGTTGTTTTCAATGACTGCATTTATAAGTCTAGATTAAAAAATGGAAAATATATAAGGGAGGAGAAAGCAGTCTGGTGTAGTGAAATCTGAGTAACCTACCTGTATAGGGAGTGGTAAAAGACCAATTTTCACTTACTTTGTGTGAAGTTCAGGGTCCTAGTAATTAACATTATCACAAAAGGAGTAAAAGAAGGCACTTTCTGCTCTTCCTAAGGAGAGTCTATGAAAACATTGTAATTTCCAGTGGTTAACAAGAAAACAGGATGCCCTCTGCCCCTCAGGTCAATGGCTTGTCAACAGAAGCTCAGCAAGGAACTTACTGGAAGGTCAGAACTTTCCCTGGAGCAGTTCATTGAGCTTGACTGGCTCCTAAAGTGGCTTCTAGAGTACCAATGGGGCACCTCGAGGTATTATTTTACAAAGCTTGTTGATGTTCTGATACATGGTGCTACTTAGCAAGGCAGAAGAAAAGGCGTTTGGGGTATTATTCCACTGAATACAGGCCTGAGCTATTGGATGCTCCTACCACAGAGGGGAAAGTGAAGTTGCCATCAAATGATTAATTTTCTTTTGTCTGTACTATAAACCTTACGTTTTAATAAATCAGTCATATCAGTAGCTGCCTTTGCTATCACATACATACAGTCTTCTCATTCTTTTGGAAGTGTATAAAATTAATGCTATCTTCTTCGCTTGAGTTAACTCAGATGCTATCACTCCAGTGACAAAGAAGATAAAAGCTGAAGAGATTCACAAACAGAGATCGCCATGGAGTTAAGAGGTTTAGCTCACTATGTATTTGGGAAAGGAAAGAGACCACATTTTCAAAATACTTTCCAAAGGATGAATAAGAGAAAGGAAGAGAAAATAAAAAGCAAATATGAGTGTTAAGAAGTGCCATTTTCAGATCTCCTGGGAGTTGTGAATGGCTGAGGAAATTTCATAAGGAAATACTATTAGGAATCCCTAATAGGGACACACTGAGGTATGCAGAGCTAACTCATTCCCTAGAAGGTCCATCAGCTATCCATGAAAGGTGAAGCAGACCTAAATTCTAAAGGGGCACGGAATTTCTATGAGGGGGCCTTGAAGTTTTAGTAAAGCACACGTTTAGCCACTCTTGGTCATCTTGATAGCAATATTTTCTCGTAAGTGTTCTTTTTCATCGAGTAGGCAACATTCAATTATGCATGCAAATGGCAGAAAAAGCAGGGAGAAGACAGTCCAAAGCAGTGATTGATCAAAACTGTATTATCTGGCTTTCACCTGCTTCATATTATTCTTTTTTACAATGCATATTCTTCCCTCATTATTTATTTTTGCTTGGGCTAATTTTAAAATGAGTTTTTATTCCCCAGGTACTTCAGTCAGTGTTGGCCCAGAATGAAAAACACACCCCTTATAATCCACAGAGAATGTAATCCACAACATTAATAACTGGTGAGCTGAACGCATTTGCCTACTCCATTTCCCTCCTCCATCCCTTAAGAGGAATATAAATATACCTACTTTACAGAATAGATGAGTTTTTAAAGGTTTGGCTGCAAAAGAAATGTTTGGGTAACAGAATTGTATTCTGCCACAGATGTTCATCTGAAAAGTAAAATTGTGTAGTAGATAAACAATCTCATTCTAGGGCATAATAGGAACCGTACTTAAAAGATAATAAGCCTTTAAAGACCATACATTTGAAAGAAAGGTGGTCAAGGCTGAATGTTGGGTGACTGTCATTATTCTATCCACGCTGAGTCAGAAGAGACGAATTACACTATGGTTGGTACAGACTTCTCAGTTAGGACAAGAACTCCTCTGTCCCTGCCCCCAACCCCGCGGTTTCAGGCACATTTAAGGAATGTTTAGTTAGTGTTTGCCATCTTTTTGTGTAAGAAGGTCCTCATGCAAGTAAATGGGACCCCTTCTCTGTGCCGTTCGCAGACAAAGCATATATGCATTTGAAAGAGTGGCTATCTTCTGTACATTTGACTTAAATTCAGATACATCAGTTTATCCCGTAATCATTCGTTGTGAAACTGAACGGAGGCTGCAAGTGATTTGGAAAGGCTGGCGCCAGGTGCATGCGAGGGAGCCGATGACATAGTCTGCCAGGTTTGAGGCTTGGATATTTATTTATCCTGATGGTGGTGAGGAGGCACTGGAGGTGGTAAACAGAGAGGGTAGGAGCAGATCACCGCAGCAGTAGTGTTTATATTCTTTATCTGGTTTAACTGAACTCTTCCTCACTAAATGAATGCGGGGCATTAGGAGATTCCCGTAAAGAAGGAGCAGAAGAGCAAACAGGAGAATGGTTGAGCCAGCCCTCTACTCTTGGCATGAGCTGTCAGCTGGATTATGGGGTAAAAGCAAAATGGACATACTTAGTTCTGACAAAAAGTCAAACAAAAATTACAATTTATCAGGACTCTTCGAAATATGGATTAGTAACATTAAGTACAGGGGATGAGCCATAGGTATATATTGTGTTTTCATGAAATGAAGTATCTTTTTGGCCAAGTCTACCATGAAAATCTAATCGGGAAGGGGGTCAAAAGGTACAAACTTCCAGTTATAAAAAAAAATAAGTCCTGGGAGTGTGATATACAGCAGCATGGTGACTGTAGTTAATAATAATGCATTGTATGTTTGTAAGTTGCTAAGAGAGACCTTAGAAGTTCTTATTGCCCCCCCCCCAAAATTTGTAACTGTAAGGTGATGGATATTAACTAGACTTACGATATTGATCACTTCAAAATATATATGAATATCAAATCATTATATTGTACACCTGAAACTAATATAATGTATCAGTTATACCACATTTAAAAAAATTTAGTGGGGAAATAAACTGGGTATAGAATCACAACTTCGAATTATTGCATCGTAAGTTTTTAAATGAAGTTTGCTTTTTAATGAAGTCTTTCCAACTACGTTGCTCTCACCAAAAATGTCATTATGAATTATAATATTAAAAGAGTACGAAGAGTTTTTATGTCCTTAAAAAAGAAACTAATTTTAGAAATGTTGATGAGTTTTTAGAAATACTAGAATTATTAGAAATATTAATTAGAATATAGTAGTGAATAGTAGAATATAGTAGTAGTGATTAAATAGAAATATTATTAGAAAAATTATTAGAAATATTGATGAAATGCTTCATCTTTTTCTTTTTTCCACTTACCACGGCTGTAAAGCAGATCATCCCCAAACTTAGTAGTTTAGAACAACAATACTGATTTTGCTCACTATTTTACAGTTAGGACCGTGTCAACAAGGATAGCTTGTCTCTGTTCCACATGGTGTCACCTGGGTCAGCTCAGAGGCTGGGACCCAAATCATCCTCTCAGGGAGTTGAGGCCGACTGTCAGCTTCCCTCCACCTCGGCCACCTACTCTTCCATGTCAGCTCAGGGCCCCCAAGGCACACGTGCCAAGAGAGAGCCACGCAGAGCAGTATCTCCTTTTATGACCTATTCTAGCTGGGTAGTCACAAACTTCTCTCCAGGTTCAAAAGGAGGGAATACAGACATCACCCCTCCTCAATCAAGGAATGTCAGTGTCATGTTGCAAAAAGAATGTGGGAGCAAATTATGTTGACATAGACATCTATGAGAAATACAATTTTCACAGTTTATCATTTTTATTATCTTGCTATGTTTTATGTGTTTTACACAGTACGTCAGTATATGTTCACATTTTACCCCTAGATAAATATGTATATATTTATAGAATTATCAGAATGTTTTATAAATTAGGGCACATGATAAAAATTATTTGAAAATCTCTAATTTAGATAATTGAAGACAAATAAAACAATGTGGATTTGCATACCATGGCAGGCATGCAGCATAATTTTAGCTTTTTGGTTCTTCTTTATTGGCCTTCATACTAGCAGAGAAGTCAGTACCTTGCAAAAGCAGTGTTACAATCTCTCTTTCCCCTATATTCTGATAGCATATTATGCCCTTGGTACTACATTTCTTTACATTTTTTTTTTCTCATTCGAGTTATGTATGTAGATACCATATAAGACCATGTCTTACTCAGCTCTATATAGTCAGTAGCTAGTAGGATGCTTTGTATATAGTGGGTGCCCCCTCTCCAAATATGGAGTAGAATGGACTTGCCAAAGTTTTAGGGCCTTTCCTCTTGGGGAGGAAGGTGGTGGCAGGAGAGGTGATTAGCTTAGGAGGAGGGAAGGGAGAAGGGAGCATGCTCTGATACCTGTTCCTCTGACCAGCAGCTCTCGCCGTCATGTCCTATACATCTTCCAAGCCGACTCTCAGAGCCATGATAGTAAGTAGGCAGGGGAAGATGACTAGGCGCTTAATCAAAAGGACTGTAAGTATCTGCCTTTCACCATTTGTACAGGTACTGATGTCTTTGCTCCCATAGCTCATGGTGAATGGAAATAGCTGCAGATTATCAGTTATGATATGTGTCACTAAATAAAACTTTGGGCCAATTAATTCTTGGTTTCCTCATCTGTAAAAGGGTGGAGTTGTTTTAGTAAGTTCTCAGGTGCCCTGCAGCTTGAAAATGTGGTTCTCAAAACTCCTGAGATATGATTCTGCGTGGGTGGTCATGATGGTGAAGTAAGGGTGGTGGTCCCGATTCATGGTCTAGATATGGCATTGTCCTGCAGCCTATGGCTTAATGAAAACCACTGGAAGTATAGATTATTCCCCAATGCCTCACATACTACCTGGACCAACATAAGTGCTAGAATATTTGTTGAGTGTGATATAATAAAAAACCCAGCTGGTCTTTGTCCTTGGTTCCTGGCACAGAGTTTCAAAAATCCTTGGAATTTCCTGTGTGATAGTAGAGTCTTTTATTATCATAAGAGCCCCTTGACCATACCTGAGTTTATGCCAATGAGGTGATTTTTGATGGGCCTTATTAATAGTTTCAAGGGAGGGACTGGCCATGTCAGAAAAACCAAGACATGACTATGAGCAGAATACTAGAACTTTCAACCCCACCCCCTGACCCTGGGGAGAGAGGAGGGACTGGAGATTGAGTTCTATCTTGTGACCAGTGATTAAATCAGTCCTGCCACTGTAATGAAACCCCAGATAAAAACTGAAAACCAGGGCTCAGAAGAGTTTCCTGGTTGGCGAAAAAATGGGTGTGCCAAGTAGCTCTCACACCCAGAGAGGGCAAAGAAGCTCTGTGCCTTTCCCCCAAGAACTTACCATATGTACCTCTAACATTTGGTTGTTTCAGAGCTGTAGCCTTTAGTCGTTCTAGTGAATTATCAAACCTGAAGGGGGGGGGTCATAGAAACCCCTAAATTTGTAGCCAAGTCGCACAGAAGTGCAAGTATCCTGGGGTACCACTTGCAATTGGTGTCTGAAGTAAAGGCAGTCTTGGGAACCTTGCCCTTTATCTTGTGGGATCGGGTACTAGTTTCAGATAGGTCAGAATAAAAGAAGTTTGCCCTTAACTTCTAGGCTAAATCTCAGTAGTTAGTAGCAGAATTAAATGGAATCGTAGGACACCCAATTAGTGACAGAGAATTGGTGTTGGAACATAGTATTTGCATAGGTGATAACAGTGACATTAATGAGCACTTACATTGTTCCAGGTACTGTTCTGAGTGCTCTACAGATATAACTTCATCTAACCCTCACAATGAAATTATGAAACAGAAGACATTATCATCCCCATTTTACATGTAGGAAACTGAGGCATAGAGGTGGTAAGTAGTAAAATTGGGATTTAAACCCAAGCAATTTGGCTTCAGAGCCCACATCCTAAACCACTCACCCCACATGGTCCCATAGCTCCACTCTGTTTTCTTCACCCTCTGGCAGCTGACACAAAACTAAGAGTCAGACTTGAAGATGTTGGGCGTATCTGGTGGCAAATATTCAGAAACATGCAAAGGATTTCTTTTAAGACACCTCATAAAAGAGGCTGTGATGTAGTTGCCAGTTCCCTGAGAATTGAAATGATGCCACATGCCTCATCTCAATTCAG
This sequence comes from Potos flavus, assembly GCA_028534135.1. NCBI lineage: Eukaryota > Metazoa > Chordata > Mammalia > Carnivora > Procyonidae > Potos > Potos flavus. The sequence goes on along the minus strand of CM052900.1, from coordinate 78,579,507 downwards.
ATATTAAGTGTGAAATTCCTCAGACCCTATTAATCAAAGCAATCACCAGAATCAATATTCATTAAACAGACATGTGCATGAACAAAAGTTAATCACAAAGAAGGTATAGACGCACCCAAGTTGCCTCTGCTCAAAAAGAAAGATAGCACTAATGGAGACAAACCTTCCTTCCTATCTTGGGGAAAGAGAAGGTGGAAGAGAGTTCCACTTATCCGAATGGACGTGAAGCACTCCACATTTGCCCCTGTGCCATCCTCATATCTCTTCATATGTAAAGTATTTTCTATTTGGAAGACAGAGCAAGACTAGATTAATAGCAGGGCTGGTGACCCCTATCTGTAAAGGGCCTTGGCCTCTCATAAAAATACTTAATAGAGTTCTTTCCCTTTAATTGCATGCCACAATCTTTGGGGGCCCATCCATCTCTATGGATGCTCCAGGCACTAACCTCCCTTTGTAATGTGGTTCTGCCTAAGTGTGGAATCAGCTGATGAGGCCAGGGGTCCCAAGGCAGTACACCATCTGGTCAAGGTCATGGGTGGCAGATTACCAATTAGGAAGCATGGCAGGGAGGATGTTGTGTGGCTTGGGGCCAGGAATAGATGGTGGATCAGCCATTAGTAAGGGAACCAGTGTAGGTGTTGCAACAGATTAATATACAAATCTTTGCTCCCAGGGGATCCTGCATGAAATCTTAGATTTGGTCACTAGGAGCTTTCAGAGGTAGATAATGAAACAATTTTATTAAAAGATGAGCATGCACTTAGAGCAGTGAGTCTCAAACTATAATGTGCAAATGAATCACCTGGGTATCTTGTTAAAATACAGTTTCTGATTCAGTGGGTCTGAGGTGGGCTTGAGATTTTACATTTATAAAACTCAAGAGATGCTTGTGCTGCTGGGTCATACCACTCTTTGAGTAGCAAGGTCTTAGAACACATTTTACTGGCTTCTCTCTTTCCTCTTCAGAATACCTCTTCTACAATAATATGTATCATTGGAATTTGGTTTCTATAGACTCGCCTTTTACCCAACTCCTTAGATTAGATGAGGTCCCTCTGGTATGTTAATGGTGAAGAAAGAACTGATCTCTGCACTTTATTTTTTCTTTTACTTTTCATTTACATTTCAATTTTACAAGTAATACATGAATATATCTGGAATATTTTAGCCAACTCAAATATCATCATTTAATCTGTGAATGCTTCCTTGTCTATCTCTAACATAAGGACTCTTTTAAGACTGCCAACCACAATACCATTATTATTCTCAAAAAGTTAATAATAAGTCTTTAATATCATCTAATATCTAGTTCATGTTTAATTTCAGATAATTTCCCCCCCAAAAATCTTTTTTTATGGTTGGTTGGTTTGAACCAAGATCTAAATCATATCTACAAAATTACATTTGGTTGGTTTGTATCTTAAATTTCTCTTACTTTCTAACAGCTCTTATTAATAGTTATTATTATTTTGCTGTTTCATCCCATTTATTTGTTGAAGAAACTAGATTATTCGCCCTGTAGAATTTCTTTCATTCTGAATTTGTCTGAGTGCATTGTCTTGGTGTCATTTAACCTGTTCCTTTAATCCCGTGTATTTGCTGTTATTGGATAGGTAAAATCTAAACACTTAATTAGATTTAGTACTCTTTTTTTTTTTTTTTTTTTTTCCCAGTAGTACCGCATGAGTGGTGCTATGTGCTTTCTACTCCATCACATTGGGAGGAACATATGATAGATTGTTTCACTTTTCAAGATATTAGGATTGACCACTGGGTTCAGATGATGTTAACTTGAACAGTCTGTTGTAACCTATTATAATATATTTGGTGATCAGGACTGTGGAGTTGCTACTTGCATCTGAAAACTATAGGCTGGGGACACCACTAAGTATTCTACCAGGCACAGGACAGCCCCACAGCAAAGTATTATCTGGTCCAAAATGTCAGTAGTGCTGAGGTTGAGAAATGCTGCCTTAAAACAGTCTTTTGTCTATTCACCAATTGTCACATTCAGTGGTACCAACTCTCAGACTCTTAAGTATAATGTCTTCCAGCTAAATTCCTAAAATTCCACTCTCAAATTCCTTGGGCTGTTTCTTCAGAGTTATTCAAGGAATAGGTCTGGCATCTTCAAAATCAGAAGTCCCAGTTGTGTCTCTATTACTAGTCAAATCTCTGCCTCCCAGCCCCAGCCTGGAGTACCATATTCCCTTTTATGTTTATTTTAAACTCTGCTTTTCATACTTCATATTGTTTTAGGAAATAGAGAACAGAAATATACAAAGCAACAAATGAAACAAATGAAAATCTCTCTTGCTAAAATACTTACTCTTTCTGAATAGTCCCTACATTCCCTATGTCAGAGTTAGAAAGATCCCCCTAAGATCCAGTTAACCAGGGCCCTTTTGGGGGCCACTTGCATCCAAAATTAAGAGATTCATACCTGACAAGAAAGGCTAGCACGTTTTAACCTTTACTAAATTGGAAAGCAAAAAGCTATGGCATCTCTACCATCACTGAGTTACCTTAAATATTTTGATGAAGGTAGTAGAAAACCCAAATGATAAAGTCGGAGAGTTATGGAAACTCTCAAATTCTAGCTCTTTTCCTTTAAATAAAGGGTTGTTTCCAGGATCTCTTCCAGCTTCAGACTTGGAGTCAGTGTCCATTCTTAGGAACAGGGGGCTAGATTGAAAGTAGTCAGAAGAGATGCCTAAGTAGGCAGGACAAGTTGGAAATAACTGCTTCCTAAGCAGAAGGCAGTGGAAAGGGAGATGGTAGCAGAAGGCATACTTTCATCGTTTATGTCCTTCTCTGGAAATGGTTGTCTTTTCCCATTCAGGATCCTGGTCATACATGGAATGTTCGATCCCGAAGGGACCTCAATGGCCTGCAGTGGGTGCAGCATATCTCCTGACTCAGCCTCCACTCTCATCTCCTAGTATGTTTCCTGTACTGGAGAATGCTGGAAAGTTCCCAAGCTTCCCTCATGGCGAGGGTCTTGCATACACTTACAGTGCACCAGCAGGATTTGAATTGTGAGGGAGGGGCTATCTTCTTTGTCCCTTGGTTGTTGTTGCTGAGCAAGGTCAGGGAGAGAGGGAGTCCTATAGCAGTGTGTCTCTAGCTTCCTGGTGTGTGGAGGTAGCAGAGGATGTGGATCCTTGGTTAGCAGGCATGGCAGTGAGGACTTGAACTCTACAGTTCTAGTGCTGGCTTTCTGGAACCCAGCCTAGAATCCACATCCCCAGCCCTTACAGTAACTTGCTACCACCTCATTTCCTGTATTAAATTCCTTTCTGCTTACAATACCCAGATTTCCGTTTTCCACATGGAGCCCTTTCTCCTATGAGGTCGTAAACAGGTGGAGAACCTCCTGTCTTGCTTGTCACTGATCTAGGTGCAGAGCTGAGGGCCCCAGTGTACTAGAGAGTGGGAGATAATGAAGGGGAAGCAAAACCAGGACGTGGCAGGGCCTGGAGAGATTCAGAGTAGCTTTACAAATATGTGCAAGGATGTGTTCTGAAAAGTCATTAGTTTAACTGAAATTTGTAAAAAGTTCCTAGTGCCTAGGGTTCAAGTTGATACCAAGAATGGGCCTGGACTGCAAGTTGAACAGAAATAGCTGTTAATCTATATCCTTCCCTGGATAAATGTGAAGAGGAGGCGGATACCACTCATTAGTAATATCTCATGTTCTGTAAACAAACTGACCGAGTGGTAAAGTGAAGGGGAAGATTGCACACAAATAGCTTCTATTCACATAAAATTGAACCTCAGATTTCCTGGCTGTAGATCATACCCATTGCTGAGAAGCTTAATTTCCCTGTTGTATTACAGCACGTTATTCGAATAACCTATAAATTTACACCACAGTGATGTATTACATTTCTAGGGCATACTGTAGATTCTCACATCTGTTGTTCAGGGCAAATTCTGTTCTACAGAATCTGGAAATTGCCTGCAGTTATGGGTCCAATTTTGGCACGACTATCTGGCAAAAGAAACAAACTGAAAGAGTGGAGGGAGGAAATTAGGCTTTTTGCAAAGGCTGAAAACAAAAAGGTGAAGTGCTTTGTTGTATAATAGAGGTCAGAATTAAAGCAAGCTCCATGAGAGACTGAACTCGGAGCAATGGACTGAGGGTTTTGGAGGGGAGGGAAGTGGGGGGATGGGCGAGCCTGGTGGTGGGTATTGAGGAGGGCACGTATTGCATGGAGCACTGGGTGTGGTACATAAAAAATGAATCTTGTAACACTGAAAAAAATAAAATAAAAGTATTTGGGGGAAATAAATAAATAAATAAATAAAGCATGCAAGCAAGCAAGCAAGCTCCTAGAGGCCACAGGGAGAACAGCAGGGTGACCTTGGATTGTGAGAGGCTGGAAAATATCCTCCCCGAAATATCCTCCCCGTGTTTCAGGCATTCTTGCCCACTCTATGCAGTACATGAAGGGTCCCACTTAGCTTGTTTTTTCAGGGCGTGACTCTAAAGTTGCCTACTCTGGGGTGAAATTCTGGGTTTGGGCTGTGTGCTTGTCCCAGCGGTCCCTTCTGCTGTCACCCCAGGGTAGAGTGTGTCAGGGTACCCAAGATCACCCTCAGTCTCTGTGATTTGTTAGAAGAACTCACAGGGTTCAGGAAAGCTATTTTACTCATGGTTAGGGTTTATTACAGTAAAAGGATATAGATTAAAATCAGCAAAGGAAAAAGGCATATGGGGCGAAGTCCAGGAGAAACCAGGTGTAAGCTTCTAGGTGTCCCCTCCCAGTAGAGCTGATGGGGATATGCTTAATTCTTCTGGTGGCAGTGTGTGAGAACACATGCAAAGTGTTGCCGGCCAAGGAAGTTCACCCAAGCCTTAGTGTCCAGGGCTTTTATTGGAGGGGGGGAAATCTGTCACGCAGGGATGCTATGCTGTGTGGCTGACCTCAGCGACTCAGACCTCAGCCCCCAGAGCAAAACAGGTGCTCACCACAAATCACATTGTTAGCATAAACTATCTGATCAAACTGGTAACATGTGGCCCAAGGCTTCAGGCATACAAAAACACTCTTATCAGGCAGAATATTCTAGAGACTCAGAGCTCATCTCCCAGGAGCTGGCCAAGGCCATTCCTGAAGTCAGGTCTTTCTTGGGAACATGCAGGGTTTGAGAGACCCAGACTTCCTGAACTAACCTTTTCCCACTTGGAGAGAGGGGTATACCCTTCCTTGGCTGGTGGCCCCAGGACTGAAGCCTCACTCCATAGAAACTTAACACCCCACAAAAGCAGTGGCTTGGAATCCACAGGCATCCAAATAGACTGTCTTCACTGAGCATAAGGATTGACTGGTGTCACACTACCCACACAAGGCCATTGAGAATGGACCTGCCAGTGGAGGCAGCTGAGGACATGAGTCATCCTCAGGGGGTTCTCAGCCCTTTGCTCCAATCCAGGATCACTTAGTAGGAGCCCCTGTGTTATCTGTGAACATTTTGCAAATCTTCTCCCCTCTGCTCAGCATCTGTCATCCCACACCTGTACCATTGCAGCAGCCTCCTTTCTCGCCTCCTGGCCTCCTGTCTCTTCCCTACTGCAGCCTGAGGGAGCTTTATTCAATGTGAGTCTGTCCTTCAGTGGCTGCCCATGGTTTGCAGGGTGAGATTCAGTCCCCGTGACTCTGAATGGTACATTCTCTTCCCCTCGCTCCAGCCTCCTGCCTCCTCTGCCTCTATCTCTGCCTTTGGCAACCCAAGTTGCTTCTCATCTTCGGTACAGAGTTCATCATTTCTCAGGGTGGCCTGTGCCTTTGCAGCTGCCCTACTGGCTGGAACATTGCTCTCTTCTCACTTCCTCACCTTAGCCTAGCCATCCTCTGCTCCTTCCCAGCTGAGCCCAGGAGTCGCCTCTGAAAGTCTTCAGTTTCCTTTTCACCACCACAAGCCAGGTTAGCTGCCCTCCTCTGTTCACTTGCCTTTCCCCCTTCTAGACTGTTCTCACTGAGGGCAGAGATGGCATCTTAGTAGTTTGTTATCCTAAATACCCAGCACAGTGCCTAAATGATCAGTAATTGCATAATATATGAATAAATGAATGAATATACTAATATCTGAATGTACTAGTAACAGATATGAGAATGAACTCAACCTGAGCCACACATGGCTTTGTGAGAAGTCATCTTCCGTAGACAATTTCATGCACTGGTAAGAAGCATCGACTCTGTGTGTGTGTGTGTGTGTGTGTGTGTGTGTGTGTGTGTGTGTGTGTGTGTGTCAGCGCTGCCCCTTAGTAGCTTTGTGAGCTCAAGGTGGTTACCTAATTTCTCTGAATCTCAGTTTCATTATAGTAAAGCAGTATAGTAATATTTTGAATATTAAATGACATGAGGTCTGTGAAGTGCCCAGCACAGTGCCTGCCACATAGCTCATAGTTCATAGGTGAGGTCAAATTCAATCCCAGTGACTGAATGGTACATTCTCTTGCCCCCACTAAAAATAAAACTATAGGGAGGTTTTTTTATTTATTTTTTTTATTAACACATAATGTGTTATTTGCTCTAGGGTACATGTCTGTGAATCATCAGGCTTACACATTTCACAGTACGTACCATAGCACATACCCTCCCCAATGTCCATAATCCAGCCACCCTATCCCTACCTGCCCCTACCCCCCAGCCACCCTCAGTTTGTTTCGTGAGTTTAGGAGTCTCTTATGGTTTGTCTCCTTCCTGATCTATAGGGAGGGTTTTTATTGCTCCCAGTTTATTTGCCTCTGCATCCCAGCTGGTCTTCCACCTCATTGGAAGAGCCCTCATTGCTCTCACCAAATGGAAGAGCCCTTGTTGCTATAACTTTCCTGACCTTCCAAGTCTCATAATTGGCTGATGGGAAAGTGCCTCCTTCTCCTGAGACTGGGAATTTGGGTAGGGGAGTGAAGTCCCAAGACTGCTGACATTGTTTACCATTGTTTTCCTTCTAGATCTCCTAGTCACTGGCACCCTTGACTTCAGGAACTAATTGGCCACCATTAGCCATTCTGATTCTACTCTCTCAGAATTCTAATGCCAATTCTCATTGCTGCTGCCAGTAGGCTCGAGTTCAGGCCCTTATCCGTGAGCCCTAGCCTATTGAAATCATGTCCTCTCCTACCACCTCTCCCCTAATCATTCTGCCTCTGACCCATCCCCAAACTGCTGTCCAAGTTCACCATCCTCAAGGGGTCATTACGAAGGCGAAATAAGTGAATGCCTGTGAAATGTTTAGTAGGATGCCTGGATCACTGTGAGTACTCTATAAATAGTCACTGTTGTCAGATCTGGTACTGTGTAAAAGCTTTCACTGGTTCCCCACTGATTACAGAATGCAGTCCAAATTCCTGAGTGCAACATTCAAGGCCCTCAGTGATAAGAACTCCATCTACCCTAACCTTTTCCCGCTATGTCCTTGTTTTACACTGCTTCTGCCCTCTGGAATACCTTTTCCTATTTTGCCTGTTGAAACCTGCCCACTGAGGCCCAGTGCAGATACAATTTCCATGAAGCATTTCCTGATTCACTTTGTGGTAATTAATCATCTTTTCTCTTGGTCTCCCATAGGGTTTAATTTATATTTCCACTCTACTCCTTTTAGCCCAATGTTTGTATTAGTTAATTCTGTTACCAGATTTTTTTACATTCAGCTTGAGAATAAACCCACGGTACAAACAAATGTTGACCAAATTGTTGAATATAGGAGATGTTGGCTCCCAGCAATAGAAAAATATGTGGGTAGGGCACAGCGAGTGTGTGAAACAGAGCTGCAGAAAAGGTTACTGGCGTGAGGTGCGTGAGGGCAGGGAAGCTTATCAGGGTGACGCTGCTGGGCTTTCAGGCACCACAGACACTGAGCAGTCAGTGGTCCTGGGAAGGTTTGCTCTTCAGAGAAGATGTGGACTTCATCTGAGTGGACACGGATTAAAGTTTAGCCAACTCCACAACTCCATGGACTGCGCTGCCTCAGAGACACAAGAAAACAGAGGTAGCATGACAGCACTTCCTTCCTCTCACAAGTGGGTATCAGAGTTGAGCACAGGCTCCGACTCCACAGTTAGCCAGCAGGTGAAGTAGAACGTTAGAGGGAAGGAAACACCTAACCATGCCCCCAGTGTAGGGGGGAGTGGGGTTCCTCCTGCATGTGTCTTCGAGGGGAGTCTTCCGCGCCTGTGACAGGCAAGACAGGGTAAGCCTTGGGGCAAAGGAAAACGTGTCCAACTCGGTCATAGTTCCCTCTCAGACGCAAAGCCTCTCCTTTCTTCTTGCTGGCCTTTCTATTGTTACTTCTTTCTCTCTCCTCCTTTCTCGCATACCTGAGTCACCTTACGTCACCTTGTCTTTAGTAATTGTCCCAGAGCTCAGACCAACAGCTACTTGTTCCAGGCTAATGTTCACAAACATAACTTATTTTCCTAGAGTAAGTATATGGTAATTTCCAATGGCAAGTATCAGGAAAGCCACATCTGGGGGTGTTTTCCATCACACAGGATTTGGGAATGGAGGATTTGAGACCTGACTGTCCTTGTACTGACTGTGTCTACACTCTCCTGTTGTGGTTGGGGTGGAAATGCAAAATGTACCACTTTATTACTTTGGCCTTGGCCAACCTCCATAGGAAATTCTCACTGTTTTATTTAATTAGCCTTTGATGGGCAACTTTCCTAGAGAGCTAACACCTAAAGTACTCCATGGGGCCCAGGGGGGTTGTCATTGCAAATTTTTCTCTCTTCATGAAAGAGGTCTGTCCTGCTGCATTCTCCAGTTTTCTTTGCTTTTATTCTGTGGTCACCAAAGATGCCTCAGATTATAGTTCTTTATCTTGTGGGCTCACCACAGGAGACGTGGTGGTCAGCAGACATGAGAATCCAACCTACTTAATAATCGTATTTCTCATGGTAGATCTAAAACTTGGAAATTGTCTGGAGAGAGAAAGGAGGGAAATGACATAAGACTGGAGATAGCACTACATACTCTGTCTCATGTTCTCCAGTCCCACCCTTCACTCATTCCCTCACATATTTTTATCTAAATGAATAAATGGAGAGCCATAAAGAGTAAAAATAAAAGGCACAAAAGAGCAACCGTTAGCCAGAGGGAAGTAGGTGGGAATAGGGAGAAGCTCTACTGAGAAATCATGGAAGAATTTGGGGCTGGTTGTTGCTAGAGCCTGGGGCTTTTCAAGGCCCTAAGTGGGGGAGCCTCATCCTTACTTCATCGCTTGTTTGCCCAAATCACTGCCTGCGATTGTAAACTGAATTCAGCCAACCCGCTTCAATAATTTATAGCCTACTTACTGTTCCCTAGTATGCATGAGTAATCAAATCAATTAACCCCTAGATTTTAATAAAAAGAAAAGAAGTCCCTCTTGGGGCACAGGGATCAGATGGAAAACACAGAAAGCACCAATCTAGTTCTTATTTCCCCAGCTATGGTGGGGCATGCTCCCGCTAAGGGTTGGATTATTGATCATGAAATGGTGAGCAACTTTCTGTCTTTGCTGTGCAGGGGGAAAACCTCCAAAATAGAGTTGGGTCTGTAGGTATCTACCTGATGAAAGGAAGGCAGCAACCCAAGTTTGAGGACAGAGCTCAAATTGTTTAGGGTGTCCTACTTCCCATAATTATCCATTGAACATATTCCCATGGTCCTCCAAATCATTGGATTATCGTTGTTAGACATTCCCTGTTAAGTCCTGTAAAGGTGGACAATGCTTTAGCTCTATACACCTTCTTGACCCTTCTTCCTTCCCACAACATAGTAACATAGCTATGTTTTAATTTCACTAATGTCTGTAAAAATATGTAAACCCCCCTCTTCTTGTTTTGTCAACTCTGGATTTCTTACTTCATTAAGGATAATAAAAGCCCTACACTTCTTCCTGCTTCTCCTCACCTCCTGTCCCTCAACTATGATCAGTTATACTTTTTCTTCTGCATTTCCAAAATTGGTAACATTCTGTTTTGTAACTATTATGATGTCTGCCATAATTTGTCTATAGCTTTATTTTATAAGGTAAAAAATCAATAAGCCAAATAGACTTGAATCAATGAAAAAATATATGTTCTTGAGTAGGAAGGCTCAACATCATAAAGATTTTTTTCTTATAAATTTAGTTTATAAATTTAATGTAACACAATAAAAATACCATCAGACTTTTTATGGAGCTAGATAAATTGATTATAAAGTCCACTTCAAGGGAGAAAAACAAGTAATAGTAGCTAGAAAAACTGAGAAGAACAGTGAGGCCAGATTGAGGGCCTAAATCTACTAGATATTAAAAGCACATCACAAAGTTTCTCTAAGCCTTAATAACAGGATGGTATTTGCCCATGAATAGATAGAACAGTGAAAAAAGATTTTATAAAATACATCAATATTCCATTGCTTATGAAAATTGAGTATATGATTAAGGAAAAATTCTGTTATTAGGTGCATGCACATTTAGGATTATGCCTTATTGGTAAATTAACATTCTTAACATTATGAAGTATTCCTCTTTAGTAAAACTTCTTGTCCTAAATTCTACTCTGATATTAATATAGTCACATCAGATTTCTTGTGATCGCTGTTTGCATGGTATATCTTTTTCTATCCTTTCGCTTTTAACGTATTGGGACCTTGAATTTAAAGTGGATCTCTCTTTGAACTTGTCATTATTTGAGCTGGGGGGGTTGGGATTGGCTGCAATTTCACATATTTTTGGCTCACCCTTAGACTCTACTCTGATAAGTTTCCAGAATGCTGAAAATGCACAGAACTGGACGATTTGTCTGCTTATTAGTCCCTCCTTCACTGGAAAATGTTGGGTAAAAATCCCATTTCTAGGAATATGCCCTAAATATGCACTGGCAGAAATGCCAAATGACATATACACAAGATTATATGTTTACTATGTAAAGAACTAAAAACAACTTTAATGTCCATCAGCAGGGAATTATCCTATAAACTATGAAACATCTACACAAAATAGTATTGTGCAGCTACAAAATGGTATTGCCTAGGAGTGGAATGATTTGAGTTCTATGCTAAGTGTATGTTTAACTTTTAAAGAAACCAATAAGATATGTTCACACAAATACTGGTACGTGAATGTTCATGGCAGCTTTATGGGTATTAGCCAAAAACTGGACATAGTCTAAATACACATAAGTAGATAAATGAGTAGATAATGTGGTTTATCCATTCAATGGAATACTACTTAGTAGTAAAAAGCAACAAACTATTGTTAGTTGCAGCAACATGGATGAATCTTAAAATTGTTGTGCAGAGTGAAAGATGCCAATAAAAAAAGGATACATATCATGTTATTCCATTTACATAAAATTCTAGAAAATGAAATCTGATCTGTGGTGACAGGAAGCTGATCAGAAATTGGCAGGAGGGGTGCCTGAGTGGTTCAGTTGGTTAAGCACCCGACTCTTGATTTCGGCTCAGGTCATGATTTCAGGGTCGTGAGATGGAGTCCAGCATCCAGCTCTGCACTCAGTGGGGAGTCTGCTTGAGATTCTCTCACCCTGTCCCTCTGCCCCTCCCCCTGCTCCTACATGCTTTTGTGTGCACACACACTCTCTCCCTCTCTCTCAAATGAATCTTAAAAAAAAAAAAAAGTAATTGGCTGGGGACAAGGGTATTGGAGGTATAAATTACAAAGAGGCACAAGGAAACTTATAAGAACAGTAGAAGTATCCGTTGTCTTGACTATGGTGCATACATATGTAAAAATGGATAAAAGTTTACATTTTAAACATTTGCTGTTTATTATTATCTTTCAACCATACCTTTAACAAATATTTTAAAAGGAATATGAATATTTCTATGTGTTCCTATGGAGCAATTTCCAGGATACATTAAATGAAAACTAAACATGAAAAGAGGTACATATAGTATGCCACCATTTAACAAATTAAAAGATATGATATCTATCTATATTTATATGTATATTTGCTTTTAAACATACTTGCTTACCTAAAAAAAGTGGAGGGTAAACCATAAAAGCAAGTTTTCTTTAGGAAGGAGAAGGAATATAATAAGAGGTGGTGATGAAAACATAAAGTTATCAAATTCCATAAATGTGGCATTTGAAACATGTAAATAGTCCACATAATTCTAAAACAAAATTAAATTTAAAGAAGCAATTCTGGAAACTTGAAAGCAAAATGGAACAAGTTATCCCAAATATAAATCCAGTTCGTGGTATTGCCACACAGAGAAAAACCTATTTCAAGAAACTTACAATAAATACAACTGTGTATCTCTAGTGGTATATACCTTAAGAAAAAAATTTCCAGAAAAAAAAATCTTAGAGTGTTTCAGTTGTATTTTTCACAGTAGTGTTGTTTCTGTTATTCCAAGATTGTATTGTGTTTTTAGGTAGAATAAAGCAAGTAAATAATTATATTTTTGTCACTGAGAACTGGTATATTCAGCCTGGGAGAAAAGAGAGGTAAAATCAAAACGGGCAACTAAAAGCCCTGCAAACGTGAATGCAATTGGAAGTAATGATTTATCCTAAAGCAAAACAAGCAAACAAAATATATTCTAGCTCTTCAAGTTGAAAAAGTGTAGTAACAATGACCTGGCCAGTAGTGATGAGAATACCTATACCCAGATTGTGATCTGTGTGCACCTCTGTGCACTAAATAAAACTAGAGCACCTTGAAGGAATGACTAGCTCAAGAGCTCAGGAAGGAAATATGTAAGAGGATGCTGGAACATCCTGCCGTATCAGAAGCAAGAATATTGTGAAATATACTGAGTTCATATCAAAAGGATCTAGAAGCCAACCTGAAAAGGCTCTCATTGGTCAAGGATGGGACAGTTTGAGCATTAATAAGGATAATAACTACAACAGCTGGAGACATAATAACTACTCTAGATCCATGATTTTACAAACCTATTTTAAAAACACATTAAATTCTTATTAGTCATCTTGTTAGGGTACTATAGAATTAACTCATTAATAAAAGCAGGTAAGTAATGTGAAAGAAACAACAATTTATCCTATCTTTCCTATTTGAGTTATACCTCAGGTTAACCAGATGGTTGATGACAGGAAGTTTATCTTTAGAGAAGTGTCTCAAATAATAAGTGAAGAAGGAATGATAGAAGTAGAAGACCCAGTTTAGAGTTGCTAATGAATTAATGATCATCAAATGCTGTTAATATACAAAAGAGACCAGCTAAACATTTTGAGCCTCCTAATGGAAGTACATACTACTGTCTAAAAAGCAGTCTTGCCAAAAATTCAAACCTGAATCAGGCCAAACTTCTGGATCTACTTACTAATCTATAGAAAACACAAAAGGTGAAGGACAACAAATGGAGATTATTAGAAAAATATAGACTGCAAGAAATTCATTAAGAAAAACCATTTGGTTTCTATAAAAAATAAATAAAAATAAATGCAAGGATGGAGGGAGATCCTGCAAATTAAGGAGACTTAAGGGACATAGCAACCAGTGTTTAAGGTTTGTTGAAAGAATGGTTATAATTTACAGCTAAAGACTAAACTATTTATGGATGTAATGATACAGTGATAAAATGGCTTGGCTATATTTCCCAATAATACAGGAGGTGGGGAAAGGAAGGAAATATAAATGAAACAAAATTAGCCCTGAGGTGGATCACCACTGAGGCTGAGTGATGACAGGGGTTCATTGTTCTACACAGCATTTTTGTATGTGTTCTGAATTTTTCATAATAAAAAATGAAAAACAAATTACAAGTTACATTACATAGCAGCATTTACATTTTACATAGCAACATTTACATTTCTTAACCATGAAAATATTGATGCCAGCAAAGTTTAGTGTGCTATGATTCCAAAGTCCCAGTCTCTGTGCTTCTTAGTGTTTCAGACATCAAATAAATGTAGTAAGTACAAACATAAATAAACAAATGTACTCGTTTCTTACAATATGCTAATTGTTAAATATTTTGCTACATTTTAGTGTTTTGTGTCTAGCCCATGCCTTCTGTGCGTGTTTCACCTTTCAGAATAGATTCCAGTTTGTTCTTGAAGTCCACTGACTTTTTAATCATATTTGGGCTAGTTGTTTCATATTTGAACTTTGACATATTAATGAAGCTTTGTATTTTCCTGATGTTTCTAATGACCTTTCTAATTGCTAATTGCATAGCCTCGAGTTTATTTTTCCTCAGATATCAAGTATATGGCTGCCCTTTTACAATCAAAGACATCCATCTTGATACCTTCCAACTTTCTGCTCCAAACTATTCTTTTGCTTTCAAGGTTAGGTATGCCATTGTCATCTGGACTTTGATGCTTTGCTCTCCTCAATAGGACCTATATTCTTTGTTTCATATTATCTTGTTTTTTGGTTTAAACTCTCGTTTTTCCTGCAATATGTATTCAAATAATTCACTAAGAAAGGATATGTGGAAGGCAAGCTTTCTGAGGTCTTGCATGTTGAAAACAGTTTTCATTCTGTCTTTACACTTGATTGATAACTTGGTCGGGTATAAAATTCCAATTTCAAAATCTTTTTTTACTCTAGTCTTTAGAAGTATTGCTTTATTTTCTTTTGACATAATATGTTTTCTTTTGACACAATAAAAATTTTGTTTTTTTATAGGACATCTTTTTTATTCCTGAAAACTCTCATACAGAGTTTCTCTGTATCTTTGAAGATCTGACATTTCCCAGTGATGTCTTAGGTGTGTGCTTCTGCATTCATCTTGTTCAACACTGACAATATAATAATCACAGTGCAGTAAAATTTACTGAGTACTTACTATATGTCAAGGATTGTTGGAAGTGCTTTATATGTATTATCACACCCAATAGCCCTGTGGGGTGGAATTTCTCCCACTTTACATATGAGAAAACTGAAGCAAAGAGAGACTGTATGACTAGGCCTTTTTAATTAAATGTATGCTTCCGTCTGTGGAAAATTTTATTGTATTCTTTATAATTTTCTCCCCTTCATTTATTTCATTTTTTCTTTCTAGAATTACTGTTTTAGATCTCTAATGAATCTCCATATTATTTATCTTTTCTCTTATATTTTCCATATTTTTGTTCAGTGTCATGAGAGATTTCCTTGTCTTTATTCGGTGATACTTCTATTTATTTTTCCTTTAGAAAATAAATTGTTTTACTCCAAAAATATGTTGCCTCTGATTTTCCTATGACCACAATACCTTTATTAATATAATCTCTCAAAGATACTCCTCGGGGGTATTTTTAAATTTGTTATTATTTTCTGAATTATCTTTGTTAATTTGAATGTCAGGTTTATTTATCTTAGTGTTTCTCTTTTATGCTATAGCAGTCCTTCAGATGTCTGGTGGTATTTGTTTTTCTATACATATTTTTAAATGAGGAAATAAAAAGGTTAACCATGAGCTCTATATATGTGGATGATATTTGTTGATTGTTGGGCTTTATTTCAAAGTTAAGTGGTGGGAATTTAATATTATGTGAAATTTGAACTATTTAGCTCCATAAGTGTTAAAACAAGGAGAGTTTACCTGGGCTCTTAGCACCCACGTGGGGTAATTCTTTTCTAAAGAAATTGAGAAGAATCCTACTTTTTGCCTAAAAGTAAACGTCTATCTGCCTTTTCCCATGAGGTAGGAGTAAGGATAGGAATGGCAGACAAGTTCATCTATTCCATATATAAATCTTCAATTACTTTCTCAATTTTCAACCTCGCTTCTCACTCCCAACTTTCATTTTATCTGCTATTCACAGCCCGAAAGTCTTAGAATTTGCTGGACACCTCCTCTGATGAAGTCCCCTCAGTACGTAGTTTAATTAGGCTGGGGTTTCTCCAGTTCTGCTCATCTGTCAGCATACTTCTACCTTTTACCAAAAATGTGTTGAGGTTATTCTTTTGCTGATAGCTTGCCTACTGTTTTCTTCATTATTTTGAGGTTGTATCTATTTTTATTCTTTTATTATAATTCAAATGAGGCCTTGGAAGAAAGAAGAGATATGATGTGGGATCAGTCTGCTCTCTTGCTCTCTTAAACTGCTTACTCGATGACTCATTCTTTTTTTTTTAAGTTTTTATTTTAATTCTCGTTAGTTAACATACAGTGTTCTATTAGTTTCAGGTGTACAATATAGTGATTCAGTAGTTTCATACTTCACCCAGTGTTTGCTCCATGACTCATTCTGAGATAAAATATACTCAATATCTATACTTAAACAGTATTTTATTAGTTTTTTTTCTTAAACAAGGAGAAAACATAAAGGCCAAAATCTCCCTCCCTCCTTCCCTCCCTCCCTCCCTACCTTCCTTCCTTCCTTTCTTTTAAAGATTTTATTTATTTATTTGACAGAGAGATAGAGAGCACAAGTAAACAGAGCATCAGGCAGAGGGAGAGAGAGAAGCAGGCTCTCTGCTGAGCAGGGAGCCCAATGTGGGGTTCGATCCCAGGATCCTGGGATCATGGCCTGAGCCGAAGGCAGCCACTTAACCAACTGAGCCACCCAGGCGCTCCTAAAATCTCCCTTACTTTAAAAAATTCTGGGGGTGCCTGGGTGGCTCAGTCATTTAAGCATCCAGCTTTTATTTTGGCTCAGGTCATGATCTCAGGGTCCAGGGATCAAGCCCTTTGTTGGGCTCCCCACTGGGTAGGGAATCTGCTTCTCTCCTCCTTCCTCTGCCCCCCCTCCCACCAGTGTGCATGCTCTCTCTCTCTCAAATAAATAAATAAATCTTAAAAAAATTCTAGCCCCTCTTCAAGTTTAAATAATCACTATTAAAATAGTAATAAGTATCTCCTACATTTATCAACATGTGAGACTCTCCCAAATGTAGAGCCTGAAATCTCCCATACACTATATTGTGGAAGGGAAGGAGGAGGGGAGAGAAGGCAGGGTGAGAGAGAAGGTGGGTGGGGAGGAGCAGGAAGGGGAGCAGTGTTAGCTTAATACATCTTTGATCCAAGTAGTGGGGGGGTGGGAAGGCCTTGGCTCCTCAGTCTACCTGGAGGTCAGGGAAGTATCCCAGGACTCAGCCACATTTAGACTTGGGATTGGTTTTTTTGTTTGTTTGGTTGGTTGGGGTTTTTTTTGTTGTTTTTTTTTTTTTTTTGGTCAATTTGAAAATCCATTTAACTTAGCTTATGAACTCCAGTTTGAAGGTACTAGTACAGAAAAGATGTTGATTTTTCTCTGGCATGAATCTGTTAGGTAGATGAAGCAATGACCCAATCTAGAAGATGATTTTTTAAAACAGGTGCATCCAAAAAAAGCATATGAAAAAAGAAAAGGTTACTTTTACATGGCTTATTATTATTGAAACTATGCCTACTTTTGTGAACAATACTTCTTTTCCCAACACTCTTAAGTTTCAGGTGTACAATATAGTGATTATATAATAGATTTGTTATTAATGTATTATATAATAGATTTTAAAACTTTATTGGGACTTCATGTTACCTGGGTCATTCTATAATCCAAGAATTTTCTCATTAAAAGTTTGCCCAGCTGCTACCTTGTGCTAGGTCTGTTTCCCTTCAAAGTTCTGGAAAATTTATCTATAACAAACCTTCAATTTTATGGAAATTTTCAGGATGCTATTAAAAGCTGGATTTAGAAATATGATTTATATTCTTTTTGGATATATAGTTTGTTGAATTTTATATAGTCACATAACTACCATGATCAAGATATAGACTGCTTCCATCACCCCAAAAGTTTCCTCATAATTCTTTGTAGTCAGGTCTCCACACCCATCCCAAACCCCAGCAACCACTGATCTTATTTCTGTCTTTATATTTTTGCCTTTTCTAAAATGTCATATGGGTGGACCAATACAGTATGTAACCTGTTTTGTCTGACTTCTTAGCATAATGTTCTTGAGAATCATCCGTGTTAGTGTATGTGTAGTTTATTCCTTTTAATTGCTGCATAGTGTCCTATTGTATGGTTGTGCTGTAATTTGTTTATCCATGCATTGGTTTGTGAACATTTGTGTCCCTTCCACTTTAGGGCTATTATGAATAAAGCTGCTAAAAATATTCATGTATATGTGTGTGAACTCAATATCTGTACTTAAACAGTATTTTGTGTGAACATAGGCTTTCATTTCATTTGAGTAAATACCTCAGAGTGGAATTACTGAGTCATTTGGTAAGTGAATGTTTATAAGAGATAACCAAATTATTTTCCAAAATGGCTTTACCATTTCACATTCCCACTCACAGTGTATAAAAGTTCCAGTTGCTCAACATCCTTGCCAGTGCTTGGTATTTTAAGTTTTTGGTTTTGTTTAAGTTGTTCTAATAGTTGTGCAGTGATATCTCATCACAGATTTAATTTTCATTTCCCTAGTAATTAATGATATTGAGCATCTCTGCATGTAGAGATGACTATTTACCATCTTTATCTCTTCTTTGGTGAAGTGGCTGTTTAAATCTTTTCCCCAGTTTTTAATTGGGTTTCATGTTATCTTGTTGAGTTTTGAGAACTCTTTATATATTCTAAATGTCTTCTAAACATCATTCTAAACACCTTACTACTTTCAACATTCCCTTGAAGAAGGTGCTATTGTTATACCCAATTTTATACATGATAAAACCAAGGTACAGAAAAGTAACTTGCCAAAATCTCATGGCTAGTAGGCAGTGGTACGCTGGGATTTGAAACCAGGTGTTTTGATTTTAGAGCTCTTGCTCTCAACAGTGGTTTTTCAACTTTCTGTAAGGAGCCAGATAATTATTTTAGGTTTTATGGACCATAAATTCTGTTGCAACTACTTGTTGATTCTGCCCTTGTAGCTCAAGGGCAGTCATAAACCACAAGTAAACAAATGGGTGTGGTCGTGTTTCCATATAATTTTATTTACATACACTGAAATGTGTATTTCATATAATAATTACATCATGAGTATCGCCAATCCTTGATCTAAACCATACTTTACTGCTTTGTTTGAACTACTTATATTTTCCATTCATATGAGTTTCCATTCATATGAGCGCTGGCAAGGATGTAGAGCAACTGGAACTTTTAGACACTGTAAGTGGAAATGCGAAATGGTACAGCCACTTTGGAAAATAATTTGGTTATCTCTTATAAACTGGTGTCTCCAAACACCAGTCTTAAGCACTTCTTCAAAACATTTATCTTCTTGTCTAAAAATCGTATATTCCTTTTATAATTACTCATACTATATACGATGCACAATGGCATATAGGTACTCAGTAAATACCTGTTGAATTGAATTAAATTCAGATAACTGAATTGAATTGGCATATGGATCGGATAACACATTTCATTCCTAATCCTCTCTCCAGCTATTTTCTCTTAATAATTACTAGGTATCTTCTCCACTGCTGCTGCTCTTTTACATGTCCTCCATAATAGGGGATTTATTATATCCTCTTTAATAGTGGATTTAATGATTTCATAAACATTTGTCTTCCTCTCTGTCAGGTTTCCATGTCAAACCCTCTTGAACAGTTTGCAAAGCTTTCCATGATGTTCTTCCAGTTCATTAATCAAATATTAATTTAGGGCACATCCCAAGTGCTAATAATTCAGCGGCCAATAAGATTGCCTGGCTTCAAGTAGCTCATAGCCTAAGGGAGGAGTGCGGTGACATCAGTGATATGACAGGCTGGTACAAGGGGTTATGGGAGCATTTAGAAGTCTCCTCACTTAGGGGAATCAAAGTCTACATAGGTAGATTCTTGCTAAGAGCCTTGCGTTTTGGTATTGTAAGCCGTAACTTACGGAGGGCAGGGATGAAGGGGATCTTCAAAACCATCTTTGGAATTACCTATTGATTTTCTGAAACCTCCTCTTTACCCATTTATTGACTTTCAGATATAAGAGGCCAAAACATCACCTGTCCTCTGATCCCTTTAATTGTATTCAGGAACTTCATATATATTAAAAACTCTTGTTTTGGCTGCTTCTGGGTGCATCATTCACTCTTACATGGGTCAGAAAGATGGGCAGGAGGTTTGGAGCCCTGGTGAATTTCCACTCAAATATTGATACCTGCTCTGAAGAGAGAGCAGAACTCTAGATGGAATGGTCAGGTCTGCACCCCAGATCAGCATGTTTGCCTCTGAGTCTTCTTGAGACTGGTTTCCTGTAACCTGCCATTGCCTGTTAGTCTTTCCCAGTTTGAATTTCAGGTTGTGACTTTCTCTTTTTTGTTGTTGTTGTTGTTCACACTGTGGTCTTGGCCAAGATGCCTTTTCCTCATGTTTTATCGCTGGTCGAGAATTCTGTTACCTGTGCTTATGCAGTTGATACCAGTATTAATGGCCAAGGTGTCTGTGTTAGTGTATGTATTGCAGGGGAGGGAGGGGAGAGTGCCATGAGAAGCAACAAGTCGCTGCATGCTCTTGTATTTGGATAAGAAAGGCAGAATGGGTTGGGGTGAGTGTGGGAAGAGAAGGGTCTCCAATCACCGGCTTCTTATAGACACCATCTTGAGATTATTTCCTCTTTTTATAGTCATGATTATTATGTGAATGTTTTGCATATTGATTGTGCCTTTCTTCCGAAGAACTAGAGACCGTGGCTCATTTCTGCAAACCCCATTGTGCTTTTATTCCAGAGACCATCTTAGTATCACTATCTCTCTGAGGGGCAAACCTTCAAGAGACACAGGCTGCCCAATAGAAAAGAAACCCTGATAAAAATTCCCTTGTTCTTTGTACTAGAAAATAATTTTAGCATCACACTCTGTCCATCTGGACATCATTAATATTGTCAGCCACTCCCTTCAGTAGCCTTTAATGTCTAAATAATTACTCCCTGTGGCCATAATCCGACATGATGTCACTCCCCTCCTGATTTGCATATCACAGATAACAGACAGCTTGGGAATTACAGGGGGCTTTGTGAGCTGTTCTGAAAGCCTAACACTTACTCCCACCACCACCTCAATCACATCGTGTCCCCTCCTCTAAATCTGTCACTGAACTACACAACCTTCCCCCAGTCAATTACCCTTTTCCTTGTGTTACACCATCACTGGTTCTGTCGATAGCAAGCTCCTCATCCTGATTGATAACTAGAAACAAAGTTGACTAATCAGGATATTTCAAGGCTTTGCTTAACGTGGATATCCTTGACTGGAATTTCGACTTTTCCTCCTGTGTGATAACCACTTTCCCTGCTATGTGAATCACTTTTCCACTTCGGAGTCTCCCCTCTCTGCAGACACACCACAGACACCTGCCCTGGGTAGAGCTAGAGTCTGGGCCCAGATTGCTGCTCTAGGTCTCCTCATGGGTATCTTCCAGCTCACTCCTTTGTGCCTTTTATGACCCAGATGCGGGCAAGCAGAGCCGCTTCTCATGGAGACAGGTACGAGCGAAGCCAAGTGCAGGCTATTAGGAAACAAAGTTCTCTTTTTGAACATTTACTTTTATTTTTTTAATCCTCTCAAATGTGTTTTTCCCTTTAATTTCTCTTCCTCCTCCCCCACCACTACGCCATCTCCCTTCTCACTGTCTCTTAACCAGCTCTTGGCACCCCTCTGTCCAGGTAGTTATTTTGCTTCTCTGTGTCTAGGCTTGGCCTTTATCTACACAATACCAAGCATCTGGATATATGGTAAAAACATGCTGTCAAGTACCCAGATGTTTGGGAACATCTGGGTACTTTGGCAACCAGCAGCAACAACAGCTGGATAATGGAATTCATGTTTCCCTTTTCAGTCATCACTTGACATCGGGTGGACAGAGTCTCACCAGCCACCATCCAAGCACAGCCATTATCTGCTAGCAGTTCTTTTTTCATCTCACATGGGGAATTATCTCTGTCAATCATTTTATTGTCAAAGGAAAGGGGAAGGAATTTGTCCCTTCTTGGGCCTGCAGTCCATCATCACTGTATGCCTCAGTTCTTCTCTTATTGAGAGAGCTAGCAGGAGCTGACAATTGCTTTAACCTTGCCTACCCCAGAGGCAGGGAGAGAGAATAAGGCATGTGAAACACTGTCTTCTTCATACAAGTCTGAAGAATTTGACAAGAACTTGTTTCACATTAGAACCACTCTTTCTGGTTTGAAATCTTCCCCCCCCCTCATTCTCTCTTATATTCTTTGTACCACTCTATCTGTAAGAGAAAGCAAAATGATGGCAATTTCTATTTCCTGTCCACTGTGTTCCACAAAAGGCCCACGTTATCTGTTTGTATTTTTCTCAGGTAGCTTAGAATAACATTGCTCTGCCCCGCTGGGTGGGGCCTTCAGGAGAAGGATGGTCTCTGGAGGCTGCCCCTGACAGCAGAGTGTTCCTTCGTTGTTATCTCTGCTTATATATCTAGCAGCCTCCAAGTCACTTGCAGACGGTTCATGACCACGTAGTATCAGTGTGCACTCTCTCTGGCTGAAGGACAGATCCCAGCAGAGGGGCAGTGGCCATGCCCACCCAAGGCTACAATCAGGGTGGTATATCTAGGCTTCCCAGTGCAAACTGGCGTGGCTTCATTAAAGAGTGCGTGTGTGAGCAAGCTGTTTATTGTAGGCCAAAAGATTAAGGCCATGGATGTGTTGGATGTTTGTTTTCAGTAGATTTGATGGAATAGAGACAGACTCCAAGTCCGTGCAGTCAGAAAATGCATCAGTCAATTTAGTGAAACCAATTCCAGTGTGAGTGGTTGCTGGCGCCCTGTAGGCTCGGCCTAAGTGGCGGCGGATCTCCGAGGGTCAGTGAAGAGCCCTGGGGGCACAGGCCTATCCCGCCCCGGCCCCCAGGGTGCAGTGTGGTCCCTACTTTGCAAGGCCCTGCATAGGTAGAGGTGTCTAGAGCCAGCAGCCCTCTTTGCCATCCTCCCTGGGCTGAGCAGGATGCCTGCTCTCTGTTCTCCCCACGGCGGGGCCTCTCCCCTCTCCCCCTTCCTCCCTCCCTCCCTTCTTCCGGGCCCCCTCCCTCCACCTACTCCCAGAGGAGGTGACAGACGGACCTGTAATTTGGTTCCATTCGCTCGACTGGAGCAACACCTGCCCCCCTCCCCTGGGACGAGAGGGTCTCATCCCAAACCATACAAGAAGCCAAAGACAAATCCGGGCCCACATGCAAATACAAGGACACGGGGGACTGGGACACAGGCCTGCAGCACACACCCCGCCGTTATCACCCAGCTAGCAAACCAAGAAAATCAAACACCTCTTGAAGTCCCAACTACAAAAAAATCACCCAGAACTTTAATTAGGGTTTCAGAGTTTTTAAAAAAATTAATAATTAGCTCCTGTAGTAAGTACCATTTCCTCTTGCTCACACCATATGACAAAACAAAGTGTCTGGCATGAGGCAGTATTGATTGTAAAGTCCAGAAATAGAGCTAGGTATAAAGAACAAGGTGGGGAGACATCTGCAGGTGTGTGTGTGTGTGACTGCTGTAGGCATGTGACATCTGTCACACCAAGGACGCAGTGGTTGTGTGAGTCCTGGGTGGGCTCATGTTCTTTGTGCGAGCCTTTGGTGTTGGCACACAGCCTCTCGAGTGAGAACACTTGTTTCTTTTTCCATTTATTTAGACTTGTACAGGGAGTCTTGTGTACTGACCCACAGAGGCTTTCCAAACACTTCCCAAAGTCTTGAGTGTTGTCAGGGTCACCCTGCAACAGTGACTCATTCTGGACCCTCCCACAGCTTGACCTAGTACAGCTTGAGGTTGTCAGCACTCAGCTTCCCAGAGCCACACGCCCCACGCTTGTGCCCTAGTCACCTGCTCCACTTGGTGATGTCGAGGTCTCTCAGCATGTGAGGACAGGTCCAGGGGGCTGGGCCAATGTCTGGTCTGGGGCCCAGGCTGCTTAAGAGAAATGTGTTCTTTCAATTCCTGTAGTTTTGAGTGGTATTTTGTTCCCCACAAAGAAGAAACTTGTATTTTTTTTTCCTCTTTTCAAAGTATGAGTTTTTGAATTTTACTGCCCTTCAGCTTCATTTCCTATTCAAAGCTTGCTAGCTTAGCTGTGTGACCTTGGGCACGTTTCTTTACCTCTCTGTGTTTTTGGTGTCTTCATCTGTAATTTAGGAATAATAAGGGCTCCAGAGTCACTGATCGTTGGAGGATTACGTGAGTTAATGGAAAGTGCCTGGCCGAGGGTACGCGCTAAGTTTGTGTAGTTCTTGCTGATATGTCTGTTAGTCACCAGGCTCTGACCCAGGGCAGACAGTGTGGGGTTTGTGTGTGGAAGGAGCACACGATTGGTGTCAAAAGCTTCTAGGTGGCTCTGCTGCTGACAGGGTATGAGACGTGGCTGAGCCACTTAACCACTCAGGATGTCAGTTGGTCAGACCCCTGTCCTAGGGGCCTGAAGGACTCACAAAGACAGCATATGCGACAGACTTTGGGAGCTGAAAGGACCATGCTAGGGGCATCTGTTGCTGTTGTTAATAATCCTCAAGACTCCATAGGTGTTGCTGTCAGGGAAGGAGGGCTGGCAGGTCCACACTTCTAATTCCCCAGAATTCTTCCTTCTCCAAGGCATCTCCTCATCCCAGTTCCCCACCAACAGCTAAGAGAATTACCTGGGTTTTTTTGTTTTTAAATCTTTGAAATCTAAGTTGGGCTCTGGCAGTGTGTCTTTTACCCTGGTTTGTAGTTAACTGCTACTACCTGCGAGCTACCCAAGCATACCCCCACCGCAGCTTTAGACTGTGGAATGGCCTAGTGTGCTGAACCAGCCAGTTCTCAGGCAAGTCCTTCCAGGATGAGGCAGGGAGAGGGTGGTGACAGGGGCATGTGCGCGCGCATGTGTATGTGTGTGTTG
>CM052900.1:78536121-78554275 GCA_028534135.1 Potos flavus | reverse complement strand
GAGGGGAGAGTGCCAAAGTTAAGGAGGACAGGGGGTGAATTTTTAAAATAGAGGGCCATCAGAAAGACAATCCGACAGGCTGGAATAAAAAAGATAATTGAGGGGCACCTGGGTGACTCAGTTAAGCACCCACTTCCAGCTCAGGTCATGATCTTGGGGTCCTGGGATGAGCCCCACGTCAGGTTCCCTGCTCAGTAGGGAGTCTGCTCTCCCTCCCCTCTGCCACTACCCCCCACTCATGTACTCATGTGTGCGCGCTCTCTCTCTCTCAAATAAATGGGTGAAATCTTAAAAAAAAGAAAGAAAGGGAAGAGAGAAAGAAAGGAAAGAGAAGAAAGAGAAAGAAAGGAAAAAAGAAAGAGAAAAAGAGAGAGAGAAAGAGAAAGGAAGAGAGAAAGAGAAGAAGAGAGAAAGGAAAAGAGAAAGAAAGAAGGAAGAAAGGAAGGAGAGAAGGAGGGAGGGACGGAGGGAGGGCAGGAGGACGGAAGGAAGGAAGGAAGGAAGGATCATTGGGAAAGGTGGGTTAGGCCAACTGTGAAATTCCCCTCACTGATGATATTCAGGAAATACTGCTAATTTGTTGCACAGTAATAATGGTCATTTAGTTAAGTTAAAAGAAATAAAAGTCTGTATCTTTTAGAGGTATTTACTGATGCATTCATGGGTGAAACGTGAGGTTCAGAATTTACTTCAAATAACCCAATGAGGTAGGGGGAGAGTATGGATAAGAGTATAAATGAAATGTTGGGGTATTAGAATCCAGTTTGCTATGCCCTTCGCTTTTGTAGATGTTCTTAAATTCTCCATTAAGTGTTTTTTTGTTTGTTTTGTTTTGTTTTTTAGTGTAGTTGCTCAGAAAATTCATGCTGATTGAGTTTTACTCACCAGGCCCCAATTGACTCACACCTGAACCAAGGCAACCTACCTGCATTGCAGACCAGACCTCCGACCTCCAGCACAGCTCACCTCCCACTGTTCCAGAAATAATCCCCAGCCCCTGTTACTTTTATCCACCAGAAGGAGAGGATGCATCAGGTCCTGCTCCACAGAGTCAGTTCTGGAGGGTGTTTCATGTATCTCCTTCCCTTGAGTTGGTCCGACCCTCTGAGCCTTTCAGGCAGACTGACCCCAATGTCCTTTCCCCCCAGTTATCCCATCTTAATCCCAGGAGATCCTGGAGAGGGCCCTTCCCTTCTCCTGTAGCCATGGACCTTACACCTTTCCCATGATCCCTGATATCCTGTCCCTTTCTCCTTGTGTCTTTCTGAAATGATCGGCAAGGAGAGAAGGAACTTCCCTCCTGATCTGGAAATACTTAACCAAACTGGACAGGAAATTGCAACAATTTCTCTCTTCATTACCTCAAAAATAATTTAACTTTTGAAAAGCCATTATAGTAAGTGCTGTTGAGCTCTTAACATACACCAGACATGTTCTAAGTGTTTTACATGAATTAACTCAATTAATCTTCCTAACAATGCTACAGGATAGGGACAACTAATCACCCCCATTTTACAGGTGAAAAAACTGAGGGAGAGAACTCAGTAATTTGTTCAGGGCCAAAGCCAGTTAGTAGAAGAGCTGGGGTTTGAACACAGGTGAGCTCTGTCAGAGTCCGTGCTCCTGACCACTCTCCCATAGTGCCTATGACAGCATCAGTGCCGAGGGGAACACCACGAGGAAAAGAGAAAAGGCAGAGGGCAGGCCTCCCACATGGAGTGGGGTGGGGGCTGCAGACATGTACATAACTTTGAATGTATGCTTCTATGTTTTATTCTCTCACATCCTGTTTACTTACCTGTAATGTTTTCTGTCTTATAGGACAGGGATTATTTCTGTCTGGCTTTTTGTGGAGCTACTTATGTGTCATATGCAGATGAATACATTTGATGGAGACCACAGATCATTAACACATTAATGAATTATTAATGTATTATTTTTAGTCTCTTCTATACAACTTCCTATGCACGCTATAAATGGAACAGTAGTTATAATAGCTCGCAATCATCCAGCTCTTATTGTATTCTTCCTCTTCTGGCAAGCACTCTCCATTAACCTATGGAAACATAGAGTTGAGATACGTGCATATACCATCCCATCCTACACATCCGAAAATGGCAGCTTAAGGAAGTATAGTAACATATTCAACATCACACATGTGGAATGAGTTGGAGCCAGAGTCTAAACCTGGCTCCAGACTCCTGGCTTTCAAACACAGGGATAGGAGAAATAAGTAAATTCTGGTATAATGATGTTTGTGTATAGGATTCAGAGAACAGAGCAGCTAATGCTGCCCAAAGAAACTGAGGAAAGTTTTGTAGTGTTTACATTTGAGTTAGGTGACAATGGAATAATTGGAATTTTCAGGCAAAAAATAAGAATGGAGGAAAAGCATTCTAGGCAGAAAGAGAGTAAGTGCAAAGGCACAGGTTAGGCGGGTCCAGGCATGTCCAGGGAAGAGAGGAAATCTGAATTTGGCAGGAACATTTGACTTCAGGGAGAGTGGCTAAAGGTGATCCTAGAGAGTATCTGCAACAAGTTGGTGAAAGATTTCTATGCCTGGAGAAAGAACTGGAACTTTATTTATAAGCAGTGGGAAGGCAAGAAGAGCTTTCAGGCAGGGAATGGTATGCTAACTTTAAAAGATGTTTCTCAGGGCAGCGTGAGAATGGACCTCAGTGTGCTAAGGAGTGTGGGTGGGGTAGACAGAAGAGCAGTAATGTCTCAGACAGTGTCGCCTTAGCTCCAGTGTCCTTCAGGAAGAGCTGGTCCAGGGCTGCCACGAGCCTGCAGTGTCTAACCACAATGTAGAAAGAGGCTCCCCTGCCACCCAACAGCTTAGTTCCAAGCTCAGGCACATGCTGTACTTGGCCAGCAGAGAACAGACTCAGTCTTAGCCTCCCTCTGTCCTCTTGGTTGTGGGACCTGCACTCCTCAGGCATGACCTGAACTGAAGCTTCTCCTAAGCTCATGGATGGGGAGATGGGGTGCCAGGGCCAAAGGTAAGGTGCGTGCATGGCATGGCCACCCTTCGGCAAAGGAAAACTGTTGAGTATGACCCCTAAAGGTACGCACTTCGTGAAACCAACAAACATGGCTTCATGACCCTGAGCAAGTTATATAATTTCTCTAAGCCTCAGTTTGTTCCTTTGCTAAGTGGAGACGATAACAGTACCTACCTAGTTGGGTTGCTGTGAGAATTAAATGAGATAATAATGCATGCAAAGGCCTTAACTCGGTAAGCACACAATACACACCAACTGCATGTTAGCTGTTAGTATTCCTACTATCCCAACAATGAGCAAGAGCCCTTATAGGCCTGGAAAAGGGTATTGGCTATACATGCCCGTGAATTGGCTGTCCCCTGTCCCTTATCCCCTGCTTCCCCCAGACCTCAGTAGGAGGAAGACTGGCATCCAGAGACAGATGGCAGTGATGGGAACTGGATACATCACAGCATTCCAGAGGTTGGCTCTGTGTACGTCATCATAACAGACAATGTGGTCATAGGGCAGGGCCACTGGAGGAAGCCCCAAGAGCAGGTTTCATATGGGAAGCAGGCTTTCTCTCCTCCTCCATGCAGCCATATTTCTTTCTATATGTGCCCCCTGTCCTCAGTCTGCTCTTCCTTTCCTAATCTATCCCGCTACCCATACTCTCAGCTGCTCACCCTCCCCCTGCCCTCCCCCTGCACGGGATGGTTTTTTTTTTTTTTTTTTTTTTAAGATTTTATTTATTTATTTGACGCAGAGAGAGATCACAAGTAGGCAGAGAGGCAGTCAGAGAGAGAGAGGGAAGCAGGCTCCCTGCTGATCAGAGAGCCCGATGCGGGGCTTGATCCCAGGAGCCTGAGATCATGACCTGAGCCGAAGGCAGTGGCTTTAACCCACTGAGCCACCCAGGCGCCCCCGGGACGGGTTTTTTGAAAGACTTTTGCCACTTTTCTCTGGATGTCTCTGGACAGTGGCAGAAGTGAGGCAGCCATCTTGACATAGAAATACTTAGCACAGGTGGCCTTGTTGGCTGGGCCACGTGGGGCTAGGTTTTCTGGGGAGTGGCGATGCTCTGGCCAGTTGTTGGGCAGCTGGGACAGAGGGCAGAAGGTCCGAGGAGCAGCTGAAGGGACTCTGGTCCCCAGTCTGTGTAGGAAGAGAGCAAGCTGGGGGTGAAGGATGAGGCCACTGCCAGTGGGGCATGGCAGGAGATCGGCTGGGGCTGTTTTTGGTGGCATAAGCACAGGACATGGTAACAGGATGTGAGAAGACAGGGCATCACAAGCAGCAGCAACCTTGGAAGCTGCCAGTGAGGCAGATCCCGGTCTCCACCTCTTCCAAGAGGCCTTCCCTAAAAGCCCTAAAATCATACCCTTAGTAGCGCCCTCCGCTGCCACTATCTCTTTCTTTACCCTGCTTTGTTTTTCTACATAGCACTGAGAAAAACTTGAAATTAAATACTGTTTATTTGTTGCCAGTGTACTGCTCTTCTCCAGACTTTATCTCATCTGCTGCTCTATTTTCAGCATCTAGTAGAACAGTGCCTGGCACACAGTAGGTCCTCAATAAATATTTGTTGTATGTAAGATTGAATGTTCACCCTCATTATTCAGAGAAGAATCATTACTCCCTTACCTGTGGCTGAAGAGCCACTGAGTCCCTGCTACACTCCAGGGATGAGTCAGTTACCTCTGTCTAGCAGAGTGCCGCAGTGCTCCCTTTCTCTTTGGAGGGTGCCGCACAGCCTTGGATCTGAAATGGCATTGCAGAGATCCTCTCCTGGCATCATAGGAGCCATGTAGCTGGGAAGGGATCTTGTGCTTTGCCCTTGTCCTTGTCCGCCATAGGTTAACACCAAGGGTGAGGGCTGTAGTCTCGTAGTTTTCACGTAGGTGAAAAACATCCTTCCTAGATGTCACTGGGAGGTCTGTGTAGGTCAGCTGGAAATTGTGCTTAGAAACCAGGAGAAGGGAGGCCCTCAGAAAGTTTTTAGAGGTTAGAAGTTGACTCCATTTCTATGGCATAGGAGCAGAGCCAATTTTTCTGTCGCGTAATAGAGAAGCACTATCAGGACCAGGACCACTCCTAAAGGTGGGAAGACCTCAATCCAAACAGTCCTTCCAAACACAGCATGTCTGGGGGCGCCTGGGTGGCTCAGTGGGTTAAAGCCACTGCCTTCGGCTCAGGTCATGATCTCAGGGTCCTGGGATCGAGCCCCGCATCGGGCTCTCTGCTCAGCAGGGATCCCACTTCCCTCTCTCTCTCTGCCTGCTTGTGATCTCTCTCTCTGTCAAAATAAATAAATAAATAAATAAATAAATCTTTCAAACACAGCATGTCTGGAGGCTGGATTAATCATCCATTGCTGCCATGAGAGGACTCCAAAGAAGGCACCATTCCTTTTCCTGCCATAGAAAGGTGCACTCCTACTAAGCACCTACCTCCATGTGAAGAAGAGAATGAAGTCTCACTGGGTATCTGTGAACCTGACTACAAGATACCTGGGTGAAAAGTGAAAAATGCTCATAATCCCAGATGTTTCACAGGCATAAAACCAAGTATCCATGTAATTACACTTTTTACTTGGCAACCAGAGATTTGGTGTGATGTAGACTTATAGCTCATAATATTCTCTATGTGCATGTATATGTATGTGTATATTTTGTACATATGTATGGAGTTTTAAAGTTATTCATGTGTTCTGCTTATGGACAGACAATTTCACATTTTTACAGGCTTTCGTAGATGACATTCTTCATATCCCAAGGTTGGTCCAGGACTTAATTTTTTTTTCTTGTTTGCAGGTGTCATGTCTTAAATCTATGTCCTAATTAGATGTTTGAGTGCTGCAGTATACACCTTCTTCTTAACAAGTGCCACGAGGACTGAGTGTCATCATCTCGGGGTCTTCTTACTGCCAGTAAGTAGCCATGTGATTTAGCACAGGGCATTTAACCTCCCTGTGCCTCAGTTTCCTAACTCAAATTTGAAGAGGTTGAGTTAATTGCTAAGTTTCTTTTTAGGGCAAAGGAATCCATGATGCAAGTAATATTTTTATATAAACACTGTTTATATATAAAACACTATTATCTACTCATTCAGAGGAACGTGATTTATGTCACCATCATATGTGGAACATCTATATAGACTGGTCAGGATCCAAGTTTAGGAAAAGCATCAAGTATCTCAGTACACAAATATGTTAAGATTTGGTGAGGGGGGAGGTTGTGTTTTTTTTTTTTTTAACTATTTCCTTTTTGAGGACAGTGTCCATTACGATATTTCATACTCAACAAGTATGTTTATTATTTTTAGATAGTATGCTTTAAATAAAGGAGAGGACTTTATTTGATACCTTTATTTATATGCAAAACAGCGCACCATTCATGAGATATGAAAAACTTGTTAGATAGAAACCAGATTATATCTATTTTCACTACAAAATATTGCATTATATAAAGCAACAGAGACACAAAAAAACCCTGAAAAAGACTAAAATCTTTGGATAGCAGATGCGTTTTTTTTTTTTCCCTTGTCTCTAAAATACACTCCTTGTTTTAAGAGTTTCACAGCTGAGAACATGAAACATTTTCAGGTTATAGACTTTTCTTTTTGGTTGTCACAGAGGAAAGTAGTTTTGAATTTTTTTTAGGAAAATAACTTAATTTCCTAAAATCATCCCACGCACAAACAGCACACACACACACAGAAGCTACTCTCCTTATAAACAGCTTGTAAAGTACTTTTCAGACATAACTACAGATAAGAATAACAACACTTACTTTTTTTTAAAAAACTATAATAGTGAAGTGCTAGTGTTGCTGATCTCACAACAAAAGAACCTTTCAAGAACAAACATCTTAATATATAAAATATGTTTAGAAACAGGGAGAAGTGGGAAATTTTTTATACAAGTGCAATATAATTAGAGCAAAAAGAAAGACCACAGTATAATCTCAACAAACACGTAAAAAGTTAGACATAATTATTCCACAGGAAAAAGTGTAAACACTTGACTATAAATAAATTGGCACAGAGTATCCAAAGTAAAATTATCACCACTCTGAAAAATAAATGTCTTGAAAAAAATACTCTACTCCTTCTAACATAAATAAAAATAGGTTGTCTTTTTGTAACTGCACCTATGGGTCCACATGTTTAAGGTCACAAATAGATGTTTTTGGATATATAAAGGGGCACTTTGCCTGAAAAAGCAATCAGATATTAAAATTTCCATTTAAATATGGATTCTCTTGTCTATATCAGTGTCACACCTTGGGGTTAAAATCTCACCCAGCTCAAATCTTCCCACAGTGTTTCTATTCTCAATGTATCTTTTGAACTTACCAATATTGAGGGTTTGTCTGTTTTATTTGGATTCTAATATAACTCCATTTCACAGCAGAACAGAAACTTTCCTGTTCCACCTTTCTGTGCCTTAAATCTCTACACTGGAGGACAGTCCTTCCCAAACCCTCCAAATGTTAGGTGATTTGTCAATTAGAAAAATCCCAGATAGTCTAAAGTTAAGGAGTCTTTACTCTGAGCTTCTGCCCTCATTCTTTCAAAACATGGAGATCTGTGGGAGATAACTGTAAGAGAACTCAAAAGTCTCCAGTAAGCTAAAGCAACCACGCTTAAAGGGATCCTAACATACGGAGGGGAGGCCTGGAAGCGGTGCGTCTCCGGTGCCTCCAGGAGGCACGCCTGGCCTGGAAAATGCCCCCCGCAAACCCCAGACTCGCCAGACAACCCCGCCTTCCCCAGTTGGAAACCCCTTGTTTCCCTGCTGACCGGAGAGAACTCGAACGCGCGGCGAGCTTCCTCCCGCATCCGGGCCTCTCCCGGCGGCCGTCCCGTTGGGCCGCCGCCTGGTCCGCCAGCCCCAAGGCGGCCGCCCGGGTCGGTGGCGCTGCCCTGGCTTCCGGACCGGCGGCCTCCCGCCGCGCCCCAGGCCCTACACGTCCAGGACGTGGTTGAGATAGGAGATGTAGCAGATGGCCAGGCGCAGGATCTCGATCTTGGAGAGCTTCTTGTCCGGGGGCAGCGTGGGCAGCAGTTTGCGGAGCTCGGCGAAGGCCAAGTTGAAGGCCTCCACGCGGATGCGCTCGCGGGTGGCGTGAGCCGAGCGGTACTTGGCGGTGGCGCGCCGGCGGCGGCGCTTCTCCTCGCGGCTCAGCTGCTGCGGGTGCGGGTAGAGCGCGGCCCGGCTGCCGCCCTTGCCGTCGCCCTCGGCCTCCTCCACCGGCTCCAGGTCCGACACGCTGCCCAGCACCTTGGCGTCCGCGCCGCCCAAAGATTCCGGGTCCGAGTGCGCCGAGCTGGGGTGGTCCGAGTCGGCGGCTTGGTCCGGACTCAGCATCATTTTGCAGGCTGAGGGGGAGTCAGAAAATCAATCAATAAAAGGAAGCACGGTCTTCTTTGGATCCGAGAGAGAGCAGGTGAAGGCCTACTAGGTCGGCCCTAGGCGCGTCCCGGGTCCCCTCCCCACCCGAGGCGGGAGCGCTAGACGGAGCTGGCCCCGCGGGGAAGGGAGCTCGTCGAGAGGGGCAGGCCCGAGGGCCCGAGGCCCGCGCCTCCCCACGGGGCCGGGGCCAGCGAGGTCTCTGCTGGGCCCCGGCCACATCCCGGACCTGACTCCTCGGCCTGCGAGAGGCCAAGACTGGTCTGGGCCTGGTCCCCCAGGGAGAGGGCAGGCCCAGGAGGCTGCGACCGCGTTCTGTGCCTTCTCCGGCCAAATACCGACTCCGCAAGGCCATCTGCCTCACTTCCCCTTCCCTGACAAACGAATGATTGCGAACAGCGAGCACTTCTGGGGTTTGCGCGGGGCGGGGAGACGCCGACGGCGCTCCCGCACCAAGGGCCTTAGACCCAGCAGCTGGAGGCAGCGGCGCCTGTGGCCCGCATGCTAGCCTGGGGCGTGCGGGGCGGCCGCGACTGCGGAGGGCGCCCCGCGTGGGAGATGCGCCCTGGTCCCGAGTGCGGACGGCGGGCAAGGCGGCCCGGAGCCGGAGGCTTCTCCGAAAAAACAAAGCAATGACTGAACAAACGCGAAGACTCTTTTCTACAGAAAATTGACCCGTATGCCCTCGCGGCTCCCCGAAGCACCATCTGTCACGCAGACAGCCACATACATGGGGGACCTAGGGACGCGGCGACGGGGGATGAGACAATGCGCCCGGCAGTCGGCCGACCACCTCCCGGGAAAATGCCGGCGGCCGGGTCGTGGCGGGAGGAGAGGCTGGGAGGGAAGGGAAGATGGAGGGCGGGAGGAGACAGCCCGAGCGTCCTCTCCGGGAGCAAGTCCCGTGCTCAGGCGCCCGGACTCGAGAGCCCGCGGCGGTGCCGGGGCGGCCTGGCTAAGGCCGAGCGGGTTTGTGCACAGCTCTCCTGTAACGGCGCCCTCCTTGAAGACCGCCTCTCCGGGCTTCTCTGAGGGCCCAGAGCTCCGACCCCGACCGCGCGCCTTCTGGCGGGTTGTTGGGGGGGGGGGGGGGAATCCACAACCGCGGGGCTTGGGGGCATTCGGCTTCGAAGAAAAGGGCCAGTAGTAGGGGCTCACACCTGCGGGTGCAGCGCGCACCGACCGCAGGCGCCGGGGGGAGCACCAGGCCTCGGGGCCGTGAGTGCAGCCCGAGCGACGCTCGCCGCGGGAGAAATCCTCGGCGGCCGGCGAAGTGTAGGAGGGCTTGCTTAGAGAGAAACAAAAGCCAGGGATGTGTGATCCGCTCCTAGCACCGCATTTGCCTAGGAGCGAATTTGTCTCCAAGCTGGCTTTCGTTGCGCTGCAAGGAAAGCAGGTCCTCTAAGGCAAAATAAAAACAAATGCTCTAAGTGAACTACATGTGACTCCCTATGGGCTTTTCACAGATATATTTATGAAGTAGAACAACTTACATTTATACATTCGGCTTGAAAGGGCATAAATAAATTGGCGAGTAATGGAAAATCACAATAAGCAACAACATAGTTGTAGTTCGGTTAAAAAGTTCCTGGGTTGCCCTCAAAGCATGTTAAATTCTCCTTCAAATATCTTTTTAAAATATTCATAAATAGCATGTTGTGCGTACATTTTATTTATTTAACAATTAGCTGAAATACATTCATAAATGCAATATGAATAATATAACTTAGTTCCAAGGTGGAAAAAAATTATTTAAAGAAGCCTTACCTTGTAAAAGCCTTTTCGATAATCTTTCCTCCAATCTTTTAGAGTTACAAATTCCAAAGAATAGAGGGGAGAAATTCCGAAATATATTAAAAGCAGCAAATATTTATTACATTCGAATATGAAAAAGCAGCTGTCATCTCGCTGGTGTCCACAGCGAGGGATGGTAATATCTCAGGATGTGGACGATATAAATGATTGTTCACTTAGTTGATAGACCAAAAACGCCTTTTCCTTTTAATTGTTCTCAAGCATTTCGGGAAATTCGTTGTTGATTTTTTTTAAGTGAGGTGTTGAAAAGTCTCGAGCCTTTTTTCCTCTTCTAGGTCTCTATAAATAACAAAAGAGATGCAGAGATAAACACAATCACATCAAAGGGCTGATTCCTCTACTTTCTAATAGCGGAAGAATCAATAAGAAAGATGGTTAAGATAAGATCCCGCTCCAGTAGGACTCCTTTCCTTCCCTTAATACGGTTGAGCAGAAACTGGGAAGTGCAAGGCAGATATGCGATCTTCCTCAGAAGTGATTTTTTTTTTTTTTTTTGAGATAAGGCTTTGTTCAGCTGATGTCTCCCCAGTTCCCAGGAACACAATACTGTAACTCGGGGCTAAGCTTGCCTCTTCCTCTTTCCTCATTTACTTGTAGGTTGTATAAAGAGACACCTATTTGCAGTTTCAAAGTCTTTCAAGGCTTGCTTACATCTCCCACCCCACCCCCTCCTTTCTTTACCTTACAGCAAAATATATATAGTCTGGCTTGGAGACGCTTGGAGGTTGGTGGAAAGTGAACGTCTCCCGGAGTAACAGTGACAGGGAAGCGGAGAAAGACGGGAGAGGGTGGGAGAGCCAGAGCAAAGAGGCAGAGATGCGTGTGTGGCTTCTTGGCTCTCCTGGTACCAATTGATTCAGCCTGGAGATGGTGGAAGAGATAAAGGCTTAAGAAGGGGGATGGAATTTTTTTTCCCTAAATTGATATTTAATGGGAAATCCTATTGGACAGAAACCTGGACATGAGTCACTTAATTGGACTTGACATCTGTCACAGTGTGGGAGTTTTCACAGCCCAAATATTTTAGCAGATCAGATTCCCACTGAATCTGTGCCATAAAATATAACAGTTGAAAGCAGTCCATGATAGAAACCTTAGCCTCTAAACAGAGTCTCTAGCCATTATCAGACTATTTCTCTTTTTCAGATTATTGATGCAGTATTTAAGTGCAAATAAACAACATATTGACTCTGGAAAAATTATCCTCACATACTAGAAAAACAGTATCTTCCCTTAATGTTAAGGAAAATATTTGTGTCCAGAACATGAAAATATATACTATATATGGTAGGTACTACAGTAAATATATTCAGATATGCAACAGCTAACATTTATTAGTGATCATTTACTTTATTTTAGTGATCATTTACATTTTAAAAGATACTTGAACAAGATTTTATTGAACATATTCATATTTTAAAATATATCCTGCCACTGGATTAATTTCCCAACATATGATTAAAACAAAACAAAACAAAACAAAACCCTTTTCAATAGATTAAGTTATTGGTGAAACTGGGAAGAGAATCCAGGTATTGTAATTTCAGAGAGCACTGTACCACGAGACCTTCCTACTTTTCTAAATATGTTTGTTTTTCTCTTTGCCCATTCATTCATTCAAGTTAAAATATGGCAAATTACATGTGTTGATTATTGTACTTCATTTTTGCTTATTTTACCATGTGAATATTTAGCTGTGGGGCAGTGCATCGGGCCAGGATGTAAACCCACACAAATCACCAGTGTATCGCAGCACATTATGCCTTTGCCTTACACAACCCCATGGCCCTGAATTTATATGCCTTCTAACAAAAGGGAAAATGTAGTTCAATTACTTTACCACTTTATAGAGATACCGTTAGTCTCCATCGACTACATATTATTTACAATCATTTTAGGTTTTTTGATTGTGTAAGCTTAAAAGAAGTAAAAGAATATTGTAGCCTTATTCCCCACCTCAGTAACTCCTGGGGGAACATTTGTGGAGAGAGGAGTCCTCATTTTTCCTTCTTTTTCAATTTTGCTCTAAAAACAGGTTTTATCATCAAGGGAGAGGGTTGATCAGCCTACCCCTGGGAGTGACCCTCATGGCTACCACTAGTCCTGTTTGCCTTTGCACACATTTTTCAGCTTATAGGAGACACCTGGCCCCGAATGGGGGGGAGGGGAGAGTAGAAAGTGTCTCCAAGGAATATGGGCACCACCGCTTTCCATCCTCGCCTCTGCCCAACCCCAGTACAGAAGTACATTTTAGATATCCCCAGGACACTTAAGTGCAGGCAGAAGCCAGCCCCATTTAGGTGGCAGTGGAAACAGGTGAGTGGGTGAACTCCCCAAGGTGGTGAAGATGAAGGGAAAAAGGAGATTTCCCCAGTCTGGCTAAGAGCAGCAATACTAAGCATTCAACATAGCCAGAAGTGTGCACACAGATGTGCACCCACAGATAACTGTACTTTCCACCCCGCCCCTACTCACATAAGCTAGCTGGCTCAATTAGACTGCTATACATTCAGATTGACAGAGTGAAAAACCTGGTGAGTCTAATCACCATAGCTCCCGAGACAGTTGCTACAGTGGGAAGCCACTGGTATCTCTGGTTACCCTGCTGTTGGGGGAAGAAGGAAAAGGGGGAAGGTACCAGGGCAGGTCAGATTCTGCCAAGGTGTGTGTGGATCCAGACACATTCTTCTTTACATTCAGGCTCACTGATTCCACACTGACAGACTGCTTGTATGTACGTTAATCTGTGAGTAAGCTCTTGTAAACAGGTACACACTCAGGCCCATACCTAACCATGGCTGGACGCACGGTCATGGTCACAAACACGGATTCACACTTACACATGTGCATTCTGTCTTCCAGGAAAGCCTCCCCTTCCCCCATTGCCACCTTTGCCTTTTCTAAGACCTCCCCGGCACAGATGGTCCCTCCTTCTGTGCTTCATAAGCACTTTTTTTTCTATCCCCCTTAGAGATTACATATTATATACAGTGATTGTCCGTTTCCATACCTGTGTTTCCCACTAGGCTGTGACGCTTCCAGGGCAGGTCCAGAGCTCACAGCCCCAGCATGGATGTCTGAGTTTGACACACTGTAAATACTCAGTACGTTTATGGTGAATGACTTCCTGTGTACAGAGGCAGCCAGGATGTTTGTGACACAGAAACACTTCTACTGAAAGACTCCCATGGTTTCAGTAGTACTAGTTTCCTCTCCTATAAAAGTGGGGATAATGATCCTGCCCTACTCACTTCACAGGCTGGTTATGAGACTCACTGGATGTGAAAGTATCTTATAAAATACTAAGCATCATACACATGAATATGTTAGGGAGTATTAGGAGTAATATTCAGTAATATGAAACCAGTGGGGAGGTGGCAAGCAGTGATTTGAAATCCAGACTGGGGAGCCTGGGTGACTCAGTCAGTTAAGCATTTGACTCTTGGATTCTGCTGGGGTTATGATCTCAGGTTCATGGGATCGAGCCTCACATTGGGCTCCCTGCTCAGTTCAGAATCTGCTTAAGATTCTCTCCCTCTCCCTCTCTCTCTGTCCCCCTCCAATCAATCAATCAATCAATGAATAAAATCTTTAAAAAAAAAAAAGCCAGACTTCCTGGATCTATCATATGTTAGCTATGTGAACTTAAGGGAGTTACTTTACTTTTCTGGACCTCAGTTTTCCATCTATAAAATGAGAATAAGAAAAGTATTTTATGTTGTTATGTCATCTTTTTTCTAAAGATGAACAAAGATAATCTGTGTAAAGTACTTAAATGAATGCCCAGAACTCATACTCAGTGTTAACTATTGTTAATAATTTTACTGTTATTCAAAATACACATACATATTGTGAACCAGAAATGTAAAATAAAATTACATGAAATATAAACATATCAGTATACTCACCCTAGTTGTGTGTGTGTATTTGTGTGTGTGTGTTTGGCAACTAACCTGCAGTGAGCACTTTCCATATATCAGACATAGGTCTAGGGACTTTACACATATTAACTCATTTTATCTTCACCACAAAGCAATGAGATGGGCACTGCTGTTGTCCTGATTAGGCATATAGGGAAGCTGGGCCACAGAAGAAGTAGGTTATATAGCTAATAAATTATGGAACCAAGATTTAGACTCAGGTAGTTTAAATTCAGAAACTGCCACCACTGAGCACTACTGCTTTTATGGTCATGGTGTCTTACACAGATATACTCAGGCAGAGGAATTAGTCACCAAATGAAATGCATATTCTAAGGGAGAAATATACATACACAAAAAACATACAAAAACTACCACATTTTGCATTCAAAGGTGGTCACTGAGCAAACAGTTTTAAATACTTACTGTGCATCTAGCATTGTGCCAGATGCTATGGGACTACAAAGGCTTTATAATTATTTGTTAATTCCACTACACAGCTGTTTCCAATCTATTTCCTTAAATTTTGCACCCCATCAGTAAAAATTTTGATAATATACATCCAGTGTGTGTATGTTTATTATTAACAAACTCTAAAATAAAAACAAACAAAAAAAAACAAACTCTATACATGGACGATTTTATAAGCATACTCTATAATTATAAAGCATAAACAAAAAGACATTTTTAAAGAATGCTAAACATAAAATTAATGATCTTTGTTAAAATTTTTTATTTACTGTTACTGTTATTAAATACAAAAGCCTGTTAACAGCACAAGATAATATGTGGTTTTTGGAAGCAATAAGCTTCATTTTATTATAACCATTGCTTAACCCTTTGTGATAATGTGATCTGATGGTTTGGTTTTTAAGCTCAATTTACTTAGAATCTGGTTTTTATGGCTAATATAGCAGAAAGAGGTGTAATACAAAAATCCAAAGATCCAAATAGTAGTTCATCATTGAACTGAATTATTAACTAAATTATTATTCTTATTTTTTGTCTTATCTACCAAATATGCCAGTTTTGTTGAAATTTGGCTAGCAAATTTCCTTCTAATGGGAATTCTTTGTTCTCTTAACAAATGGGTTCAAAAGCCCTGAAACTCTTTTATTTGTAAATTTTTTTTAACAGTTTAGGTTTTTCTATTTCTGAGTATTTTAAGTGTTCACATGTAAGAGAT
The DNA here is from genome assembly GCA_028534135.1 of Potos flavus. Taxonomy (NCBI): domain Eukaryota; kingdom Metazoa; phylum Chordata; class Mammalia; order Carnivora; family Procyonidae; genus Potos; species Potos flavus. Next base: position 78,538,957 of record CM052900.1, on the reverse strand, counting down.
TTTCATATATGGGCACATTTCCACTACTTTGGGCAGCAAAAATCACATAACAATAGAAAATTTTCCAAATTTCTATCTGTATTTTTTATTTATTTATTTTTAAGAGAGAGAGTGTTGTGGGGGGAGGGGCGGAGGGAGAAGGAAAGAGAATCTTAAGCAGGCTTCATGCAGGTGTGGAGCCCAGCGTGGAGCTCTGGCTCCCAACCCTGAGATCATGACCTGAGCTGAAACCAAGAGTCAGACGCTTAACTAACTGAGCCACACAGATGCCTCCCAAATATCTGTCTTTAAAATGTCTTTTCCATAGCACAAATTTCTTTTTTAAAAATTACCATTTAACTCTTTTAAAAAAATACATAGAGAGACATTCAGGGTGTCTTGTTTGTTTTTAATCCGCTGTTAGCATCCTACTGACACCTGTTAGTCATGAAAGAAAAATGAATTTGGAACACTTAAAATTGAACAAGGTTCTTTAAGAGATTCTTTAAGAGCTTTGCTACATACTAATTCTTTGTGGGACAGAAGAATTTCATGATCTCTTCCAGTTTCATTTGTTGCAAAGATTCTACCATATTTTAAAAGACTTGTATTTGTAAAACTACACAGATATATCTGGTATACTTCAATTTTCTTATGGAAAATTCTAAATAAGAATTATTTAGTGAATAAACCTTGTTTGTGGTGGTATTTCTGGCTCCTGGCCCTCTATTTGAGTTAAAGCAGCCATTTCCTCGTGACCATACATATGTCCACAATTTTTCCATAAATCATTCTTTTATTAAAGATCATTTCAGTTGTGAGTAGCTCTTCTCCCATACATTTTACCTTCAACGTCTTCTTAAAAAGAGAAGTTGTTCATGTATTTGATTACTGAAACAGAATCTGTAAAGTATGAGCTGAAACATGTTAGAAATTACTGCTGTTCTTTCTCATCCAGCTAAATAGCAAACTGCACCCTCCCCCCATGAATTGATCTCATACTTGATCTCTTCAAATCTCCAGCAATTTCCCCAGAGTCTATCGGTGAAATTTGCTGACATTGGAATGCTTATGCTATGTACTATTTCAGCCTTTTCCCCAAGAGTGGCTTTTGCTATAGCGTATGAAACCTCAAGAAAAGCTTCTAAATATTTCCCATTATATTTAGTGAAATGTTTAAAAGTACTACATTGAGTATGACAGGACTTTAAGCATCACTGAAAAACTTCAGGGATTTGCTTTCGTGGTTGAGATGCTTAATTTTTAATATCAGTTCATTGAAGTTTAATTTATATAGAGTAAAATTCACCCTTCAGAGATACTCAGTTCTATGAATTTGACAAATATATACTATCGTTCCATAACCAGCACAGTCAAAATATAGAACATTTCCATCACCCTAAAAGCATTCCTGTATCCCTTAGTAACCAATCCCTCTATCCACAATCAACCTCAGACAACCAGTGATCTGATTTCTGTTTCTGTAGTTCTGCCTTTTCCAGAATGTTGCAAAAATGGAATCCTGCAGTATGCAGACTTTTGAGTCTGGCTTTTTTACCCAGCAGACAGCTTTTGAGATTCATCCATGTTGTTGGATGAATCCGCAGTTTCGTTCATTTTGGTTTTGTTTTTGTTTTTTTCTGAATAGTAGCCCATTGTGTGATGTAGCAGTTTGTTTATCCATTCACAAATGAATCAACATTTGAGTTGTTTCCGGTTGGATCCTAAGCATACAGCTAACTAATCTGGTATAACCATGCACATACAGGCATGTATGAGGACATATGGATACAGTTCTCCTGAGTAAATAACTGGGGCTGAGATCGTTGGGTTGTAAAGTGAGTGTTGAACTTTATGAAAAGCCACCAAACTATTTTACATAGTAGTTTTATCATTTCACATTTTTGCCAGCAGTGCTCCAGCTGTCCAACATCTTCCCTACTATTTATTATTGTTAGCTCTTAAAAGCTTATTTTAAGCCATTCTAATAGGTGTCTAATGGTATCTCATTGTAATTTTATTTTGTATTGACCCCCCTTTTAGCTTTATTGAGGTATAATATATGTATTTAGTTATTTTTAATTTTTTAAAGATTTCATTGATTTATTTGACCAAGAAAGACACAGCGAGAGAGGGAACACAAGCAGGGGGAGAGGGAGAAGGAGAGGGAGAAGCAGGCTTTGCACTGAGTAGGGAGCCTGACGCGGGGCTCGATCCCAGGATCCTGGGATCGTGACCTGAGCCAAAGGCAGACGCTTAACGACTGAGCCGCCCGGGCGCCCCGAGGTATAATATATTTAATAAACTGCGTGCCTATAAAGTGCACAGTGTAATGAGTATGGGCATATGAGTGTGGAACCATGAAACCATCATGGCCATCAGGGTGGTGAACATACCCATTATACTCTGTAATCCGCCCCCACTCATCCTCCCTTCTCATCCCACAGAAAACCATTGGTCTAATCTCTGTCATTAGAATTATTTTGTGTTTTTAGAATTTTATATGAATTGGATAAAATACTATGTTTTCTTTTTTTGTGCCTTTTTTCAGTGGGTTATTATTTTGAGGTCCATCCATGTTGTTACATGTATCAATAGTCTGTTCCTTATTTTGCAGGGTAGTACTCATTTTACCATTTTCAAAACTCCTTATATGATTACATACATACAAGTTTCGACCTGTGTAACATATTTCTTCTGCCTTTTACCGTTTATTACATAGCATGCCAGGTGGCACCGAATTTTCTCATCTATTGTTTTTTGAAGATGTCTTTAGTTTGGTTTCATTTTTGAAAGATTTGCTCTGGGTATAGAATTCTAAACTGACAGCTGTTTTTATTTATTTTTTTCTTTCACT
>CM052900.1:78385962-78535621 GCA_028534135.1 Potos flavus | reverse complement strand
TGTAATGTGGTCCTCCCTTTTCTCCTTCAGCTGCCATCAATATTTTCTCTTTATTTTGGGTTTTTAGCAGGTTAACCATGATATATGTAGGTGTGTGTGAAGTGTCTTGGTTGGTTGGTTTGGTGTATATCCTCTTGGGGGTTGTCTGAGCCCCTTGGATCTGTGATTTACTGTCATTCATCATTTTGGGCACATTCTTGGCCATTGTTCTTTCAGTATCTTTTCTATCCCATTCTGTTTCATTCTGTTTTAAGTATGCTAAAATGTTTGATACTGTCCTAGATCTCTCAAATGCTCTATTCTTTCATTGTCATTGCTGTGTTTGATTTCATTGTTCTTTCTCTTTGTGTCTTTTTTTGGAGTGGGGGGATGTGATAGCTTCTGTTGATAGATCTTTCAGTTAATCAATTCTCTCAGTTGGGTTCAGTCTACTGATGAACATATTGAAGGCACTCTGCATCTCTGATGTTGGGTTTATCATTTCTAGCGTTTCCCTCTCTCTTCTGAAACTCCCCATCTGTTTATACATGTTGTTTACCTTTCCTACTATGTCCTTTTACATGTTAATTATAGTTATCGTAAAGTCTCTGCTTGCTCATTCCATTATCCAAGGATTACTCGAGTTTGTTCCTGTTGCCTTCATTGTCTCTTGACAGACAGTGGGTTTCTTGTTTATACACATGTGTGCGCGTGTGTGTATAATGTAGTTTTTGAACGAATACCAGATATTTCATGCAGAACAGTAGAGACTGAGGTAAATATTATCATTGCCAGGAAATGACCATGACTCATCTTTTGTTAGGCCCTTAGCATGGAGAATTGAATCATATGAGAGTCCAGTTAGTCAGCAGTGGAGCTGGCTTTTTGGGTTTTGTTGTTGCTATGCTAAGCAACAGTACACCACAGACTTCAAATTCTTCTAGTGGTGGGCTACTTTTGCCTTGTGGTTAGGATGAGAGCTGTCATGACGGAAGCTTTTCCCAAGGTTAGCACTCCACCATCGGCTTTCAGCCCAGGTCCCTCACCATGTGCGTGCCCCATCCCCAGCTTCAGACTGCTGGTGCTCATTACTTTGTACGAGGCTTGTGTTGGGAGCATGAGGATTTCTCAGTTCTACTCTGGTCTAAGTCTTAGGGAAGGACCTATGTACTTCAGCTTCAGGTGTGGGCCCCTCTCTGCATTCCTGCCCCTCTTCCTTATGGCAGCCAAATTCTGCCTTATATTTGTGATTGATCTTGAGCGGGACTTTTCTTCCCCTCCCCCAGTGGTAGGAAACCTCTGCTTGGTATTAGTTTAGGATCATGGGCCCAAGATGGTTTTGTGCTTCTCCCCCAGGATAGTCTTTTTTATACCCCCCTTTCCTCCCACAATGCTTTTCCTGTGCCTTGGCAACAGTCTTTGCCGCCAGTCCCCCAAGCTTGAAGATTTTGTTTTACACATGAGAAGAATCTAGGGAAATGCCTGGTGTTTTCTGCCCGAACTCCAATACTGCCAATTACCTCCTATATACCTGTTACAACCCACTCTCTTTCATGAGCATTCAGTAAAGGTTTAAGGATAAGAGCTTGTGAAAAGTATGAAAGGCCCTTGGTGGGGCCCTCACTCTTCTGGACTGACACAGAGCCCCCACTCAGCCTTTGGCAATTCCTTAAACTTGTAGCTATTCTTCCCCACATGTTTCCTGGCCTACAGCTTTTTCTCATGTACCCTCCCATAGGTGAGAGAGTTCGTTTTCCGCCTATCATTAGAAGGATCTGTCTGTCTTTGGAACTCAGGCTGTTCCATTGTTTTGTGATCCCACTCTCTGAGAGGTTCACTGAAATTTCCCATTTTGTTTTTTGTCTGGATTTTTCTCTTGGTTAGGATGGAGCTGGTGTCTTTGCAGCTTTCTACCCCCCTAAGGAGAAGTGAAACTCCGTGCAAAATTTGTAAAACTTTTGGTTATCATCATGGCATGGAACTCTCATCAGCTCTATCTAAAGGTGAATGATACACTTAGGTTGGGCTTCACTGTTAATTAGTTAACACTCTTGATCATTTTAAAGTTTTAGGTAAGTTCCTGATGGATCCGCCTAGATCGACCTGCTTTTTTATTAAAATGTGACTGATGAGGCATTCATGTCTGCAATGGGGAGAGTTCCTGCTGCCATTTTCTTGCTGTTTGCCGGTGCCTGCATTATTAGTTTTATGCCATCTTTAAATGGATTATTTTTAAGCCGTTTGTCTCTTTGTGGAGGTTAATGTTCTTAAAGCTAGGTAATAAAATTGCAAACTCTCTTAACCAAGCACATTCAAAGTGCAGTACATCACAGTACATTGAAAGTGATTAAATGGCAGAGGTCTCCACTGTGGACCCCTGCAAGTTTGAGAACTCCCACTCTGCCCTGAGGATCCTTTTATACCATACATGACATACCACTATGTCATGGTGTACCATGACCATGGTGTACCACATACCATACATGACATAAACACTGGCTGAGGGAAGCAGGATCAATCCACATGTTATAGATCTGTAAGGTTTGATTTCTTTATTTAGATAAAACTTTTGCTAGAATATTAGAGTAGAAATTAGGCATGAAGAAATTCCAGTATTTTCACCCTAGACTTCAGTAGATCTTGTGTACTCCCTGGCTTGCAAAACCCTCAGAGACCGTGAGCTTAACTATGAGTTCCTTGAGGATAGAACTTACATTGCAATCACTGTTTGTTTTCCCCCACCCCCTGCACCCCAACACCTGCTACAGGCCTCATGTTTTGTATGTAGGCAACGTGCTTTCTTGCTGAGTAAGCAAACTTGTGATTCGTGACTTCAGGAAGCCTTGTCTTCCACCAAATGGATTGAGTCAGTTATGACAGCCAGGTGATAAAAAACCAAAAACCTACCTAAGGTCATATGTATTAAGTAAGGTGTACCACACTGGTGATAACATCCCCTTGGTTTTAGAGAAAGAGTGTTAAAAACAAATTGCAGGAGACTTGTAAGGAGGTACATGGAGGAGGTCCACTGGGCTGAGCCTTCGTGCTGGGGAGCACTGCAGTAGTTAGGGCTACGAACAGCCTTTTCATCAAAGAGACAAGACAGCAGAGTGGAGCATGTGTGGGTCTTGGTGAGGACACAATCACAGGAGTGGGAGCTGCAGTCCCCGCGCCTTGACCACACCAGCAGAGAGTACGGAGAGGGCTGAGAAACTCAATCGAGCAGAGATAGGCTCTCTGGCCCTAGCTCTGATGGCGATTTCTGCTCTCCAATGCCTTCTAGCTGGTTCTGTAGCCCAGCCACAGAACCACGGGGGCCAAAGTAGGATGTCTGTCACCAAGACGTCTTCTCTCTGCAGCTCTCTTCTCTCTATCTGCTCTAACAATACGTCCTGGGAATCACCCTACTTCATTCTCCAGAGATAATCCACACTCCTTTTCCTAATGGCACAGTATTCCATTATGTGAGATCCTACACTTGATTCACTCATTCTCCTATGTGTAGGCATTTAGGTTGTGTTAATATCTTAGAATTATAAACACTACTTATGCTTATATCTTAAGTAATGTCAACTTTTGAAAATTAAATGGTGTTTTCGTTTCAGACTTTTCTGGGTAGATTTGTCTGTCTTAGGGACCAGACAGGAAAAGTGTTGAAGTGCACAGAAGACGTCAGAGAATGGACAGCCACTTGCAGTTCAAACTTAGTGATGGAAAACCTCCACTGTGGGGAAAATGATACTACCGTATGGTGGGGACAGTAATGAAAGGAGGAGCAGATGCATGGAATATATTCTTGAAGCCAGCAGTCCCTCAAGAGGAGTCATGCATACCTCAAAGGGAGTGCAAGTTAATCCTTTGGGTTACAGGAAGAAAAGATTAGAGCTGTGTTTATTAGCTAAACTGAAATAAATGTTACTGTTCTTTAATACAGAGTGACAACACTGACCTCACTGCCTCGGTGTCTTGGGGTCACCAGCGGCATGTGCAGCCTGCTACACTGAGGGGCTAGCACCAGAAACCTCCAGTGTTATTTTGCTCTCAGTGAACCGCCATGCATTGTAGCCTAAGCACTAATAGGGTATCACTATTGATAATAGGGCATGGCCAATTTAACTGAAGCAAGACCTTTCAACCATCGCGGAATCTTTAGGGGAAGTTCTTAATGAGATGAGGAGTGACCATGAAAATCTCTTCTCCCTCATGGAAATTTGCTAGTGAACTTATGACAAATTACTCTGAAGAACTGTGGGCTTAGAAATGAAATTCAGCATTTTTCTTTTTACAAAAAGGAAGTGTTCCAGATATACTGACCTTTCTATGGCAACAAATGAAGAAAGTAGTTTGTAACCAAGTATATACTTTCCAAAAAAACAAACTTAATCTGCTCCTTCAAAGTAACAAAAAGTGAGCAAGTAATACTGTTTCAAAAGAAACCAGTGCTTTTGAGAAATCATTTTGAAGAACGGAAATTTCTCCAGGAAAAAAGATGTGTCACTTAATCAAGAAAACTCATACCTGCACCCTTAAAAACAATTTAGAAACTAATTAAAATTAATATTTTGCCAAAACAAGGGCTTTCAATGATGTTGTAAATGTTAAAATGCAATGCCCTCTGAGTAACTTGTAAGAAGTGCTTTACTGCATAGAAAAATGGAGCTTCACTATAGCAACATCTGAATGAAAACCACTGTGTGCCGGCAATGATACACCTCTTCCATCTGGAGCTGCACGTGTAGTGAGCTATCTTTTCTATTATGGCAGTCTTTAAAACCAAAAATCAGGATCGACTACACTTGGAGACAGAACTTTGAATTGCTGAGACACAGAGTTCAGCCAAGATTTTAAAAAATTAGGCATATTCAATAACATTGCTCTGTGTATTATTTCTTAATATTCATCTTAGTGATATTAAAAGGGACTTTTATATTATTAATAAAAACCATATTTTTAAAAATATGATTTATTATTCATATATTCCCTATCAGTACATTAGTACTATATGTAATTTATAAATAAACCAACAAACATATGCTGGAGGAGTGTGTTCAAGCAATTTTTTTTACTGATTGTGACATGTGATCAAATGTTTGGAGAGTGCGCCTTCTAAAGAAAGCATTTAGCAAATGACATTTTCACCATTAATACATGTCTAGTAGAATTTTTAAATTATTTCTTTGCATCTCCCAATTTTCAGTTAGGGTTGATAATAGAGTAGGGTCTTATCTGCTTCTAAAGGTAACCAATGACAACTTATTTGCACTTTTTTTTTTTTTTAAAGATTTTGTTTATTTGACAGAGAGAGAGCACAAGTAGGCAGAGAGGCAGGCAGAGAGAGAGGGGGAAGCAGGCTGCCTGCTGAGCAGAGAGCCTGATGCGGGGCTCGATCCCAGAACCCCATGATCATGACCTGAGCCAAAGGCAGATGCTTTTAACCCACTGAGCCACCCAGGCGCCCCTTATTTGCGCTTTCTAGATAGATATAAATAGGTAGACTAATAGATGGATCCAGATCTAGATGGATAAATGTATATAAATATAGATAGATACATGCATTCACATAATCTTTCCCTCTTTTAAGATTTATTTATTTTAGAGAGAGAGAGAGAGAGTGCAAGCAGGGAGAGGGACAGAGGGAGAGAGGGAATCCTCAAGCAGACTCTGCACTGAGTGCAGAGCCCGACGAGGGGCTGAGATCATGACCTGAGCCAAAATCAGGAGTCAGACACTTAATCGACAGAGCCACCCAGACACCCCTAATCTTTCCTTTTTTAGCCATTTGAGATTGAGGAGCAGATAGTGTTCCTTTATTCCTAAACACTTTAGTATGTATTTCCTAAGAACAAGGACATAACCACACTATAGTTGTCCAAAACAGGAAATTAACATTGATATTGACAGAATTTAAAGATGTTAACCTAATCTGATAATAAACATAAGACTGATGAAATCAAAAGTTAAGAATAAATCAAATGTCTGCCTGAGTTGTCTCATCTGTAATATGAAAACTATACTTGCCTTACATATGTCACAATAATGCTATCGACACTAAGAAAATGTTGAAAGCACTTTGAAAATTTTTTTAAAAGTCACATGTTAACGATTGTCATAATTCTTCAGTTTTATTTGTGTTTGTGTATGTAGTTGTTCTCAAGTCTAACTATTTTAAGCACTGTTTTAAACTGCTAGGCTACCTTAATGAAAAATAAAAATCCAGAGACGCCTGGGTGGCTCAGTCGATTAAGCATCTGCCTTCAGCTCTGGTGATGGTCCCAGGGTCGTGGGATCGAGCCCCGGGTCAGACTCCCTGCTCAGTGGGGATCTGCTTCTCCCTCTGCCCCCCCAACCCCCGCTCATAAGCACACGCGTACTCTCTCTCTCAAATAAATAAAATCTTAAAAAAAGAAAAAACTCCACTTGCTAAGCTTACCATTAGACTGAGAGGGAGAGCCTTAACACGGGATGATACAGTCTGCGGTTACACTGCGGAGCCCAGCAGCAAAACAGCCAGCATGGCAAGAGGTGGGGAGGTATGCGTGAGTCATTGCCATCATGGGTCTGTGTGGATCAAGAACTGCACTGCTGCCTCGCCGCGTTCACGGCAAGGAACTGGACTTGATTCATAGCTGGTGTAATTTACTGCTAATTGCCAATACCTTGTAGATTATTGGAGGTTAGGTGGGAGGGGGAGGAAAACAGCCATGTCACCTCAATGGCACTGCTACCAAGAATCCCTGAGAGACCAGGAACCCAAAAGCAAACAGGAGCAGAAATTTATAGAAAGAACTACAGAAGATTCTTTTTTCAACTTGACTCTCAGGTGGTAGGAACATGAAAGGGAGTATTCTGGAGTCTGCTTACTTGGTGTCTCTCTGTCTCTGCCCCTTTCTGTCTCTGCCCCTCTCAGATGTGCAACGAATGCCACTGATCTCCCTGTAGAAGGTAGAAGGGCTTGAAGAAAGCCTTAGTGGAGAGAACAAAGGATTCCTAGACTGAGTGGCAGAAATAACCCAGCAGGTAGTAAAAATGGGAAATTTTTAAGAGGACAGAGGGGTATTCCAGCAGGTGTATGGCTTGGAGGAAAAATAGGGGAAAACAAAAACAAACAAACAACAATAAAAAAAAAACCAGAAACTTTACATCTTGGAGGTCTCTTTTCCCCAGCTCTGAAGACCTTCCTGCTCAGGATGAGTCCAGATCCGAAGGGAAAGCAGCATTATGTGTCCTTGAGATTAATCGAGAGAACACCTAGACACTGACAGGTCTGAGAAATCCTGATCTGGACATCAGGCAAAGAAAGGGCTAGAAGGTGAATTACTCCTTCCTGAAGCTGATAGAGAAACCCACCCTGATCTCACAAGATGAATCAGGTTTTCTCATTTCTTCTTCCACTTGAAGTTTATAATTCTGGCAGAGAAGAGAAGAGAGGAGAAATGAACAGCTGGCTAAGTAGATGGTATCAAAGCCCAGGATTTGGTTTTCTAAACCAGATGATGCCAGAGTGATGAGCTCCTGGCAAGAAGAAGAAGAAGGCATCTTTCGAAACCAGGATAACACATTTGGCAAGAAGCCCTGTATCTGATAAAGAGGACTTCAAAAGGAAATCTAGGGAAGGGGGCAGAGAAATGTACTCCGATCAACCTGTAAAGATACTGTGCTATACATCTTCCACTTGCCCATCCAGATCCACTCCCAGCCCTCTCCCTGCTGCTCTGTGCCTGGGAATCTGACCATACAGGCTGCATCACGGGGCCCCATGCCTTCTATTGGGCTGGAGCCAATGAGAGCCACCATAGAGGGACTGTCTCTGGGTTCAAATTACCACGTCTTCCTCTTGCCTCTTCAGTCCTAGAAGTGGTATTGCTTCCCTACGGTTACCACACCCAGAGTGCTGCAGTACCTTGCCTCAGTTTCCCCAAATCATGCTCTGTCCTTTATAAGTAACATCTACTGCCTGCTTCTCACCTTGCCCTCTTTGAGTATGCCAGCTTCTCCTTCCGTGACTCTGACAGATAGATATATGGAGGATGATGGGTGTGAGGTAGGAAAGGGGAGTGTATGAGAAGTGCTCACTGAGTTTCTACCAAAAAGTCAAAGGGAACAGACACAGCAGCCATGACAGTCGTGGCTGGAGCAGTGGTGTTTGGGGCCTCGGAAGACTGCAGGGCTAAGAACGTGTTTGCGTAATAAAACGAAGGAGTCCTCAATTCCGATTCTTAAATGCAACCCAGGCAGTGAGGCAGTAGTTCCAAAGACACTGATGGATCCCAGGAATTTAGAATCGCACTACCTACCAGGAAGGTGCATACCTGTGTTGACATGAATGTATTTCGGAGGGACTCATAGCAGATTGCAAATCAGTGAGGGGAGAGAAGGGAAGCATGGAAGTAGGGGATTATCTACAGCAGTGATTCTCAGCTGGGGACACTTTTCCTCTCCAGAGAACTGTTGGCAATGTGTGGGGACATTTTTTATGATCACTGAAGCAGAGGGAATTGTGCTTCTGGCATCTTGTGGGTCGAGGCCAGGGATGCTTATAAACACACTGTACTGCCCAGGACACCTCCTGTGACCGAATGTCCATAGTGCCTGGCTGGCTGGGTAGAGCTGGACACAGTGTAGCTCCTGCAGGGGTAAAAATGCAGTCTCTAGAATTAACTAGACCTGGATTTGAACCCCAGCTCCATTTCTTATTGGCTAGTGATTTTGCCTCTCCAAGCTTCACTTTCTTATCTTTACGATGAGGGAAATCAGAAGACCCATCTCAGAGAGCCACTGTGAGGATGAAAGAGGCGAGGCATATAAATTGTTTAGCACAGAGTTTAACACATAGTTCAAGTTCTCAACAAGCGTTAGCCCCTGTTAGGGTAATTACCCTCTTCCAGCACAGATTATAACTCCATTAAAACTAATTTATGAGGAAGAGGGAAGTTTCACCAGAGCTGAGAGGTTTCATGCTAGGTTACTATAGGGGTGTGTTTACTTTGTGAAAATTTATTGAGCTCTGCATTTAGGATTGAAGGTGTTCTGTTTCTATGCTATAATCCAATGAAAAGTTTGCTTAAGATAATTAATGAAAGTCTCATTCTGTCTTCTTCCAAAACAAAACAAAACAAAACCCCAAACTATGACATCTAATAAATTCTTGATTCCCTTGCTAGCGAGTCCCTCAAAAGGTGGAAGATGCAATGAAAGAAACAGCTATCCTCTGCAGTCTCCTGACCCAAACTGACCCAAAGAAGTAGAATTGACAGCAGTCTCACATCCAAGGGACTTGATGTGATAATGTAGACAGAAAATGTTTGTTGAAGTTCTGACATATACCCTAGATTTTAAGAAAACAGAATTCAAAAAGTTTGACTTGAAAACAGCTGTCATCCCATAGACTGAATTCCAAACAGGAGAGGTGGCTTATATTCTAATTCTCGGTCCTTCATTATCATGAACACGATGGGCAGAGGCACCCAAGGAAACAGGTAGCGTAGCCACAGTGGGGCTCTGGATGAGTTCACGTCCCTTAAAGAATGAAGAAGACCCAGCCAGGGGCAAACACAGAGAATGGGCCCCCTTGTCTATACCTAAAGGACAGACCTAGGGGAGACTTTGAAGCATACTAATACTTGAAAAGACATTTTAGTTATCTTTGGAGTTGGAAGAAGAACAAGGAAGCCTATGTCCATGGCTGTTTTGGTGTTAACAGCAGAAGAAGGCAGAACAATTCATTTCATATGTTTCTTTAATCTTTTCTTTCAAGGAAAATGGTCTTCAAATGGTAACGGATAGCATGATACTGGCTAGGATAGGATTTGAGCACTTAACGGGTTGAATAAAAAGTAAGAGTCTACCTTACTTTTTTTTTTAAGATTTTATTTATTTATTTGACAGAGCGAGAGCACAAGCAGGGAGAGGGGCAGAGAGCAAGGGAGAAGCAGACTCCCCACTGAGAGCATAGCCCCACGCAGTGAAGGGGGGTTGCTCAATGCAGGGCTCCAAGTGGGGCTCAACATGGGGCTCAACCCAGGGCTCCACACAGGGTCTCGATCCCAGGACTACTGAGATCATGGTCTCAGCAAAAGGCAGACACTTAACCTACTGAGCCAGCCAGGCGCCCCTACCTTACTTGCTTTAAATGGACTCAAATCTGCTGGCTGAATGAAAGAGACACAGGTGCACCTGTGGGACCTTTACACAAAACCTGAGGCTTAAGAAGGACAAATGTCGGGCTCACTCCTAGAAGTGAAGTCCATATTTCAGAAACCAAAACCCAGTGGGCTTGAGGCTAATCCCTGGCAAAATGCCAGACTGGCTTAATTAGCAGACAGTTTGTGAGTACTGGGTGGAACAAAGGGGTAAAAATCCCTGGACTCTGCGTGATTTTCCAAGGAAAGGTGTTAGACTAACCACCATTGACATTTACTGAGCGCACACCATGGGCAAGGCTCCAAGCACTTCACTCATTCAGGCCTCACATAATCCTGTGCGGCAAGTACTACCATTATCCCCGTTTTCCAGATAGGAAACAAAGGCACAGGGGTCAGTTAATTTTCCAGAAGTCACACAGCTAATTTGTGACAGAGCTTGAGCTCACACAAGGCAAGCTAACACCAGCGCCTCTATTCTTCCCTTTCTATTGTGATTTTAACAAAGCAACTAATGATGTGTACCCATTTTCCAGGACAAGAAGGAAATGAAGGCAACTCTGTACTACATGGAAGCAATCTTAGAAAACCCAGTGCCACCAGTCTAAATTCATCCCTGGGTGCCCCCTCAAGGCTCCCCAGGGAGCCTCATGTTAGTGTTTTCCCTCAAGGGAAAAAAAATGTCTCTCTTGTATTTCCTGGTAATCTTTTTTTTTTTAAAGATTTTATTTATTTATTTGACAGAAAGCGCACAAGCAGGGGGAGCAGCAGAGGGAGAGGGAGAAGCAGACTCCCCTCTGAGCAAGGAGCCGGATGCGGGACTCAATCCAGGACCCTGAGATCATGACCTGAGCTGAAAGCAGCCACTTAACCAACTGAGCCACCCAGGTGCACTTTCCTCATAATCCTAAAGGTAGGAATACATTCCTTGGGCTCACAGGGGTACTTGGGTTTTGGCAAGACACCAAGAGAGCATTGTGCCCTGGAAGATCCAAACTTTCCCAGGGACTCTATCCGATTTCTATGGTGTAGTTTTAGCACAAAGTTCCAATGAATCACAATGAAAGTTTATAGTACCGGGGATTTTACCAGGTGATTGCCCACTTATTTGATCACATCTGTTAGCATTTTCTGGTGCCAGGGTATGATGAAGACCTATTTATTCATAAGACTGTTGCCAGGGTACCTAAGTGCTTTAATCAGTTCTCGAAATAATTCTTTGCCTCACAACTGAAAAGCAAATATTTTCCAGTTTCTCTTTTACATACAGTCTCAAGCTGTTCCTGGAGGAGCCCAGCAATGTTCAATAAGGTTAGAACATTCTCCTCATGAAAACTCTTGTTTGCTAGGTCGGTGGGATTTTGGGCCATGTTTTTTTATCCTTTCAAAGGTGTTCTTTAATGTCGACATAAAATTCTTTGAAAAATAAGCATTTTTAAAAAGGTTACAAAAAGGTCTTTTTCAGGAGGTAAAACAAAATATTTTGGAAAGTTCCCAGTGTGGGGACATAGGAATAACAAATGGAACAAGAAATGCCAATTTGACAATTTAAACCTAAAAGGAGGCAGCCAGATAGCTAACTTCTGTGAATAACCAAGCATATAAAAGTTGTTCTGTAGATAAAACTTAAACACAATTCATTAAATCGTGCAGCTTTTTTATCTAGATGTTCTGGTGTCCAGCAGAGAAGGCCTCAAAAAAAAAAAAAAAAAAGGCTCAAGGGCATTTCAAAGCCATTGTTCCCGTCAACATAATGTACCTGAAGAAAGTGTTAATATCCATCAGACTAGGCCATGAGGTTTGACCTGACTGGTGTCTCATTTCTGCAAGGCCATGAGTGACTAGGATTAACTTTATAAACTGATATCCATTAAGGTGACTGTGACTAGCATTGCTTCCTCACTTAGGCTTCCCAGATACCTTGTCCTGTTCATGAAGTCTTAATGTTTGCATCCAAAGGAGTTTGTGAATTTCAGGTCCCGGGAAATTTCAGGTAACTGGATCTGGCTGGTAAGGAGATACTTGGACTTGTAGGTGACACACCCTTACCTCCAACTCAAAGATTTCTCATGCATTAGTGATAGGGACCACAGAACGGAGACTTTGACAGCTTCGGAGTCTGTGGTCAGCAAAAAATTTGTCCACACCCCCACCCCTACATGCCCACATAAAATTCCTGGAACCTGTGAATGTCACTCTAAATGGCAAAAGGTGTGCTTACGTTAGGGCTCTTGATTAAGTTAAAGAGCTTATCCTGGTCTGGCCGCGTGGGCCTGAAGTGCAATCACGTGTAACCTTGTAAGAGCGAGGCAGGGGGAGTTTTGAGAGACACGCAGAGGGAAGGTGATGTGAAGATGAAGCAGACACAAGGGGTTGGAAGTCAAGGAACATGGACAGCCACCAGAAACTGAAAAGACAAGGACTGGGCTCTCCCCTAGAGACCCGGGAAGGAGCGTGTCCTGCTGACATCTTGACTTTAGACTTCTGGCCTTCAGGACTGTAAGAGAACACATTTCTATTACTACTACAGGGTCTGCTACTCGGGTTCAGATTATGGGTCCAGTGTTAACCTTAGGCATAGTTTGTTCTGACCCTCTGTTTCTTCATATGTAAAATGAGAGCAAACGTGTGAGGTATCTAGTACGTCGTGGTTGGTACCCACCGATACTACATGAATGCTGATTGTGTGGAAAAACCCACTCTGTGGTTAAAACTTACATCAATATGTCCACAAAGACTCAGGTTCTCAGCTTTCAAAGACGTTCTGTGAGCATGTAGGAAGAAAGCACGCGTGCTGGTGGGTGGTGACGGGGGTGGTGAGCCAGTTAGAAGGGGGGGAGGTGACAGAATCAGGGGGAGAGAGATTGTGTCGGAGGTCAGTGAAGGGATCACAGGATTTTTGTATGATTATAAAGCAGATGGATGAAGGCCCTCAGAATTTAATGGAAAAATTCCCTGGTTTCTTCTTGAAGGGCTTAGCTTTTTATATCCACATCCATATTTTAAACCTCATAACTGAAATCTAAGTACACTCTTCATTTGTAGCTTGTCAGCTGAGGGAAAATTACAGAATGGGTCACAGCAGCGGGAAGATTATGGGTTGCATCTGATAAATGGCTATTTATATGTACTGAGCCGGCTCTGGGGTATTCTCAGGGTATAATTTCATAGCAGAGTTAACATCATCACATAAAATATGACAACAGGTTTTACACTGCTGATCTGAAATGAAATTGCAGCCTTCTATAATGAGCAAGTGAGGCCCAGAGGCAGAATGCATTGAGCTTCCCCAAGACCTGTCACCTCCAGTCATAGGCCCTTTGAGTGGCCAGAGAACAGATGGGCAGAGGTGACAGGACATTCCTGGTTTTCTCGTGGCACCCTGCCGCCCACTGGGAGGAACAGTTTTGTGCCTCCACATCACCGAGACCATTCCCTTCATTCCGGGACACACTTCCTAAAGCACTGGGTATGAATCGTAACCCCACCCCTCCCATTGACTCACAGCATCTATCCAGGGACAACGCACCTTCACTTCTATTGATCTTCAATTGGCAAGGACTCTGAACTCCCCACCACGGCACACCCTCAGCCCTCAGCCCGGTGCTTAATGATTGATGAAAAACCCAAACGCCCCAGAGGTGGTCCACACTTGAAGGAACTACCAGAGTAAATATTTTAAGTGGATCCTTTTTGAAATGAAAATAATCACAGCAGCGTTCATCTCCTTGGTCAGCTGGGATTTTGCTTCCTCTAATTGTGGGAGGGAGGGGCTGTTTGCATGTTGTTTGGGGAGCACACCTGTACCTTCCAAGCTAATTTTCCTCAGTGAATAAGTTGGTCTCACTTTAAGTGAAAGCCAGACTTGTTTATAACGTAGAGCCACCTGGATTTCCATGTAGTAAACTCCATTGCTTCAAAGGGTTCTGCCCTGGAGTCTGGGCACCTTTAAGAGACAAAAATGTGTATCAGGGCGTGACATTCAATAAGGAAGTTATTACTCAGGTTTTTACATCCATTGTCGTATTCCCTTAGAGCTGGTCAGCACCACCCATTTTTCCCCTTTGGGTCATCTCAGACATGGAGAACCTTTTTCATATTTACAGAACACATTTGAATGTAAATTCCCATTCCCGCCATTCCCACCCCAAATATAAGGCCAGCTGGAACTACATGCAGGGAGGGTTAAGCAACCACAGGATTAGCTGAAACTCTGCCTCTATCGCTCTGGGCAAGATGGTGCTTGGACCCCAGCTGTTCCTGGTACAGCATCTGCTCCATGGTTTCGAGTTACTTGTCAGCACCAACCATGAGTGAAAGGAATTCTTAAATTTTCCAATCAAGCACCACTTCTATAAGTCCTAGGACCTACTTCTGATTCTTATTAATATCACGAGTTGCACCCTTCTTTCGCCAAGTCCACAGTAGGCCTGCAGACACAGAAAAGTCCTAGAATAGATAAAATTGACGAGCATTCAAGGCAATTTGGGGATGAAAATCAGATGCCTGGAAATCACAAAAGTTACATTTTCACATTATGCAGCTTAATTCCCTTTCAAAAGATCAAATCATCCTTTTATTGTTAGAGATTATGGTGTACAGTAGGAACTCCATAAAGTTTTCTTTAGTTTTAAAAATCACAGAGTAGAGTTCACATTTTGGTGCACAGCGTGTAAATTTTTACACAGACATAGGTTCTTATAACCAGATTTACAGCCATGTTATAGAACAAGTGGAATATCCCAAAGAATTCCCTCCTCCCGCCTCTTTTTAGTTAGACCTTCTTCCCACTCATAATCCCTGGAAACCACTCATCTGTTCTCTGTTCCAACACTGTCTTTTCCAGAATGTCCTATAAGTGGAGTCCTAGAGTATGTTACCTTTTGATACTGAGACTTAACTGAATGCATTTGAGTTCATAGTTCACTCATTTTTATTGCTGGGTAGTATTCCATTATGTGGATAAATTATAGTTTGTTCATCCCATCACCCACTGAGACTATTGGGTTGTTTCTAGTTTTGGGGTGATTATGAATAATGCTGCTATAAACATTTGTGTGCATGTTTTTGTGTGAACCTAAGTTTTCATTGCTCTAGGATAAATGCCTGTAAGTGGAATTGCTTGGTCATATGGTAAATACATATTTAACTTGATAAGAACCTCCCAGTCTTCCAGAGTGGCTGTACCATCTTATATTACCACCAGCAATGTATGAGAGTTCCTGATGATTTGCAAGCTCACTGACACTTAGAATTGTCATTTAATCAGCACATCACTAATAAATTATATTGAAGCATCTTTTCCCATGATATTAATCTTATTAGTCTTAAACAGCCTGTTTGCTACCCATGTATCTTCTTTGGTGAACTGTATGTCAATGTTTTGCCCATTTTTAAATATGGTCTTTGTTTCTGGTCATTGAATCTTGAGTTCTTTATGTATTCTGGATACAAATCCTTTGGTCTTACAGGTGATCACAAATATTTTCTTCCAGCTTATGAGCTATCTTTTCATAGGATGTTAACAATGTCCTTTGCAGAGTAAAGGCATCTTTATTCTGATGAAGTCAACTTCGACCACGTTTCTTTATGGATGATCCTCATTTCTCGTTTCTAAGAACTCTGTCTAACCCAAAGTCAAAACTTCTTCCAGTTTTTCTTCCATGAGTTCAAGTTAATTTTCTGTTTAGTTCTAATTTAGCTAATTTGTTTAAAATTAAAACTAATTTTATATTTGGTTCTGTGATCCATTTGAGTTAAGCTTTGTATGTCTTAAGGTAGAGTTCTTTTCCAGTCTGCCATTGAGTCTTTCCAGTGAATTTTTTATTCTCAAACTTCCATTTTGATAGCTTTTGTTTTTATCATTTTGTTTTGTTTTTATCTATGTAAAATATATACTTTCTTGAAGCATATTTATAATAACTACTTCAAGGTCTTTGTCTAGCAAT
This sequence comes from Potos flavus, assembly GCA_028534135.1. Taxonomy (NCBI): domain Eukaryota; kingdom Metazoa; phylum Chordata; class Mammalia; order Carnivora; family Procyonidae; genus Potos; species Potos flavus. The sequence continues at coordinate 78,519,555 of CM052900.1, read as the reverse complement.
TCTAATAGTTGAGTCTTCTCAGGGTTGGCTTGTGTTGACTGCCTTTCCCTTGAGAGTGATTTAGGTCTCCCTGGTCTTCTGTACATGGAGTGATTTGGGGTTACAGCTTGGATAGTTTGGATATTATGTCATGAAACTCCAAGTCCTTTTTAAATCTAAAAAGTTTGGACTTTTTTTTTTTTTTAACCAGGCAGGCAATCTGGTTAGGTTCAGACTGCACAACGTGGTCTGCTCCCTATTGTCTGTGATCCCAATGTCCATTTAGATTTGAAAGCATTTGCAGTGCTCTTCTGATCCACCCTGACTATATACCACTCAGCTGCCAGTCTGAGACCTGGGCCATGCTCCACCCTATAGCTCTGCGTTCAGCGTCTCCACGGTGCTGATTCTAGGCTGTTTTACACGTGCTCAGCTCACGTGTGAGCCAGCAACTTCACAGGCAGTGGTAAAGGAGCGATTTCTCCAGCTCCTTCCTCATGACTTCTCATGCTACCCTGTAGCCTCTGGTTCCCAGTGCGTCCCCTTCCTAGTGTTCTGGTTGGAAAGCTGGGGCTTTAGCTTGTCCATGGGGTTAGCTGTGGTGGTGAGAAGGCGCTCTGCCTCTTTGCTAGGACTAGGTGGTAGAGGGCGGGTAGGGTCAACAGGGTTCTGTCCCTTAGTGACCATTGCAGCTACCAGGGGGAAGTGTGTGTGTGGCAGGGTAACCAGTTTTTGCTGCTGTTTGCCTGGAGAAGGGCTGGTAAAGTCAAAAGGGTTTGGTCCCACTGGGTCCTCTCTTTCTAGATGCTCTGGCTTTCCTTGGGGCTTTTTTTTTTCCCCCTCGCAGTCATTGGCAGTTCCAGGTTTCAGGCTGTTTTAATATCTGGGTCAGGATATATAAGAGGCAAAAAGAGGACCCCCCCCAAAAAAAAAAAAAACCCAAAACAAAAACCTCAGAGATCACTACCAGGTCATCTTCTTGAGTCCAGTGATCCTTACCCACTGTGCCTGTTCTCATCCACCTATCAGAGCCTTCTGATAGTTAAATTATGTGTGATTTTGTCTAGGGTTCTTAGCTGCAGTTAATGGGACAGGTGAGGTTGAGTGTACTTATTTGATCTTGCTTGGAGCCAAAAAAGTGAATATAAATTTTTCTGAGTGAATGGGTAAAAGGAAAAAATCCTGTTTCATTTTAGGAACTGCCTATTTTCTATTTCCAGATTCATGTATACCTAAAAATGTTAGCCTTCTTGTCTCTTAAGAAGTAAAAAAAAAAAGTCTTTATAATCAATTTGGGCTCCAAAGAGATGAACGCTGGCTTTATTTAAATGATTAATATTATACTGCCAGCATTGCCACCACTCTTCGCACATGGCTGATGTGGACTGGAATGACAGAGACACACATGACATTCTAGCTTGGGCCCGAATGCTCTCTGGTGGTGTACCTCCAGAAAAGTTCTGTAGTAACTCAGTGCTCCATCCATAAAATAAGCAACTACGACTAGGGGGTCTCTAAGTTCATCTCCAGCCTTCACTTTCCAATGCCCCAACCCTTGGTAAGCCTAGTGTTACCACCTCCTCCTCCCTCCAGCCCAGGGCACACTCTGCTCCTTTCCTCCTGTAGAATCCACCCCAAGAGCTGCAAGGTTTGCCCTCTACTCCAGCTCTCTGCATCTACCATCCTGTGTCCACCGTGTGATCCTTGATTCTCTCTTCTTTGAACTACAAGCTCTGGCTCTTACTCTGTAAGGAATCTTGACTTAGTTTTCCTCAAACTTAGTAATGACAAAAGGGGGTTTAGTCTAAGCAATCGCGTGCAGTCACACCCACAACATATGGATCAAGACCACCATGAGGTTGACTGTCAAAGACCATGCTCTTGAAGCTTTACACTTTGCAGAACTTTGCAGAACACTTTGGTTGATTTCTTCTGACACGCTTGTCAGAGAACAGTCTGGAATCAATAGAGGCATCAATAGGTTCCCGGGGGTTGCTAAGCCGTTCCTTGGCCAAACAGCATTCTTCTTCTTGGCCTCCCACCCAGTGGTTCTCAACTGTGGGGTTTCGACGCATTGATGTTCTGGAGACAGTTACAGTTTTTCTGGCTGGTTACTTGTTACTATCCATATTTTAAAAACTCACATTTAAGAAAAGGTTTCCTTTTTACAGTAGCCGTCCCTTATTTGTGGTTTTGCCTTCCACGGTTTGTTACCCATGGTCAACTGTGGTGTAGAAGCAGATGATCCTCGTTCTGATATATTGTCAGAAGGTCAGTAGTAGCCTAATGTTATGTCACAATGCCTACATCCTTCACCTCACTTCATCTCACATCATCACAGGAAGAAGGATGAGTACAGTACAAAAAGATATTTTGAAAGAGATTGAGGAAAACCACATTCATATACCTTGAATATAATTGTTCTATTTTATTAGTTATCATTAATCTCTTAATGTACCTAAATTATGACTTTTTATCATAGATATGTATGTATAGGAAAAGGCAGAATACATACAGAGTTTGGTACTCTGCGCTGTTTCAAGCACCCATTAAGGGTCTTTAACATATGCCTCACGGATAAGGGGGGGGCTACTGTATTTTTTAAACTGGTATTTATGATCAAGTATGAACCCAGATCATCCACACCAGCCTGAAAGAGTATTTCATTGAGTATTAGCCCCACAGATTGGAAGTCTCATTTATTTGAAAATACGATGCCTCCACGATCATGTAAGTTTTAGAAATATTGGGCTAAGCAATGTTGATCTTTCTGGTAGGACTTGACCTTGTGTATAGTTACTTTGTTTTATGACTCTCCGGAGGTGCTAGTTAGTATACAACTGCTTTGAAAATTTATCTGAACACAGTACTTTTTGAAAGCGACACCTTGAAGGATTTGTGTTCGGGGGAACTCACTCTAGCAAATGGTGGTCTCCACTGTAGCTCCTTCATATTGCAGGATACAGTAGGGAACCTTAACTCCAGAGGTAAGTTACTGAAGGTCATTGCTGCTTTTTCATGTAAACTCTTGTTTCCCCTTCCAGAGATTTACACAAAGGGCCTTTTGTCCAAGGCTTTTTGTTACAGTTGAGATAAAGACCAAGTTCTGAATATAACCTTCAGCATGGCGGCTTTGTCTTCTACCACTCTCCCCCTCTACCTCCACACTCTGGCCAAACTTTTTTTGGTTTTTTGTTTGTTTTAGTTTTAAAAACTTAAACCATTCTACTCCATATCCTTGCCCCTACATTTCTCTTTGCCTAACACCACTTTTTACCCCCAAACTTAATTTGTTCAATCCTTGTCATTCTTTAGATATCAGCTCCAACACTATTTCTAGAAAGGCAGCTCCAAATGCCCTGCATGCCCCTCCCCCCTTTCACTTTCTCTCCTTAGATCAGGTCCTATTGTTACATGTTTTCATAGAATGGTGACCTCTTCCTTCAAAGTACATATATCAAGTTTTAATTATAGACTCATTTATGTGTTTGTTTAATGGCAGTCCTCTCCTCTACCCCTGCACTGGTCTGAAAGTTCTGTGAAAACAGGGACCATGTTAATAGTCATCATCATTTATGCAGTGTTTGCTAAATGTGAACTAATGGTATCTGTTGGTTCCTGAGTGATTAATTCAAAGTCAATAGAAGAACCTTGTAGGCTCTAAAGCAGTCCAGTAACTCCACTCAGAATGGCCACAGGTCTCACAATGAAGTGGACTGGAGCCCGGTATCCTGTACATGCCATTGATGACTTTGTGTATTTTCTTGTTGATCCAAAGAAATTTATTCTTCTGTCTCCTTCAAACACACTTTTGTTATGCCACAGGAGATTTCTCACTTGGCTCTGTTAATATTCAGTGGCAGCAAAGAGCATGGAGTAATTGATCCACATAGCAGAAATGGTTACCCAGGGGACCCTTCCTTCCAGGACTCTGATACTAGAAAGTACACAGTTGAGGGGGCCCACAAAACCCACGTGGGGGCCTCAGCTAGTAATCTGGAAAAGTCACTTTAAGAGTATTCCCTAGAAGTCGCTCTTCATTCTTTGGTCAATTGGTCCCTAGAGAATGTCTCAGTTATTTATCAAAGACTGACCAGGTGCTTCTAGGTGTTAGTGATATGAACATTAAAAAGACACGGTCCCTCAGAGACACGGTAGACTGTTAGAAGAAGGACATGCACGTAGACTGGACTGCCTTTCTGGCTCTTCCTGGGTATCCTATTAATGTATTTTGGCTGCTCTGCAAATCTTCCAGAATTATAATAACTAACCTTTAAATAACACCAGATAGGTCACAGTCAATTGGATTGGTCACAAGTATTCTGCTTCTCCTTCCTGCACGAATGTGGTAGGTCACAATTCCTTGCCCACCTGCTTCAGCCAGTGGAATGTGTGCCATATCTGAGAAGAAACTTAAGACCAGTGCACATCCTATCGTGTCTCTTTCCCTTGCCAAAGCAATTGACAGTTCTAATACTGGGAGCTCTATCTCCCTAGATCTTGCAATGAGGAGATACAAAACAGAACCTGAGCAGCAGAAACCGCATGGGGCTCAATGGGCATTTCTTGGTGTTGGGTAAAGAAAGGCGTTGTAGAATATCCTAAGTGTTCTCCCCCCGGCGTTATGAATCTCTGTGCAAGGGCTCGGAGACACTCCATTCCAAAGCTTATGCATGGAATTGCTTGCCTTGTGCTACTTGGCCTTCTATGCATGAAGAATACAACTTTTTTTGTTAAGACACCAGTATTTGGGAGTTTCCAGTTACTATACCATAACTGAGCCCATTCTTTTTTTTTTTTTTTTTTTTAACTGAGCCCATTCTGACCTGTATTATTTCCCAGGCTCTGTTTTAAGCAACTTGGGTATAATAAGTCATTTAATTTCTGTAAGCACACTACAGAGAAATTACTTTTATCTCTATTCTAGAAATGTGGAAATCAAGGCCCAGAGAGATTAGGTGACAAATGGAGAATGTGATACAGCTGGGATTCAAAACTAGGGAGTCTGATTTCACAATTCATGTTCTTAACCACTGTACCATAGTGCCTCTAGATAACCCTGTGGCCTATTTCTTTTGCGTCTCCCTGCTCCCTTGGACCTGACCCAGAGGCCTGTACTCCTAAAATTCTGAACTCCGGGCCCTAGTTTGAGAAGGAGATCACCAACCAATCCTTGGAGAAAGCCCATATACAGCAATACTATTACCTTTTAACTATTTTCTCTGCTCCTATTTGAGCACCTACACTTTGAACATACCATCTAAGATATCCTAAATTGGAACATCTGAATTCCAGATTACCATATTGGGGAGATCCTAACAAACCTATAATTTAATCTGTGATATATAGGCAACGTCTCATTCATCAATAGCTCAGTCACTAACAACTAGAAACAAACACATCAGAGCATAGGAGAGAAAAGAGGCAATATTTTTGGGCTCAGAGTCACAGAATTAGATCAATGATAATTCCTTTCTCATGAAACACACTCATTTTTGATCCATACATGACCCTCTTTGTTTTTATGCATGTTTTCAAATATATGAAACTGACTCCTTTTTCTTAAAAAGAAGTAAAATGCATGTAGCCCTCTACTAATGTGGGAACAAAACTATTTATGATAGCTTACACTGCAGTAGCCTCTATACTCCCCTGGCTCCCCATCCTTCTGCAGCTCCTCCCACTATCCTGATTCCTGTGTATATCATTCCCCTGCTGTTTTTAACGTGTAGTTTTGTTTTGGCATTTTTATTTTCCTATTTAACTATTCTTCATATTAAAGCATATTCTCCTGAATGCAATCTTCTTGGTTTTATTTCCCCACTCAATCTTATATTGCTAAGGCATCTGTGGTGACCATGAGAATGCAAGGGTACTTGACCAAGGGCCCTCTTCTGCACTGTCTATTGTGAACACTGGCAAGCTGCACCAAGACCACGCCTCCCACTGTTTCCTGGGATGTTGTTCCCAGCTGGTGACTGAGTATGGTTAAGACACTGAGGCAGCCCCAGTCCTGGGAGACACAGGGCTCCTCTGACAGCTGACGCTTGCTCAAAGACACATAGGTGACCTTGCCAAATCATCTGTAGACCTAGCACAGTCTACATCCCTTCCATCCCGCCCTCCATTCCTCCTCCTTCCCTTGGGGTCAGACTTGCATCTCAGGCTGTGGCTCTCCCAGCCTTCCTTCCATTTTCTCCCACAAGCATTTCTCCTGAGAAAATCTTTCCATAGTTAATCCTGCCTTGGCATCTTTTCTCAGAGGACCTGGCCAAACACAGCATTCACACTGTTGCACGTAACTGAAATTTATTGCTTCCACTGTTTTATAGCATTTGATTATATGAATATACCAAGAGAATGGGTAAATACATTGTAGTATATTCAAATAATTGCATATTTTGGTTGTTTCCAGACTTCCAGATTCCATTATGAAGACTCTGCTATAAACATCTCTTATATGTTCAGTAATTTGCATATATGCCTAGAAATTCTGGGTCATGGGATAGGAGCCTGGCTAACATTTAAGATAATGCCAAACTGCTCTCTAAAGAGTTTGTACACATTTACACTCCTACCAGTAAAGAAGATCCTGTGGATTCATAGCCTCTCCCATACTTAGTATGTTGGAATTCTTAATTTTTGCTGCTTAAGTGGATATAAAATATCCTTGTGGGTGTGATTGGCATTGGCATTTCCCTCAAGCTGAACAACTTTCGATGTTATTTCCTTTTCTGCAAACTGCCTGTTTATGTCTTTGCCATTTTGGGAAGCTGGGCGTGGGGTGTTTTCTGACTGAACTAAAGGAGCTCTTTATGCGCCCTGATAATTATCCTAATAATCCATTGCTGATTACATGTGTTGAAAATATGTCTTCCCAATTGAATTTGTAAGTTGTCTTTCACATTCTTTAAGGTGTCTGTTGATGAGCAGAAATTCTTAATTTTAATAAAACTTAGTCAGTTTTTAATTTCATAGTTAACATTTCTGTTTAAAACTTTCTCCCTACCCTAAGATTAGAAATATATTCCCTATATTTTCTCCTAAAAAGAAAAGAAAGGTATTGCTTTTACCATTTAAGTCCTTGAATTATAAGAGTTATTTTTGTATATGGTACAAACTTAGAACTAATTTCACTTTTTTTCGGGGCGCCTGGGTGGCTCAGTGGGTAAAAGCCTCTGCCTTCAGCTCAGGCCATGATCTCCGGGGTCCTGGGATCGAGCCCCACATCAGGCTCTCTGCTCAGCGGGGAGCCTGCTTCCCCCTCTCTGTCTGCCCGCCTCTCTGCCTACTTGTGATCTTTCTCTCTGTGTCAAATAAATAAATAAGATCTTTAAAAAAAAATAATAATTTCACTTTTTTCCCCACCATATGGTGATCCTTTTTTCCCCCTCAGGTTAATTTATTACATGGTCTTTTTTTTCCCCTGCTGATCTTCCATGCCAGGTCTTTCAAATATCAAAGTGCTGCATATTCAAGGGTCTAAGGTTTTTTTAAATTTAAATTCAATTAATTAACATATAATGTATTATTAGTTTCAGAGGTAGATTTCAGTGATTCATCAGTCTTACATAATACCCAATGCTCATTACATCATGTGCCCTCCTTAATGTCCATCACCCAGTTACCCCATCCCCCACCACCTCCCCTCCAGCAACCCTGTTTGTTTCCTATGATTACGAGTCCTTTATGGTTTGTCTCTCTCTCTGATTTCGTCTTGTTTTATTTGTCCCTCTCAAGGGTCTGTTTATGAGGTCTCTATTGTGTTAGACAGTTTGTCTCCACTAGAAACACAGAATCTTAATACAGCTTCTTAAAAACCCAGTCTCTGGTACTCTAAGTCTCTCTTTCTTATTCTTTGAAACATCATGGCTAATCATGATTCCCTTATTCTTCCAAAACTAAATCCTGTATTCTTTAAAAGTTATTATTTTTTTAAATCAGTTTTTCAATCTCTATGAAATAATGTTGAAGTTTTAATTAGAATTTCCTTGAATCTATTGGCTCATTTTGTAAAACAAATAAAAATAAATAAAAGACATCTCCGTTGTTGAGACTTCCAACCTAGAAGCATGTTCTGTCTTTCCATTTATTGAGGTCTATCTTATTTGTCATGGAGATGTTGCAGATATTTTGCTCAGTTTACCGCTGGGTACCTGGTTTTGTGTGTGGTGGTGGTGGTTGCTGTAATTGGTATCTTCTTTTCCATTGCATTTTCTAGTTTATGATTGTTATTGTCTATGAATGCAGTTGACTTCTGTATTAGAAACAGTATCCTGGTGAAAATAATGATCATGGTAGCGACTATTATTCAGTATTTTTAGCACTCATTTGCTGAGTACATATTCCATGCTGGCCATGATGCTAGTGCAAACATACATTTTCTCCTTTATTCTCAACACAGGCCTCTGAGTTTGAAAATAAGTCTAACAGACTAGAAAACCAAGGCACAGAGAGATCGGAGCCCTTATTTAAAGTCACACATCTAGACAAGTGAGCCACTAGGGTTCAGTCCTAAACTGTTCTGACTCTAAAGCATACACTCCTATCACCAATTTATAGTAGTCCTTAGCTCTAAGGGGAAACAACAATAACAAAGCTAATATCAGCAACTCTATAATTTTTCCGCATTCCCTGCTTTCGCAGTTAGACTTCCAGATACAAGCGGTATCTCCATGTTGTTCAGATTGACCATCCACAGAAGGTGCGGAAAACCGCTTCTCTTAAGAGTACGGTTGCCAGTGTCTTTAATAGATGAGCCATTTCATTCTTCACTGGCAACAACATCCCCTACTGTATCTGTCCCTATTATAATCAAAATTCCATGATCCAAGAGGGGCTAAGGAGAGGGCTGTGACTCCAGAATCTGGGTTCCTTTTCAGAAAGAGTCTTGTTCTGCTTTGTTTATTTTTATGTGGCTTTCCTGGTCACGTGTTAACTGTGGCGCACTCCACTCAGCCTGGTTTTTGATGAGCCGCAAAATGCTTTCACTTGTGAACCTGGTCTGGCCTACACCCCAAAACCACACAGCAGAGGATATACACGATCATACAAGACTTAAATCCTCACATCATCATAAGCCAACATATAGTAGATACATAATCAATCCTCAGATATTCATAACAAAGCAATTTCACAGTGCCTTGGGAAGTAAGCTGGGGAGATGCCACCATGCCCACTTTATAATGAAGGAAGTGAGACCCAGAGAAAGTGACTGGTCCAGGGACACCGTGCAGTTGAGAAATAAGAGGTCCAGCTCACCCCATGGAGACTGGGGTTCTCTCGACCTCTCTACAGACAGTCCCTTCTAGGTTCTACTTCCTAAAGCTGCCAGGGAAAGACACAGCCTCGTCAGTCCCTTTTCAGATGATCAGCTCTAGAAGGGGGTTAATTTCCTAAGAAGGCAGAGAAGCACTGAGCAGGGCAAATAGCCCTGACCATCACAGTCCAGATAATCACTGGCTTTCACCTTCTCTTCCTCTGTTTAAATTCACATTCCTGCTAAAGAGCCAGAATTCAGTCTCGCTCTTCTCCAAGCCAGAGCTCTTTTCACTGTATATTGAAAGGGAAGAATCCTATCGGAATGCTATTAGGACCCTGGGACCCTGGGGGGAAATCTGGAAGAGCACTTCTTGTCCTGGACTGATCCTAAGTGCTTTGGATATGTGAGCGAAGGACTCCCCTTTCCTCCATCATTGGACCTCCCATTCCCCCATAGTGAACCAGACTTCCTTCTGCATAACCATGCCAGTATGGAATCAGTTTCCCAGGTGGACTAGAGTCCTAAACCTGAAACTAGCATGCTCTTGAGGCAGGATTCGATAAATATGCATGTTTTCTTCCAGCATTTTTCAATGCGTGTATTTTGTTTTATTACGTAATGAAATCATGGTGTATAAAGTTTTATATCCTTTTTAATTAACGTATTTGGGGTATCTTTGAGGTTTCCAAATTTTTTTTAATTTCTATAATTTTTATTTATTTTTCATTCTTTTATTGAAGTATAGTAGACACAATGTTACATCAGTTTCAGGTCTACAACATAGTGATTTGACAATTTTATACATTATCTATGCTTGCTACAAATTAGCTACCATGTGTCACCACACAACACTATTACAATATCATTGTCTATATTCCCCAACCTGTACCTTTTATCCGGGTGATTTATTCATTCTGTGGCTGGAAGTCTGTACCTTCCACTTCCCTTCACCCATTTTGCCCATGCCCCCCAGCCCTTTCTCTCTGGCAACTGTCAATTTGTTCTCCATATTCATGAGTCTGTTTCTACTTTTTGTTTACTTGTTTTGCTTCTTAGATCCCACATACAAGTAAAAGCATATAACATTTGCCTTTCTCTGACTTCCTTCATTTAGCATAATACCCTCTAGGTCCATCCATGTTGTCCAAATGGCAAGATCTCTTTCTTATGGTTGAATAATACTCCATTGTGTGTATACACCACATTTTCTTTATTCATTCATCTATTGGTTGATACTTGGGTTGCTTCCATATCTTTGCTGTTGTAAATAACGCTGCAATAAACATTGGAGTGCACCTATCTTTTTGACTTAGTGTTTTAGTTTTCTTTGTGTAAATACCCAATAGTGAAATCACTGTGTCATAGGTATTTCTATTCTTAATTTTTTGAGGAGACTCCATACTGTTTTCCACAGTGGCTGCACCAATTTATATTCCTACCTTCAGTACATAAGGGTTCCTTGTTCTCCACATTCTAGCCAACACTTGTTATTTCTTGCCTTTATGATTCTAGCCATTCTGCTAGGTGTAAGGTGATATCTCATTGTGGCTTCGATTTGCGTTTCCTGGATGATCAGTGATGTTAAAGATCTTTTTATGTGTCTGTTGGCCGTCTGTATTTCTTTGGGAAAATGTCTATTTAAATCCTCTGCCCATTTTTAATTGGATTTGTTTTTTGGGTGTTGAGTTGTATAGGTTCTTTATATATTTTGGATATTAACCCCTTATTGGGTATGTCATTTGAGAATGTCTCCTTCCATCCAGTAGGTTGCCTTTCATTTTGTTGGTGGTTTCCTTTGCTGCGCAAAGTCTTGCCTTTTGTGTGTGTGTATGTGTGTGTGTGTAATCCCAATAGTATTTTAAAAATGTTTTAAAACCTGACTTTTAAAAGCCTGCAAAATATTTCATTATTTTGATATACAGTAATTTATTCAGGCAATTACACATCTTACTCATTAGGTAGTTTTCCTTTTTTGTTAAAATCTTTGTTTATAAAATGTGTTTGCCCTTCTGATTGTTTAGGATAGATTCATACATGTGAAATTCTTAAGGGATAAGACCACTTTTAAGATTTTTGGTACAAGACTGCCTAACTGCTTTCCAGAAAGACTACACTACTTTATACTCCCTCCACAGTGGGGGAAAAAGTGCTGATCTTACCAGATTTTGAGTGTTGTCATTTTTCAAACACTTTGTTATTTCAATCAATTTAAAAATGGTATCTCAGGGTTATTTTATTTGTTTGGGTACTCCTGAGGTGAACTTTTGTTTTTCTAAGTCAATCATTTGTATTGTCCTTTGCCTACTTTTTTATTTTTATTTTTTATTGTAACGACAGCGCTTCTCTCTCCTTCTTTAGTTATTAAGGATATAAATCCTTTTCCTGAAATATTTGCAGCAAATGCTCTCTGCCAGACTGCTGTAAGGCTTTTAAAAATTATAATGACTTTTTGATGCACTTAAGTTTTGTGTTTTCATTAAGGAATCTACTGTTTTGTTCTAATTCCCCCTCTTAGGTATCTGTACAGGAAATCCTTTCCCATCCAGAACTCCAGCAAATATTCATATCAATATTTTCATATTTTGGTTCCATTTAAAATTCTCTCCTATCCATCTGGATTTATTTTGATATACACTGTGTGAGGCAATAAATTTTCTCTTTGTTTGCAAATAGCCAGATTTTTCAACAGATTTGCATGGATTGAATCTTGACATTAAATTGGACCAAAAAAGGCAGGGAAGGGGGAGCAATAGGAAGATTTGGTGCTGGAGGGATTCATACCTGGGGTGTTGAGAATGCTGATGAATTGCTGGGTAAGCACCAGGAAAGGAAAAGAGGAAAAACAAGTATTTGACAGTTACTGAGTGGATTCTAGATTGTTCCTCCGTTTCCCCTTCTCCACAAGTATGGGCTCTCCCTGTACCACAATGAACTGTCCTAGATTCAAGTAGTCAAAAGTCAGGGCAGACCCGAAATTGTTTCCTGGTGTTAAGACCTCAGTCAACTACTGGAAAATGAGATTTTTCTCAGAGCATGTTGACAAGGATGCCAGGAGGGGTAGAGAAGTGTAATTCTCATTTAGATAGATCTCAGTTGGAAGACTTGTCCACAGTCAAGCAGTTTGTGCTCCTTCCATGTTCTCCCCTAAAACTCTGTGCTTGTCTCTAGCATTACACTTACAACATGATATTATAATTTTGTTATGTGTTTTCTTCCTCCTTTTCCTGCTTCTAGGCTTTTTTTAAGTATTTGCTTATGGAGGTATAATAACAGAAAAGCGCATAGATCTCAGATGTACCATTCAGTGAATTTTGACAAATGTAAAAATCCATTTAACTAAGACTAAAATAAGACTAAATAAGACTAAATAAGACTAAAACATTGCCTTTACTCTAGAAAATTCCTTTGTGCCTCTTTCTAGTTCTCACCCCCTCCATCCAGAGGCAACCACTATTCTGATTTCTATCCCCAAAGACTATTTTGCATGTTTGGGGACTTCATATTAATTTTTAAGTAGTATTTCTCTGCATCTGGCTTCTTTCAGCATACTACACAATATTTCTGAGGTTCATGTATCCATAGTATGTTTCTTTCGCTACTGAGTAGATTCAGCACCATTTGTTGAAGAGCCTGTCCCTGCCCCCATTGATTTGCCTTGACACCTCTGGCAAAGATCATTAGATAGTAATTGTGGGGTTTTTTCCTGCCCCATTGATCTATTTGTCTGTCTTTACGCCAATAACTTATTGTCTCAGAAATTGACAAGTTAATACTAACGTTTACATGGAAACATAAAAAAACAAAATAATCTTTTAAAAATACCATAAAGCTTTACAGTGACACTTAAAATCAAGTTGTGTAAATCCTCCAACTATTTTATTTTTATCAACTCATCAATTTCTACAAAAACCTTCCTGGGAATTTGACAAGAATTGCATTTAATCTCTAGATCGGTTTTGTGAGAATCACCGTCTTTACAATATTGGTTATACTGCCCCATGAGTATGGTCTATTTCTCTCCATTTATTAGTCTGTCTTAATTTCTCTCAATATTTTATAGTTTTAAATGTAGAAGTCTTGTATTTCATGATATTGATTCTATTGTAAATGCCATTGACTTTTAATTTCCTTTTCCAAGTGTTTATTGGTAACACATAGAAATATAATTACATTTTCTATATTGACTTTGTATCCTTAAACTTTGCTGAATTTTTTTTTTTTAAAACCTTGCTGAACTATTAGATTCGGTAGGTTTTGGGGGTAGATTCCTTTGAATTTTCTATATGCAAAATCATGTCTTTGCAAATAAAGATAATTTTATCTTATTTAAACTTTGTCTTTCCCAGTCTTCATGACTTTTATTTCTTTTTCTGCCTAATGGAAAGAAGTCATACCCAGTGTTGACTAGTAACAGTGAGAATAGATATCCCTACCTTGTTTCTGACCTTAAAGGGAAAGGGCTCCATATTTTATCATCCACGGGGGTGTGAGGTATAAGTTTTTACAGATGTCTTTTATCACATTGAGGAAGTTTTTTTCTATTCCTAATTTGCCTAGAGGTTTTATCATGAAACGTTGCTGAATTTTGTCAAGTTATTTTCCTTGATCTGCTGAAATGTTCATAGGATTTCTCTCCTTTATTTTTTTTAATGGGATAGGTTACATTGTTTTCTCACTTTAACTGACTTTGCATCTATTTGGGATAAACCTCACTTGGCCATATGTTATCCCTTTTCTATATCGATGGGTTTGATTTGCTAATGTTTTGCTGAGGAATTTTGCATCTCTGTTCATGAGGAATATTGGTTATAATTTTCTTGTAGTGCATTTGTCAGATTTTGGTATTAGGAATAGAAAGGGTCAAGAGGTAGTCCCACCTCCTTTGTTTCTGTAAGAGATTAAGATTGGTATTATTTCTTTCTTAAGTGTTTGATAGAATTCACCGTTAGCACTATCTAGGCCAGGAGCGTTCTTTGTGGAGGAAAAAAAAATTAATGGTGAATTCAGTTTCTTTAACAGATTTTAGGACATTTATATCTTCTTGTGTCTGCTTTGAAAAATTGTACTTTTCAAGGGTTTATTCATTTCATTCTCATTGTCAAACTTGTTGACCTAAAGTTGTCCATAATATCCCCTTATTAATATTCTTTTAAGATCTTTAGGATTTGAGAGAATATCTTTCCTTTGATTCTTCATATTCGTCATTTGCATGTTCTCTTTATTTTTTTCCTTGTTCAGTTTAACTAGGGATTTATCAATATTATTGATCTTTTCAAAAAATCCTTTTTTGGGGGGGGCTGTTCATTTTCTCCATCGTTTGTTTTCTATTTCATGGATTTTCACTCTTTATTATTTCATTTCTTCTGTTTACTTTGTTTACTTTATTAGCTTCTTAAGGTAGAAGCTTAGATCACTGATCTTAGAACTTTTTTATTTTATTTTATTCAATAAACCAGAAGTTTATTGAATATATGGCAAGGGGGTGGCGGGCAGGACAGCAGAGGAGAGGCTGTCTGCTGGACCTTTCCTATTTTCTAATAGAAGCACTTAAAACTCTGAATTTTACCCTTGGCATCACCTTAGTTGCATCCCAGAAATTTAGATATTATGTGTTTTTATTATCTTTCAGTTAAAAATATTACCTAACTTTCCTTGAGATTCTTTTCTTTAGAAGAGTATTGTTTAGTATCTAAATATTCTAACATTTTTGAGATCTCTTTTTGTTACTGGTAAATTCCCGTGTGGCCAAAAAATATACTCCGTATGATTTTTATGTTATCCAGATTTTTCTTAGTGTTACTACAGGAATGAAGATGTGTCGCAATCCTTTCTGTGCTAACCCGAAACAGAATTCTCTCCCTACTTAACTTAGTTTCTCAAAGGCAGGGATTCCATTTTAGTGTTTTTACATGGCAGTGCTTGCCATCTAACAGAAATTCAATAAATATAAGAATTAACTTATTAACGTTGAAGATGGGAGGGTGGAGTTATGACTAAAACATGGACTTACTGTCAAGTAACTCGTGGTATAATATGTAAACACATGGTTCTGTACAGTTTTTAAAAGAACCATGGGAAGACAGAAGGATGGGTATGAATTCTAGAAATCTGAATATGGTTGAAATTAATCTCAAAATATAGTAATACAGTAATTATAATTTTCATTGTACTTTACAGTTGATAGTTTGTATACCTTTTCTCATAGAAGGGAAAGCATAATCTAGAATGATGCATGTGGTTTCTAGAGAACTCACTATGGAGCTCAGAAATTTAGTGGACATAAAAGAAGAGAGTGGTACATAAGCAAGAGCAAATAGAATTACAAGGATCTGTTAACACCCCTCCCCACCCCACGTACATACTCTCTCTCTCTTTAAAACAAATTAATCTTTAAAAAATAGACTCTGTTAAAAAAAAAAAAAATAGACTCTGTTAAGCAAATGGATACTAGCAAGAAATGTAAAGTTTGAAAAGCTGGTGCTAATGAGACTGATAATGACAGCCAACATTTACTGAGCATTTACTTTGTAATAGGCATGATGCTGAATGGCGGATGCTCCCAACAACCCTATCTTATGATACCCACCTTATAGAGGAGGAGACCGAGACAGGAAACTGATTTGCCCGAGGTCATACGGTTAAAAAATGAAGAAGCCAAGATTCGATCCCAAACACTGTGACCTTAATGAGATGTGCGAAAAAGTTCTGAGGGCTGTTATTCCTTACTCCCTGGGACTTGTCATAAATGGGGACCTTGGTTGTCTAGGTAGGGGATAGAATTTTGCGTACAGACATGGTCTGTATTTCCAGAAGTAGAGTCAGCAAGGGATTTTCAGCATAAAGGGGGTATTGTCAAAAGCCAGTGTGTGGGGGTGGGGTGGAGGTAGAGGGTGAAGCCAGTCTATGAAGGGCAAGTAGAAAATGTAGGTTTGAGACAGACCTAGCACAGGCCGAGGGGGGATAGACAAGGGACTGGTGACAAGAGTAGAACCAAATAAGGACAAGAACAAGGCAGAGACCTGAAGGTAAGAGTGGACTACCACCATTCAACCCCACATGGGCCAGGCACTGTACATGGCACTTTTAAAGCCATTATATCAAGTGATCTTCACAACCACCCTGTGAGGTAATTACTAGTGTTCCTCCCTTACAGACCGGCCCCAGGCCACATGTATGGTGTGCATTGACATTTGATGGACTTAGAATTCCGAGATCTTAAACACTTTCTCTGCAGTGGTATTGGAGGTTTTGGACCAGAATCTGAGGGTGGGAGATGGAGGCAGGGGAAAGTCAGGAACGCAGGCACTGGGACAAGCGCCCCCCCCCCCCCTTAGTAAGCTACTGCCATTGCAAGCCGGCTTGCAGTGAGCCATCTAGCTTTTTGTTGATATCACTTCCAGGGCTGCTAAGAGACACCCAAACTCTTCAAACAAAGAAAAGTTTTTAGTTAATGTTTGGCAAAGGACAAAAATAAGTCCACTGCCTGATCAGTATTGTTATTGGCACAGTATGGGAACAAATGACGAAACAGACCCGTTCAGCATTTCTATTCTTTCCACATTCCCTATCCAGGAAAGTAACTTCAAGTTGGAAGAGGTAGGGTTCCAACAGGTGTTGGTGACAAAAAATGGAAGCCCAGGCAAGAAAGAAGGTTCTAAAGGCCCCCTTGGGGTCCCACGGGCTGGCCAGATAAGTTAAACTCTAGGAGGCTCACTGTCTGCTTTGAGGGGCTAAGGCTTTGAGGAAAGGTGCTAGAAGCCCAGCCACAGGAAAATTGTGATTTATTTTATTTTGTTTTTTATTTTTAGTGAGAGTGAGTGAGAGAGGGCATGCAAGCATGAGTGGGGAGGGGGCAGGGGGAGAAAAAGAGAGAGAATCTTTTTTTCTTTTAAGATTTGATTTATTTATTTGACAAAGAGAGACACAGTGAGAGAGGGAACACAAGCAGGGGGAGTGGGAGAGGGAGAAGCAGGCTTCCCACTGAGCAGGGAGCCCGATGCAGGGCTCCATCCCAGGACCCTGGGATCATGCCTTGAGCTGAAGGCAGGCACTTAACAACTGAGCCACCCAGGTACCCTGAGAGAGAGAATCTTAAGCACACTCCACACCCAGCACAGAACCCCAGCGTGGGGTTCAGTCTCACGACCCTGAGATCATGACCTGAGCCAAAATCAAGAGTCAGACACTTAACCAACTGAGCCACCCAGGTGCCCCTGTGATCCTTGAAAAAAAAGAAAAAAAAAGGGCAGGCACTTTAGGTGATCTTTGGTCAGGTGAGCTGGACATGGTCTCCAGGTGAGAGGCAAGGAATCAGTGCCTTAGCATGTTTCTGAGAGTTGCTAGACTGGTTTTTGGGTTTTGGTTTTTGTGCAAACAGAATGCATTGGGGCTGTAGCAGTAGGTTTGACAGATAAAAGTCCCTGTCCTTGAAGACAAGATGCACCTCTGGGCAGGAGCTAAAGGTAGCCAGGTCAAGTAGATGAGTGTACCTGATTGAATATAGAGTACTAATTAATAGATTGATGACGATCTGGAGAAAGGATCTTTCCCACCACAGGTTTCTGGCCTCCGTCTTGCCTTGTTAAGTATTTTTATTAATGACTTGGATGAAGACATTGATGGCCTGGTGATAAAAATTTGTGGGTGACACAAAGCTGGAAGAGCTAGCTAATATGTTGGACGGCAGAAATGGGATGCAAAAAAGATTTGACAGACTGAAACAATGGACCAGATCTAATGAGATTATGTTTAATGGGGATAAATGTAAAGTCCTGAACTTGGTTAAAATAAACAAGCAAATAAGATGGAGTAAGCAGCAGATGTGCTTTGATGGTAGCCTATGGGAACGTGATAGAGATATTTCAGTTGGTTATCGGCTCAAAATGAATGACTAGGGCACCGAAAACTTAGATTATAACAGGAGGGCGGGTCAAATATAACGGAGGCAGTAACCTTTCTTCCTCCAAAAGGATGGCTCACATTTGCAGAGTGTTTGCCATCTTTCTATGGATTGCCTCATCTAGTCTCACTCGCCTTTCAGGGGCTACAATTATCCCATTTTACAGATAAGGCAACTGAAGCTCAGGGAGGTTAAGTGACTCGTCCAAAATCGCATACAAGAGCCAGGCTGTGAACACAGTGTTTTGACTGCGCTTGGGGTAAACCACGTGCTGCAAGCTGTCTTTCGGCCCTTTAGTTTATCCCTAGAGAACGGTGCTAGGTTTCGTAGATCAGCTCACCTTCTAAAAGGGACATCTCTAAGCACACTTGAAATCATAGCCATATAGAATGAGAAAGCACTAGGGCTGGGTCATGGTGGGAGGGATGCAGGGGAGAAGGTGGCAGGTGTTAGAATCCCTGTCCTTGTGTGTATAATAGGCTTATTAGATTGTTCCTTCCTGGAGTCTTGGAGGGCAGAGCTATGGCCAAGTGGGGGAGAATACAGAGGCATATTTGGATCCAGGCAAGCATGAACTTTCTAAGAATTTGAGCACTCTAACAATGGACTGGTCCCATCCAACGGGGGAATGTTATTCAGGGGCATCCAGCACGAGCCCATTAATCACTTGTCAGGAACGGACACTGGACCACGTGACCTTTGAATTCTCCTCCTGTTGAGGGCTTCTGTGCTTCTAGATAGGGCCTAACATCTGGACGAGAGAGTCCAGCCATCTTCAGGCCCAGAGAAACGTCCTGGGGTTTTCAATTATTGCATTTCGACAATGAACATTGATAACTTGTTCCCCTCCAGGGAGTTGCTTTATTTTTTAAAAATGTTTATTCTCTGGGGATTTTTGAAGTATGTGCTACTCTTTATTCACATAACAAAAGCTGCCAGGCCACTGCCTTAGAGCCACTGTGGAAGGATTTAAGAACAAATAAGGAAACAAACATATAAAGTGCTCTCTACTTCATTGTGCTCTTTGTGCCTTCTCATTTACTGCCAAATTATCAGATAGCGCTTTTTGATACCATCGGGATTTTATATATACCTAACAGCCTCTCCCTCTATCTCTGCTATCCCAAAGTTGGCTCTCCTAAATTCTCTCTATTCTGCAGTGGTCTAGTGAAAGAACTATCACATTAGTAGTTAGAATTACAGATAGGAAATGAGTAAATAGGTTCAGAGCAAGGAACTGAAGGACGCACTCAATGAGTCAACTACCCAGTATGCTCTCTCTATAATACATGGACTGTGGTCCATTGATTTGATTAGAGCCTTTCCTTTCCCATGCTTCCAAAAATCTGGAGTATTTGCTATCTTTGTTCTGGGAAAATTAGGATGTGTGGACTTGTGGCCCCATAGATAAAATGTTTTTAAAGTGTGGCCTCCCATATCAAGAGAACACACAGTGGCCCAGCAGTAAGGCCACCACCCCGTCCTGCACCAGCCGGCTCTTGTCCGGCTCCCGCATGCTGGGGAGAGCCCCGGCCCAGTGTAAGGAGACCCCGTCCGGCACTGTAGGCAAATATGCTTGGGCCTGCACTCCACACTCTCACGCTGCGGTTGTGTGTTCCTAGGGAGCCCACACCATCTTAATCATGCCTGCCAGGGAAGAAATTCTCCTTTCTCTTTTTTCCTCAAGACGTATTTCCCCGGTATCGTTTAAACATATTAAATCACTGTTAGAACGCAGAGTGGGCATCATGTTAGCATAAGATCTAATCAGAGCTAGTCTGCTGGTCTCCAAAGGCTTTATTCTTTTTGTCTCTTTCCTCTGTTTTCTTGTTAGACTGAAGAGCCTTTTCTGACATCCTCATTTGTTCTGCGGTGTAATAGCATGAGATCTTTCAGGGCTGTCGACATCTGCTCCACTCTAGAGAGCTGCAGAACCGAGCCAGTAAAGCAATAATAATTATGCCCGAATGGACTGCAAGGGATGTAAGAGATAAGAAGGGAGACAGGAAAAAAAAAAAATAGATTCGATGCAGTGGTGTTCCAACCTGAAACGAGTGTGTGTGTGTAAATGTACATGCACCGAGGCCATACACCTATATGTGCACTGTGGACCCAAATCATTTTCCTGAGACCAGTGAGCTGGGAATCGATCCAGCTCAGAGTTCGCCAATTTCCCAATCCTTGCTCCTTCCCCCAGAAGGCTACATGCAGTGTGGGTGCTGCTTCCCACACGGCAATGGTGGTTTATAGGACATTAGAGAAAGGGGCCTTTTTCCTTCTGCCCCCACCTTTACACACAGCTGTGTCTTCCTCCCTGGACACTACTCTGGGGATAAATTAGGCTTGTTGGGAAGATGCTGTAAGCCTTCCTGATTGTCAAGACACTAGTTATTAAACAGCAGGCCTTCTGGCTTTACCCTAATGTTAAATAGAGCAGTGGGCATCTATTGAATGCTTAGTATTTGCCGGGCACTGGGGAAGCCCTTCGTGTGCAGGATCATTCTTCCTTAAAGAACTCTACAAGACGGGGGTACCTGGGTGGCTCAGTCGGTTAAGCGTCCAACTCTTGATTTTGGCTCACGTCATGATCTCAGGGTCCCAGGATCGAGCCCTGGGTGGAGCCCCACATCGGATTCCGTGCTCTTGGCATGGAGTCTGTTTGTCCCTCTCCCTCTGTTCCTCCCCCGGCTCATGCTATCTCTCTCTCTCTCTCTCTCTCATAAATAAAATCTTTAAAAAAAAAAAAGAATCCTACAAGGTTGGTGTTACTATTGTCCCCATTTGCAGATGAAAAGATTAGAGCATGGAGTGGTTCCCCAGCTGACAATGAGGGGCTCCAAAAATTGACGACAGGCCTCGATGACCCCAGCATCTGCATTCTTAGGTACAAGGCCATATTCCCAGAGGCCTTGCTCCTGCACTAAAAGAGACTGGATTTGTTGGGTTTTTTTGGTTTTTGTTTTTTTGTTTTTTGTTTTTTTTTGCGGCTGTTGTTATACTAGAACAAAAGAACTGGTCATTTCCTTCGTTTGTGATTCTTCCACAAAGCAGTCAGGCTGCTCAGTGATGTACTTGTCAGTTCCTTGAATAACCAGTCAGTTTGACAAAGAGAATGTAAATAAAATAAGCTCCCCAAACCAGAAAGCCCAGGGTTTTTTTGGTGTTTGTTTGTTTTTCTGTTTGGTTAGCTGATTGTTTTGCAGAATCCAGGAATCCTACCAGAGGCCAGTTGTCTTGAAGTTGATTAGGGCCCAAGGCAAGCAAGCCCTGCACCCAGTCTCAGGGCCCTGCTGCATCTAGCAGCCACTGCACCTAGGGAGAACCAGCCCTCAGCAACAGCGGGAGGCAAAGGAGGCTCGTCAGTCGAGGACATATTCTTCCTGCCTGTGCCATCCGCCTCCCTCGACCTTTTCCCCACATGGCCCCACTATATGGCCCCACCATTCCCACTCTGGCACTTACACCCTAATCTCCTGACATCCTTTGCTTCTTCAGAAGCCTCCTTAGAAGGCCCAGGTGACTCATTTATGCTGAAGTGACCGCTCTTAGAAAGATTCATTTTAACTAGAGGAAATGCCTTAATTAGGCCAAAGGATTATATCTCCAGTAGCGGCCTCAGAGTCTTCCCATTCCCCTAACAAGGGAGCCGGTGGCTGGGGGGGCAGCCTCCATGGCCTTTTTATGATCATACTCTTGGAAGAGGGAAGAGCCTTTATCCATCTACTTCTGTGGCTGGACAAGGATGGAGCTGAGACAGGGTAGAGAACTTCACACAGGTGCCTAGCCCAAGACTTGGGAGTCATGAGGCTCTCCATGGAAAGCATTTCCCAAAGTGAACATTGTGAAATATGAAATGCAACACTCAGTGACATTTTAGGAAAGAAAGGGAAAAAGACTGACCTAAAAAAAAGCTTGGGCAGAAAAAAAGGCAAATGGGGATTCTTCTGGGGAGGGAGGGAATAAACCTTGAGTGAGAGAAAAAAACCCACATGTATCAACGACGTCTGTCTGCAGCTGTGCTGCTGAAAGTCCCCCACCCGGCAGAGTGCCCAGCCAGCTGGATGGACACTGCCCGTGCGACCAAGCGTCCAGGAGGGCAAGGGCTGGTTGGGGCCGGGGATGCAACCGGAGCACATCTGGAACCAAGAAATAACATGGCTGCCCTCTGTGTGTGTCCAGCATCGGCACAGGGGTCGTCAGGCCCAGCCTGGGCTAGAATGAGCGTCAATAGCCCAGTGATAGTAATAGCAGTAGTCACACCATATTTATAGATTGTAGCTCCTAGGACCACGAGTAGCCAGCAGGCGAAATGTGCTCAGCCAACCAAGATTCAGGTTATAACACCCCCTATTGTCTTTTTGGCTTTTGGTTTTTAATGTGATCATTCTTCCACCTCTATTAAGAGTTGTAAGCCATACAGGAACTCCAGTGACAATTGAGGAATTCAAAGGGTGTCTGGAAATCCTGTATTGCTTTCCCGAGTCCCCAAGTTCAGTCATTGGGTCTATAGTTGATCTTCCCCAGTGAGTTGGAGCAATGTGTCTGGAGCCCCCAAGGGAGGGAGCTCTGAGATTCCAGTGAGGCCAGTGGATGCAGGGTTCCCGTAGCCCTTTCTGGAAAGGGTACAGGTGCCAGAGAGCTGGCCCCTGAGAGCACCTGTGCAGCCAAAGGCTACTGCCTGGCTCAAGTCCATCCAGATCAGCAAATCTGCATATTGTAGTTCAGTAGGGACTGCTGCTCTTGATTTAATTAATAGTTTGTTTGCATAATTTTCCTTAGGAAGGACTATTAACACATCAAAAGGACATTAAAAGTATCCTTGGTAATAATAAATACAAACCTAGCTTATCACTTTGTCAGTTTCCACAAACACCACTCTGTTTTGCTAACCTTGCCCATCGAGGCACCCTCTTGAAGTCAACAGCCAAGTGGGAAAAGGGAACAGAGGCCCAGTCTGTGAACTGGTTGATGGTGAAAGCCAAAATAATTTTTATAAGGATATATTTTTTTTTAATTCCCAAATACCTGAAAAATGCCAGAGGCATGTGTTTGACTCTCCTCCCTCCTCCCCCACTTCAGTGCTTTTGTGGAGAACCTGCTGTGCGATAGCACTTTTCTTTGCATCTCAAGGGAGCACTTTGTAAAAATGTTTTTAGAACACTAATTTTTATAACACCCCAGGGGAAGAAGGAAAGGTGAGTCATTTACATAAAATTAAAGATTCCTGTACAGCCCATTTCTGTCCCATCCCCAAAGAAGAGAGAGGGAGAACAGCCAATGTCCTTAAAACATCAGTAGCCATGTGAGGTTTGACTCAAGAAAGAAAATGCCTCTGAAGGCAGAAGGTAGAGAACCAGAGAATCTAAACAAGCCCCTCAGTGGCTCAAGATACGCCGAAGTGGAGGTGAAGCCAGACCACCTCATTAGGTACACCTCTGGGGGGGATCAAGGAAGCTTGGTTCTGTTGGTCAGTCTGCTCCATAAAATCTCTCCAGCCTCTCCACGGAAACTGTGGCAGTTAAAGCCTGTGGACTATTTTCAGAACACGAAAATTCAACTCCTTTGGCTAAAAAAAGAAGTATTTATTTTAGTCATGTATGTACTACACCCAACCTCATTCTCTTCAACAAAAGAATCTGAACATAATGAACTTTTTTTAATAGTCATCACCTGGCATGTCTGAGCCTGATCTTACTAACCGGAAACTGGAGGAGTAAGTTCAGAAATGAACAAAATCTCACCGAGGCCACTAGAATGACATCTGAAGTGGCAGGGCGGTGTTGCCGCCCTTTGCCCACATCTGTTCCTGCTCCTCCTTGCTGCTCAGAGCTCTGGCACTGTCTGGCATCCCCCTCTTTGCCAGGGAGCCCACGGGCCTCCAGGAAGGCGGATCCAAGCCCAGTTCCCCACCTCCTCTCGTTCCAGGGTAGGGTCTGATCCAGTCAAGGGCAATCTCAACCCACCGCCCGCAGTAAAGGGATCCTAACTAATATGAGTTGTCAAAAACTAAAAACTTCTAAGTAGTACTAGCGAGAAAGATAAAACGTGTTGCCTGTGTAAAGAAAGAATGTAACATTGACTAATGGATAAAAAGAAGAAAAAATGTGATAGAACTAAGATAAGATGGCTGCCTCCTCCGTGCAAAGGGTTTAAACTATCAAATAGTTTATTGCTGAACCTAAAGCACTGTCATCAGGATGGTTTAGAATATGACCAGGTAAAGTGACAAATCTTAGCTACCTACCAGGGCTGTACTCAACCTTGGCATTAAGACCTGTTGTAGAGCATGAAGTAGATACAACCCAGCGTACAATTTAAAACGGCCCTGAAAATGCCCTGGTCAAGAGACCAGAGACTGTTTTGGAGGCTCTGACAATAATCATACAGTTCCTAGTGGAAGGGCATGGGCTGGAGGAAAGTCATTTAAATTTGTGGAAGCCAAAGTCAGTTTTGTGCATAAATAAAAATGGAAGGCATTAAGGAATTGGGGAAAAAATGGAAGGCTTCATGGTTTGGAGAAGTGTTCCCTCCCCATCCGAAATACATCCCCCAAATCCCTGCTGTTTGCCATTCTTACCTCAAGAGTAAAGACAGAGATAAAGGACCTCAAATGCAAATTTCCCCGAGAGCACAAATATAGGAATATAGTACTAAAAACTTGGCCACTTGAAAGTCTGGCTCACTAGCTCTAGAAAGGAAGCTTTATGAGGCCAGAGATATTTTTGTCTTGTTCATTACTTTATCCCTTATAACTAAAAGGGTGTCTAATCCCCAGTACATGCAAAATAAACATTTGTGACTGAATGAATGACTGATATCTGAGTCTTACCAAGAGCAAACTTTTCTAGGAGGGAAGAAAATCTCCAGAAGTGGATTTATCACACAGCTGGTGAAAGGTGAGCGTTAGTGCCCCTCAGTTTACTATAAGGAACCCTACCAGTGCATTCACTTGTAAGATGTTTTTGCAAAATTTGTAAAAGTCAGATATTTTAGTCTTGACAGGTCAGACTTCTGTCTCTTTCTACTCCAACGTACTCTCTTACCAGGTGGCATCACTGTGGGCATTTGGCGGGGTGGGGCAGCTAAGGCAAGTGGATTTAGAAATACATTCGTTTTGGTGTGGCAGGATATATTTATGTGATTCCCAATCACTTGTACATACGATACTTCTAGCCTTCCTCTTGTGGGAGTGGATTTCAGAATATTCCTACTGTGGAAACGCAGCTTATGTCTTCACATAAAGTGGCAGATCTAAATGTTGTATCACAGTATGAATGTGTTCTATGACCTTAGTGGAAGAAAAGAAATGTTTGAAATGGAGCCAGAAGCAAGTCTGTGGAAAATCTTTCCAATCAATTGTAAACAAAGCATTCAATTTTCATTGACATCTAGTCAAAATGGAGTTTTCTTTTATTGGGAATACACATGAAGATGCAGTATATACTTTTGTGTTTTTGTACCATATAATAAAATCATTTTTCAGATTTGTAAATGATGTTAATAGAAATTATTCTGACATCTAGATGTGAATTGTAACAAAAAAAATAGATGATTCCAAAAGTAGTAAATCATTACGAGGAAGAGATAAATTGCTAACAGAAATAATAAATAGGCTCTTAGATTATTTAATGATCTAATTAATGAAGAAGAGTGAGTTATGTGAACATATTTGGAAAATATTTAAATTTATTTATGATTTGACAAGAATTTCATATTGACAAAGATAACATAACTTAGGATACACCACTACAGTGAAGACATTGACAACAAATTTCTTCACAGTGAGCACCATCGACTCAAAACATTTAAGATTAGGCACCTAAGAACAAAACCTGGAAATGCTCTGAAATCTTGTAACTCATATATGACAAAATGTTTCCCCAAATTGACTATAAGCCTGAACATTTCTGCGATGGTAACAATAATGAGATAAGGAGCTCACAGACTTTTCTAAATTATGAATGAAAGATAAATTTGATCAACCATGTACAGGAAAGATTGATTTGCACTTTCTAGATAACAAATATTACAAAAATCTTTGCCATATGAAGCGGTAATCCAGTGTACACAGTTAAAAAAAATGAAAAATCATACGGGGGTCATAGATACTCAAGCAACAAATATGTCATGGTAGAATAGTATATGTGTGTTGAGGGTGGAATTCAGGAACTCTCTTAAGAGTTTCTAAAGTGGAAAAATAAAAATGAGAGTCACTTCCCTGAGCAATGGGATCTTGTGGAAAGAAAACTGACTTTGGACTCCAAGTGTCTTGGGTTTAAATCCCAGTTCCTCCACTTAAATAGTTGTGTGACTGAGAGCCTTGATTTCTACATTCGTAAAAATAAGCAGAATATTAAGTGCCTTTTAGAGCTTTTGTGAAAATTAAATGCTACTACTAAAATTAAATGAAGTTATAAAAAATTAAATGAATAGGGCTGTCCTAAAGTCAATGTGCTCAGTAAGAGGTGTTCTGTAAATGTTAGCTTCCTTCTGAAATATATAGAGGAGGATGTCAACTTATGCAAAGAATGTAAATTTGTTCTGGTCGTAAATGTCAACGCAGTTTCTGACAAAGCCGGTGAATTTGTACAGACCATATGGATTATGTTTCACCTTTTTGCCTTATCCTGAAGCTAATACCAAATGGGGCAATGACATGTATGGGCAATTTATGAAAGAAGAAATAAGAATGTCTAGTAATACAGCAAGAATTGTTTAACATACTCAGTCATCAAATATGATGTAAACAATCAAACAGCATTTAATCACTCAGATTGGCAAAGAGTTAAGAACGGAAAAGCCTGCCCGCAGTTGATAAGGGTATGAGGGAGGGACGCTCTCATTACGCTGGATGGCTGGAATTCAAATTGGTACGACTGTTTGGAGGCCATTTTAAAAGTACAGTTGACCCTAGAACAATGTAGGGGTTAGGGGTTCTAAGCCCCCACTTCCCGCACAGTTGAAAATCTTGTATAACTTTGGACTTCCCAAAAACCTAACTACTGGTAGCCTACTATTGACCAGAAGCCTTACCCGTCACCCAAGGAGTCAATTAATACATCTTTTGTATGTTATTATGTATCATCTACTGTATTCTTACAATAAAGTAAGCTAGAGAAAGGAGATTTTATTAAGAAAATTGTAAGGAAGAGAAAATACATTTCCGTGGGCTCTACTGCAAAAAATCTTTACATATGTGGGTCCGTGCAGTTCAAATCTGTGTTGTTCAAGTGTCAACTGTAGAGCAAAACAAACAAAACCCTTTAAGAAATGTTTAGCCGGCATTGAAAGCTAAGCATGCCTACCCCATGACCTACTCATTCCGCTTCTAGTTTGCTTTGAAATAATATGTACGTATGTCTTCCAAAAGGCAACTACAGAAACGTTCATGGCAACTTTATTCCTAATGGTCAAAATGTCCATCAACAGCAAAGTGAATCAAATTGTAGTGTATCCAAAAAATAAAATACTGCACAACAATATAAAGGGTGAATTACTGCTATACATACAGCCTGAATGACTATCACAGACATCACGTTGAGTGAAAGAAGCCAGAAACAACAGAAGTACGCACCCTGTCATTCCATTTATACGAAGTTCAAGGACGCGGAGTGGGTACCGATTAGGAAGGGACACTAAGGAGCAGTCCGGGGATCTGCAAATGCTTAGTACATTGATCCTAGGTAGAGGTTACAGTTGTACACAAATATGTAAAATTTAACCAGCTATGTACCTAAGATTTATTCATTTGGTGTATGTATGTTATGCTTCCACTGAAAAGTTTTATGAAAACATACCCTTTGATTTAGCAATTATGTTTTCATCCTAAAGGAAAAATCAGAGGAATATAAAAAAAAGGTTTACATGGAAGAATGATCACCACAGCATTTTTTATAGTGGCAAAAACCTAAAAATCAGTTAATTAGGAAGTAGTTAAATAAATTATGATACCTTCAAACAGTAGAATGCTGTGTAGTCATTAAATAAGATGAAATAGAAAAGTTAAAAATATGGAAAGATGTTCATGATATATTGTTGGGAAAGGGTAGGTTAACCAAATGGTATTTAAAGGTGTAATACTATATTCGGTTAAAATATGTGAGATACATATATATCTATATCTCTATATAGAGACATCTCTATATGTCTATATATGTCTGCATATAAAGATACTCCTATGAAAATGTATATACCTATAGAAAATGCTCTGTAGTATACAAACCACACTCTTATCTCTAATGGAATTTTTTGCTTGCTTTTGCTTTAAACCATTTTCTACATCGACCATGTCTTATGTTTTGTAATCTGCAAAAAGTTTAAAATTTAGAAAGGGAAAGAAAAAAGCAAGAGCAAGCAAACTGTTAACCTCTCCCTATACAAGTCAACCATTGCTTATATTCTGCATTCTAGGTGTGCCCTTAATGAAGGTGAGTTAACCTCTCCAAACCCAGTGCCTATCTATAAAATGTGGATAATAACAGCACCTGTCTCATAGCATTGTTATCTGCTTGCATTAAATAACCTATATAAAATAATCTACGGCGCTTAGCACGGTGTGTGATGGCCACACCATCATCAATACTAGCCATTGCGTTACTCTGGGCCATTGGCCAAGATGCCCGAGTTACCAGCACTGACTTAACTGTTCTGTTTACCTTGGGTATCTGCTGACCTGATCATCACTTGCTCCTTTAGAGGGTAAGCAGAACACTCCTGGTGAAGGGGTGGCAGGTCCCGTCGCATCGTGCCATCTGACAGGCCCCGGAGAGACCCCGTCTGCTCAGGGGCGTGCATTCTGACAGCTCGGCCTTGGCATTCTTGGGCAGATGCATCAAATCCCAACTGAGAGCAGAGCCTAGAGCCGGGAGCCTGAGCTTGTGAGTGCCCCTCAGAGAGGCGTGGGGGCCCAGGTGCCACAGCCTTCTGAGCCCTACTAACACAAGCAGAAAGTTAGGAGAGTGCTCATTGCTTTCTGTCGGGTTTTCTCTACCCACCCTCCGACTCTCCCCCTCCCACCCCCACCTCATCACTAGGGATTTCGATTGCATGGTCAGGTTTAATTTCCTTTTTTTCAACGTGTGTCCTCTTTCCCTTACTTCTGCTTTCCTTGCTTTCTGTTTCTGTTTCTACTGTTTTTTTTCTAAAATGTTCGTTTCCTGGAGCTGCCCCTGTGCTTTCTTCTCCCCACACCAATCCGCCCCCACCTCATCTCCTTTCTCCCCTCCTTCCTTCCCTTTCTCTCTCTTCCCTTGCGTCTCTCTAGAGACAGGTCTAGTGGCCTGGTTGCCATCTGCTGCCTTTTTTTTTTATGAGGTTGAGATCAGATGGCATCTAATCGATCGTCATGGTCTCCATGGTTACCAGGGTGACAGAGCACTTGGGAGAGACACATTCTCCAGCCTGGGGCTGTCAGACCATTCCTGTGAGGGGGAAAGAAAATAAAACCTCTTCCATCATATTCACACATTTACATCTTTCTCAAAGCCACCAAAACACAGACCCTGGGGATGTTTTACACAGCTACCTAGTGGCTTGAGGCCAGGGAAAGAAGAGTGACTTTTTTTCTATCAAAAAACAAAAACAAAAAACAATACACACAAGCACGGGACTTCATTTCTGGTAAAGATCTTTTTTTGTTTTTTTTAACCCCAGAGTACCCCCTTATACACCTCCATATCTCCATATACACAGAGCATCACCTTTTTTTCTTTCCCCTTTTAATGTTTGGACATTAACTTAGTAATTCTAATGCATTGTTATTCTTACAATAAATCACAGAGTAGTTCTACAACTAACCATTGACACCTATTTGCTTTAGAGAAAAGGAACAGCAGCTCCTCCTCGGACGACCCCCCACGTACTTGAACCTTTGATTAGGATCAGTGGAGAAATTTCTTGTGAATTATTCTTTGGCTAAGAACCATTGATAGTAGAGGAAGCCATTTTTCCCACGAAGAGCAGTCACATATGATGAAATGTAAACAAAAATAACCCTTCCTAATGCAAAATGGCGCCAGGGTAAATGGTGGTGGGTAATGCTTTACGGCTCTAGGGCGACCCATTGGCAGAGATGCAAACGGGCCTTATTAGAATAGAATATGGTGGTGTAGGTGTCGACAGCCCAGGTCTGGTGGAAAAAGACAAGAGACGCTCTTGGTCGTCAGGATGTCTATAACTAATGGAACACATGCTAGATTTTTGGAGAAACTCTGAGAAAAGAAAACAAGCAATCTGCATATCGTTAAGTCATGGTAAAACTGCAAATAGAATCCTTTGATTTATTCACACACCTTGAATGTCAGGCACGGATGACTGGGGGCTATAGGCTGTTTTACTTTGTCTCCTGGTAATATTTTATGCTTCATACTGATTCTTAGAAATTCTGTTCTTTTTTGTCTTTGTCAGAAAACAAAAAACAAAACAAAACAAAAAAAGCAACCAAACTTAAAATTATGGCACAGGGAGAGAGCCTCTAATTCTTTTTCATTTAAGGAAACATGTCACCCCAAAGATGGGCAGGGCCTCCTTTCTGCTTTCTTTCCTTTGTCTCTGACGTCCCCTCAGACCTCCTCCACCTCTTTCTATACAGTATCTTAGTAAGATTCAGATATATTCATCCGCAGTGCCTTTGGCTGTTAAGCAAATATCACACTGATATTTGAAATAGAAATGATGCCATCAACTGGAGGAGAGACTTTAATATAAAGGGAAAATAATTTCTCATGAACATGAACCCTCTTACTCACTTTACATCTCTGCATCTTCGATGCCTGTCTCTCCCCTCCCACCCCACAGCTCTTCCCACCCTCCCCTCTTTCCAGACGGTTCCAGGATCCCCATAGCAGGGCCTTGGGGGAATTGCTTTGACAGCAAGTCCCACCTCCTCAGAAAATCTCCCTCCCACGCCCCACTCCCTGTGGCACAAAGGCCTGAACTCCTAATGTTCTTATGGTCTATTTGTCATATGTATCTCTTGCCTCTCATTTCAATGTAAGCTCCAGAGGGGGAGAGACTGTGTCCCCTACTCCTGGGCTCTTCCCTGACCTTCTCCCTAATCAGCCCTCACCAAACGTTTCAGAGAGGTGGTGTTACCTCAAGACAGCCTGCGGTGTCTACAATAGCGGGCTGTCCTTTTTAAGGAGTTGGTGCTTAGCGAGTCTTGACCCGCCAGGGTGTTACTTTGTGTCAGCCAGGAGGCTTTCTCTACCAACTTGTCTCGTCTCCCCTACTCTTGTGTGCAAGCGTGCTTTTCAGAGAAGGTGGGTTCCACCTTGGAATGAAATGAGTCATTTGTTCCCATCAGGACAACTGCCACAGCATGGTGTCAACTCAGTCTTGCCTTTGGTAAATTGAGTTTGTCAGTGCTCAGCCACACAGCTGAGTGAAGTGTTGTGTGATGCGGGCTGTCTCCTGGGAGAGAGAAACTGGCATAAACCACATCCTAATGGGATCCAGAAACAAAGAAGCGTGAATGAAGTGTTAATTGCATTCATAAAGACATTAACAAAGGAATTAAAATGGCAGAAGCTTCCGTCCCCCCCTCAAGATTCACAGAAAAACATGTTATCCAAAGAATGTTTTAACAATAATCATCCAAGTTTATTGCTTGCCCACTGCAGAGCTAACTCTCAATAAATATTAACTTTTCAAAGGACAAACATTTTTTGTTCATTATCTCGAGGCTATTAACTAGCAGACAGTTTATTCTATCCCACCTCCAGTTCTTTTCTTGCTCCTTGCTGCCTTTGTATGATTTAAATTTCCAGAGAACCAAGAGGTATTTTCAATGCTGCTTCATTAACCATAAGGATGTCTGTTAACAGTTTGAACCTAATCAATCCCACAGTTCTTATTAGAGCAAAATGCTCATTATCTGGAAGCTTTTTTTGCTTTTTGAAGTAAAATTACAGGACTGGGGGTTTATTCTATAGTCCTTCAAAAATATTCCCGAGATAATCTGTAATGTGGGCAAACTGGGGCTCCCTCTGCCTGCCCTTTGGCAGGGCCCTCAGCTGCCGACAGCAGGGCTAAGCAGGCAAAAGGTCAGAAGGCTGCATTTGACTGAAGATGGGTCACAGTGATGAATATCACGCCTGCCTAATGAAGTCAAGGCCACGGATTTGGGGCGTTGAGGCTTCTTCCCATTTCACTCAATTTCGCCTTCACAGACCACACCACTAATCCCAGCCAATCATTTTGCATCTATGTGCAACCAGTGACAGAGGGACAAGATAAAAGTCAATGAATCTCATCTGGAAAACAGTGACCAGAAATCTCTGTCTCTATGGAATGGGAACTACAAAGTGCCTCATGTAATTCACACAGCAACTCCATGAGATACACGGAGGAGACACTCCTACCCTCATTCTGCAGATAAGAAAACGAAAACTCCAATTCGGTTAAATCCCAGGATTAGAATTCGGGTATTTTTGATCATCTGACGGCTCTTTCCATACAGCAGGAGTCTTAACTCTCTAGGGATGTCATTTGATTCTCACAAGAATCCTGTGAAGTAAAGCAGGCTGTATAAACAAGTGGGTTGATTTGCCAGGAGCCATATTCATGCAACCAGGGGAGCAGCTGCTCTCAAGCTCATGCCTGCTCATGCCTGGAGTTCAGCGGAAGCCTCTAGTGACCTAAAAAACTCCATTTTTCAGTCTAGTCTAAACCATATTCATGGATAGTGGCAGATTTAAAAGGGACAAAATGCTAGCATGTTGTGTGTAGAGTGCTGACCAACATGGGTCAGAGGAAGGGGGCTCAGGAGTGCTTACTTCCCGTCTTCCGAATCAGACCCACTGACTCGCCAGTGGCTTCTACTTCCGTTGCAGATTTTGGGGGCACATTCTCCCAGACGTGAACTGTGTGTTAAATTTCGGGATATCATAAAACCTAAAATAAAATTGTTTGGATTCAATGCTGCTTTGTATTAGTTGTGCTTAGTGTCCTGTCTATCACCATATACTCAAGAGCTGGTTGTTTCTATGTCTTCTCATTAGAACACATCATCAACAGTACTTCATTCCATAATTTTCAAGTAATGGCACATTTAGCTCCAGTGTAGACATGTCACCACGTCGTTTTAAGAGTCCAACCCAAACAGCACTTAATTATCTAGAAGTTATTAATATTACTTGTATCTACTATATTTCTTTTTTTTTTTTTTTTTAGATTTTATTTATTTATTTGACAGAGGGAGAAGAGAGGGAGAGAGCACAGAAGGGGGAGCAGCAGGCAGAGGGAGAAGGAAAAGCAGGCTCGCAGAGCAGGGAGCCCGACGTGGGGCTCAATCCCAGGACCCCAGGATCTTGACCTGAACCAAAGGCAGATGCTTAATGACTGAGCCACCCAGGCACCCCATATCTACTATATTTCTATTTTCATAACTTTTTTGTCCTGGTTAGAGGACCTTAAAACATTAAGGTTGCTTCTAAGATGGGAGACTAGTAAATTGCAATCTTATTTGTCTATGGCTAGGCGTGAGAGGCAAAGATGCATGATGGGGAACAAAAAAGCAAGTAGTAAGTCAGTTACATACCTAATCTAGACAGCTGAGGTTAAAGCTTTACTTTTCTTTATCAATAGCAGAAAGGCTGAATATTTTTCCTCTGAATCCCCTTGATCAGAATGTATAACTTTCAGTTGCCTATAAATGCTGACCGAGGACATGAAGAAGTCTGATGCTAGTTATCTACTGATATTCCAAACACCTAGGTAATCATGGGATAAGAAATCTAGTCTTCTAAATTATTTTCTTTTTATCTTGATATTCGGGTATTGAGGAGACACAGCCTGAGGTGCCACCTGAATATTCGGGATAAAAAATCTTTCAGACACTTATTCATTCTGTTTATGTCAAAAATAAAAGAATTAGTTCATGTTCCTAAGTCAAAACTGTGCCATTGTCATAGGACGATCATTTATTCGCTTCTATTCATGGAAATCCAAGTGAATGAAGTCATTTCATAAGGGCTGTACCGGCCATTATGGTCGCTACTAGCCATAGGAGGCTATTTCAATTAAAATTAATTAAAAATAAATAAAATTAAGAATTCAGTTCCACATTCCAAGTTCTCCATAGCCACAAGTGGTTAGCAGCTACTGTATGAGAGACTGATATTTATAGACCATTTTTGTCACTGCAGAAAGTTCTGTTGAGCAGAGCTGTTCTAGAGTGAAAGATCAGAATTCACACCGACCACAGAGATACACCCCATATTCAACCATATAGTTATCTGTAAAACAATAAAGTTTCAGCGACAGTGACTTGCGGGACCAGGCTGCTGGAGCCTGGGCATCGGGGAGGGGGTGGCCTGCAGCCTTCTTTCCAAGTGTAAACTGGCCTTCTGTGTCATGGGAGAGGATGAGCCAAATCTCTGGAGAAAGGGCAGGTGCGGATGAGCCATTTCCATTTTCCACTCCTGCACTCCCAGAACCTCGAGTCCAGACCTGCCGCCAAGTCACACTTGCACAGAAGCCCAAACCAAAGCGCGTTTTGGATTAATTTTCTGGCGGATATTTCCTTGCAAAATCTATCTTGTGCCTTTGATTAAGGACTTTCTTTCTTTTTGCCATGAATTTCAATGAATCTGAACCTAACAGTGTTTTCCACCAGCCATGACATTTAGCATAGGCACTGACCAAAAGAAATACGGCTTCGGACAAGTTAGAATTTTAACAGAGACTGAACTAAACAATTCAGAGCTCCTAGATTGACCATCTTTAGGTGACTGACATTCACTGGCTCCTCATCATTGCTAGTCAGCGAGTAAACATATCCATGGACTGAAGAAAGGTCTCTTCCTAAAATGGAGAAAGTGAGAACAATCTCTAGTGTTCACTGCATTAGCCACTTTAAAAGCACTAAATCACCAATCGTATCCTTGTCTCCGATGTATCCCATGTATCACTATCTCTGCTGTATATATTCAGAGATCGAGTCATGAACATAAGATTGTTCAGTCATTGCAGCAAGCACATGAGAAATACAGTGTTATTTTATCATGTGATTCATCTGATTTGGGCTTACTACTAGGAACACGTTTTATTTTCTTAGTAGACTGTAAGCCCCTTGAGGCTGCTGATCCTATATATTTGTATCCCACAAGCACCTGATATGGTGGGAGGTGCTCAGCACCTAGGTTCAACCCTATCAATAAGTAAGTGTTGAACAAATTAATGAATGAAAGATTACCAATAACAATTGTGTCCAGCCCGTGTTAGGGTAACCTTCAGCTGACAGCTGTAGAAAAGGGGACAGGGGCGCCTGGGTGGCTCAGTCAGTTAAGCATCTGACTCGATATCAGCTCAGAGTCCTGAGTTCAAGGCCCATGTTGGGCTCCACCCTGGGTATGGAGCCTCCTTAAAAAGGAGGGTGGGGCAGGAAACAGAGATGGAAAATTTGAGAAGAAACAGACTGTGAGCTGATTGAAAGTGTATCACTTCAAAACTTCCTTTGAGTCTCCATAGAGATTCAGTGGGACAGAAAACATCTTTTTAAGGGCAACTGTGTGTTTCAGTTGTGCATTTGGTCTATTGTTTCCTTTACAGAATTTCTTTTCTGACGTTCTGCCTGAGAGAAGGGAACTTGAAGGTATCATATTAACTTGTATTGGATTGTTTTGTATTAATGGCTGAATGGCACAATAATGGAGCTAGCAGACCCTGAAAACATGAAAAACACAGTTGAGCCCAAACCCCTGCACTTCCAGACAAACCAAAGGAAAATGAATCCTAAAACAGAAGTGACCACAGGAACATCTTGTAATCTACCCCATATTTCAAATCATCCCTGAAGATCAAAGTCCAACCCAATCTTCAACATTTCCAAGAAAAGAGAACCAGAGTAGTATGTGTAGGGCCATAAAGAGGAGTTTTTAAAAATGTGTGTTCAAACTTCTTTTGGGTTTTAACAATGCCGGTCACTAACAAATTTTGCGATGTAGCTTTTTAGGTCATGCATCTTTAAATCACCAGACTCCTATTTGTCTCTTGTTCCAACTGTTTTCTGGTGTCTCTCTTGCCGAAATGGTTTCAATTAGAGCCTGGAAAGGCTTAATATCGAACTCTTGCACAGTGCTTGCCAACATGGGAATTGGTTTTGAACATTGCTGCTTTTCATCCAAAAAAAAATCCCCCCTTCCTGCTTTTGAGTTA
Organism: Potos flavus; assembly: GCA_028534135.1. Taxonomy (NCBI): domain Eukaryota; kingdom Metazoa; phylum Chordata; class Mammalia; order Carnivora; family Procyonidae; genus Potos; species Potos flavus. The sequence goes on along the minus strand of CM052900.1, from coordinate 78,483,259 downwards.
GAAGAGATTATTCTCAGACAGGCGTTTAGCTGATTTTTAATGTCAAAGAAACTTAATTTGCAAACTCGTTAGAAACTCTTTAGTAAAAGCTGCCTAGTAAAACAGATGATTAATATTGGTAAGCTCTTCATTTGCATATTAATTAGTCTCCGTACTCAACTAATTAAAACTGCACTGCCTGTTGGAGGACTTTTCTCTAGACTGGTGGTCTTGTTTCGATGTACAAGCATGTCTCTTAACTAAAATAAGGGTACTAATTATGTCTGTCCTTTCCTAATGTACTCATTTCCCCCTCTGTGACACTTAGGACTCCTTGAGAGGTCAGAACCTTCCGAAGCAGCTATTTCATTGGCCCAAAGATCGCTTTTGTCCCAGAATTTGTGTGTTCCTTCAGGTTTTGATGGGAAGAAAACAGTTGGATTATCTGTGACTGGTAATAATTGACGATAAGAAAGGCACCAAATTGTGTCTCAATATTTGTCTTCTTAAATCCTGCTCTATAAAGGTGGCTTTCCAGTGTAACATTTTTTTGGCATTTAATCTAAGCTGTTCAATAATTTATTCTACTTTTTAATTTTTAATAAAGAATTATTGGGCTGGGGGCGCCTGGGTGGCTCAGTGGGTCAAGCGTCTGACTTCTGCTCAGGTCATGATCTCAGGGTCCTGGGATGGAGCCCCGCATTGGTTGGGCTCCCAGTTCAGAAGGGAGTTGCTTGTCCCTCTCCTTCTGCCCCTCCCCCCACTTGTGCTCTCTGTCTCCCTCTCTCTCTCTCTCTCTCAAATAAATATATAATCTAAAAAAAAAAAAAAAAAAGAATGTTGGGTGGGAAAGTAGGCCTACTGTTCTAAAACAGTAGGCTGTTTTGGAAAATTGTGCCTGCAGAAAACTCAGTTATTGGAACCACAAGACTCTAGTTCTTATTGGTGAGAATATACTTCCATTGTAAGCAACACAAAACCAACTAAACAAACAAAATACCTATGCAAATAAGCAACCTTTGAGTAGAGTGCCCTCAATTGAGAGTCAGGGGAAATTATATTAGTCCCAATAATCAAGTGACATTAGTCAAATAGCTGAACATCTCTGTCATCTATAACAACCAAAAAGTAAATATGCATTGAGGGTCTATATCAGGCATTTTCCTATGATGCTCTGTCTCCAGACTGAGTTATGTGTCACTGCTAGGATTTTCCATAGCACCCAGAGTTTACCCTTCAGATAGCTCATATCTCATAGTACTATAATCATATCTTTATTTTTCCATACCCTTTACTGGCTGCTTCTCTATGGCAAGGCCTTTTGTCTTGTTCATTTACATCTCCCGGTGCTTATCACAGAGTCCGTGCCATATAGCATGTGCTAATTAAATCATTGCTGAATAAATGAGTGAACAAGTAATACATAGATACAATAATAAATGAGTTATGTTTCAATATCTGTTATGACATAACAGCCCCAAGGCTTAGAGAATAAAAACAATAATTTATTATTTCTTATGACTGTGAGTTGACTGGACAGTTCTTCTGCTCTTCTATGTGGGCCCATTCATGGTGCTGCACTCAGTTGGGGCTCTGTAAAGGTTGGGCTTAGTTGGCTTGGCAGAGGGTCTGGAATTCTCTCTCCCCCTCAGGTTGGCTCCTAAGACTTCCTAACATGGTGGTTCCAGTGTTCCCATGCACAAATCCTTACTGAGCTTGCTTCAAGTGTGCTGACATCTCATTGGCCAAAGAAAATCATGTGGTCAAGCCCAGAGTCAATGGGGGAGGGGATTGCACAAGAGCATGAACATTTGGGAGGCCCTGAATGTAATAATCAATCACAACATGTCTCTAACTTAAGGAATCTCCTAATCAAGGGAAATGAGTGAGTATATAACTTACCCAATGTGGTAAATGATGTACCAGAGATATCAACATACTGCCAAGGACATAAGCACAGACAACATTAGAGCCAGAAGGTGTTAATTTGAATCTCTTCCCTTTTATGAACTGGTGCGCAACCTTCCTTGGGTAAGCTCTTTAACCTCTCAAAATATTGGCTTTACAAAAATGGATATTGACCTGTTTGACATTTGTTGCAACTTCCTTCCAATATGGCTTCCTGGTTCACAAAACCTTAAAAAGCTAATAACTATATTCATCAGACTCCTTGCAGCTCAAGATCTTGATGTGACTTGGCTGCAACCAATCAGATGTACAACCTTCAAGCCAACTTTGGGAATCATGGACAAACAGGCATGAAGGGCTTCAACTCTCATTGCTGTGATCTAGCAGCTACAGCATAGCCCTGGGGCCACCTGTCCTTGCTGGAGTCATGTCCCAGATGCCCGGCTTTGATGGAAGGCTCTTAGAGGCTGCAATAGTGGGGGCAGCTTCCAGACTACTATTGCAATCGAGAGAACAGTTCCCATGTCAGGTTAGTTTGATCGTGGTGTTTGGGGAGCCATTATTCTTGGAGGTCTTGTCTGAAGCTTGCTCGCTGAGACCTTCCAGTACTTTTGTAGGTACCAGATTCCCTTTCTATTTAAAATAGCCAAAGTAGTTTCTGTTTTCTGCACCGAACCCTGATGGGTATAGCTCCTTCCAGGATTATTATGGAGTTCATGTGAGATGTTTTTATATAAAAGTGACTGGCACTTAGTGGGTATTTAGTAAATACTAATTTTCCATCTCTTATAACCTGTATACTAAAAACCACAGATGAAACATTGAGATGCTTGAAAGATTCTGATAACTCTTTCTCTCTCTCTCTTAGTTTTCAGTTGATGGGTCAATGCAATCCTTAATCAAAAGCCTAAAGTCAGGGCACCTGTGTGGCTCAGTTGGGTGGGCGTGTGACTCTTCATTTCTGCTCAGGTGATGATCCCGGGGTCGTGAGATGGAGCCCCGTGCATTGGGCTCTGTTCTCAGCACAGAGTCTTCTGAGATTCTCCCTCTTCCTCTCTCCCTCCCCCCAACTCATTCCCCCCTCAAATAAACACTTTAAAAAAAAAACAAAACCTATGGTCATGCCTATACACAAACACAGAAATAGAGATGCAAACTAGATCCCTCTTTTACACATTCTTCTAACCAAGTCTGACTGACTGTGTATTAAAATTAAGTACCTGATCTTAACCTTGGGCAAATCATTTTATCTCCCTGGGCCTCAGTTTCCTCACTTAAAAAATGAAAGATTCGGACTACATAATTGCTAATGTTTCTTCCTTCCTTTCTTCAATATCATGTGTTCTTTATATCATTAAGTAATCAACTCCTAGTTCTGAGCTATACACAGGGAGCCCCAGTTTGTCTCGGGACACAAGGTTTCTCTGGAGGTTTGGAATTGTGTGAGAAGAGTTGATACGTCTTTATATACTCATTATGTCTCAAATCAGTTAAGATAGCCACTCCCTTATCAATAATAATAATACATTTTCTTAACCAAATGGATTGTGGATCTGACCTTCCTAAACACAATTCCTCCCTCCCTTCCACTTTTAAGAAAGTACTACCATCATTATCATCACCGATAACATTTATAAACAATTACTATTCATCACTTTATATTTTCTTATATACGTGATTTATTGCCCATGTAACTTCCATAGTGCTCTGTGTACTTTTTTGACATCATGAAACTGAGGCTAACAGCAGTTAAGCAAGTTACCTGGAATTGCAGAACTCGTAAGTGGCAGAGCTAGATCTTGACCAGGTTTATTTGAACTGAAACGTTCTTTCTTAAGCACTGCATTAGAGCGTCTCTCAGCAATAATAATAATAATAATTAACAGTAGTAGTAGTTTTGAAAATAGTGTTATTTTAGCTCCACTTTATAGGATATTTATTATATGCCACACACTCTACTCTTTTATTCATGTTCTGAATTAATTCTCATAATTTACAGCTGAAATTCTTTATGACCTAAATAATTTACAATCCTATTATAACCCCCATTTTATAGATGAAGAATGGAGGCTTATTAATTTCAATTGTCCTGACTGAAGTTGTTCAACTTGTCTTTGGTGTAGCTTGGCTGAGAGCTTAGGGAGTATAGAACCAGAGTGTTCTTACATATCATGCCTTACTGCCTCCTGTTTCCTCCAGCGATGGTACTGAGGAAAAATCTACCTCAATTTATGGAAAAAGAAAATTATCTACATACTTAAAAGCCATATAAATAACAAGTACACGTGATGCTCCCCACAGCCAACTCTGCCCGAAAGTGTGCCATCACTGACGCCATGACACCATGGCTGGGGAGCACCAACAGGGAGACTTGTAAGCACAGATGGAGGGAATGAATCAGTGATCTGTGTACGTGAGAAGGGCTGTGGTCTGGATACATTCTCCCTTTTCTCAAATTAGTATGGAAGAAGCGTAACAACCCTCTTCATTATCCTCCCAGAGCTGGAGTTTCTAACCCTGTTTCTGTCAGGGTGGTGGCGACTATGGGACACCACTTTATATTTCTGTTTTAAACATAATTTCTAATGTAATATAGATCGTGTGCTTAAAATTTATGTTATTTGGGAAAAGAGTATGGTCATTTTAAAATCTGAATCAATCCTTGTAAGTGCCTATTAGATTTAATAAGGAGAAAAATTGTAAATCCAAGTAATTAATTATTAAAAACCTAACAGCCAAATATAGTACCTAGGGGCAGAGAGGCCCTCTCCTTTGAGGAGGTAAAAACTAATTGCAAAAACAGAGTTGCTGAGAAGTCACACTGGGAAGCATGGGGTGCCCATAGCAGTTGTTGCTTTCTGTGTCTTGAGCCACATTAGAAGAAAGGTGGAGATCTAAGAAAAAATATTTAAAACCTCTTGGGGAATTTATTCAGTAACTACACATGAAAAAGAACAGGTGATAATGAGAACCAATGAGAAAGGCAGTAAAAGGATGTCTACTCTGGGTTACAGGGAGCTCTGTGAGTCCTTAGGCTTTTTAATCCCTGAAAGATAGATCTGGCACTTAGTAGGTACTCAGAAATAAAATTAAAATAACCAGCTAATCGATGAATGGATGGATGACTTTTTCCCCCTAAGTTTGAGAGAAAAGGAACAATCTTTACATTCTTAAACTTTATTGAAAGTGGTGCCTATGTTATGTTTATGTCCCCTGCCCCCAGATTTGTATGTTGAGGCCCTAAGCCCTATTGTGATGGTATTTGAAGATGTGGCCTTTGGGAGGTCAACAGGGTTAGAGGTCATGAGCATGGGGCCCTGATCTGATGGGATTAGTGCCCTTGTAAGAAGAGACATCGAAGCGCTTGGGCTGTCTCCTCATGAGGACACACCCAGGAGTGGGTCATCTGCAAGCCAGGATAAGAGCTCTCATCAGGAGCCAGAAAGGCTACCATCTTGATTTTGGACTTCTCAGTCTCCAGAACTGTTAGAAAATGTTGTTTAAACATTCAGTCTGTGGTATTTTGTTATGGTAACCTCAACACCCAAGTCCCTGTGCATTTAAATCTTGCTCTACTTGGAAACACATATAATTATACCATACATAGACATAGATAGATAGACAGATACATATAATATATATACACTATATATTGTAGGCTATGTTTTTTTGTTGTATTAATGTTTTATTTTTTAATAAATCGTTAACTTCGAATGTAAAATAACTTCCTAATTGAATGAAAATCGCACTATTCTCTGACTTGGAGGTCCACATCTGAGGAGAAGTTGGTATTTAAACCATAGGCCCCAACATGTAAGCAGCATATCAAGTAAAAAATTCAGATTTCAGTTATGGGTGAGGCACAAATCCACATGTTGCAGCTCACTTTCTCTTGTTTTCTCTTTTTCTTTTCTCTTTGTATTGGGCCTTTGGGATACATGATAGATAGAAAAAAACAAAAAACACAGACCAGGTGGTCCCAAGATGGCGCATTCTGGGCGCGCTATGTGGCTGCCGTAACAAGAGCTTTCAGAGGAGGTTCAAAGCCCTTGGGGCCTGCTTCCTGAGGTCAAGTTTCTGGTGCTAGAGAGCAGCAGGAGATATATTTGTCTCTCTCTCCCTCTCTCTCAGACCTCGTCACAGTGAATACAAACCACTTCTGAACATCACATGGACAGAGTACTAACAAACCCCCAGTTAGGAGAGCTCTCCTTGTACCCACGGGAGCAGCCCCTTCCTTGGGTATACATCGCCAAGAGCTGATAGCTTTTTCCAAAACTTGTTGTAAAGGTGAGTATCTACCTGGGAGTATGGAAAATGAAAGAGTAGTGGATTCTGGAGACTGGGGTCAGATCTAATCTGTAATTCTTATTAACTGTGATCCATAATACATTGCTTAGTCCTTCTGAGACTTTCTCCTTCTCTGTAAAATGGGGCAAATAATTTCTTCTCTATCCACTTCAGTGGGTTGGTCTCAGAAACAAATGAGGTATGTTTGGGTATGTGAAATCCTTTTGTTAAAATATAATATCCTACACCAGTGGGTAAGTGGCAACCTTTGGCCCACAGGCCAAATCCCTCCCACTGTATGTTTTTGTAGAACCCGCAAACTAAGAGTGGTTTTTTTTTTTTACATTTTTAAATGGCTGAGAAAGAGAATAACATTTTATGATGTGAAGATTATATATGATTCAAATTTCAGTGTCCATACAAATGAGCGTAAATGCGTATTATCTATGGCGACTTTAACACTATCATGTCAAAGAGGAGTATGGCCCACCAAGCCCAAAATCGTTGTTCTCTGGCCGTTTACACGAAAAGTTTGCCAACCCCTGCTGTATACAATTCAAGGGATTGTTATCTTTTTCTGAAATGTATGCACCTTTATTTATATAGTTTTCCCAAGCAACCTGGTCTGCCTGTCATTGAAGGGTGAGAGCGGACCCTCTCCTAGCCGTAAATTGAGCATGCCCAGCAGCTCCAAGTCATCAGGAGCAGTGGTGTCATGTAGAGGGCAGGCTGAAAGACCCTAAAGATACCAGAGTCACAGGAGCAGAACCTTCTCCACGACAGGTCTTTTTCAACCCACTCCTATGGTCTTAGATGAGGAGGGGAGGGGGAAAGTCTTTTTGAGAGATGTCTCTGCATGTTACAATGACATCAGTGGAAGTGGACGGTGCAGCACAACAGCCCTACTTGGGGTTGTACTAAAGGACAATCGGGAAAGAAAATCACTCCAGTGGTAGAATTTCAAGAGGGACACTAGTGCACTTTTCTTAGAAGGAGACATGGCCTGAGGTCAGATCTATTCTGTTTCATTAACAGTAGCCAGTGATATGGTTGGATGGTCAGGGACTAAGAAAGCATAAGATTGGAGGATTGATTGCAAGAAGGTTTGGAGGAGTGGATGGTAGATCCCTGAGAATGGTCCAGAAATGTGAGTCTATCAGTGTCCCATGTAAATGTTTACCCAAAAGTTCCTTCCAAAGAGGAAAATTTTAATCAAGTGACTGAAATTACTTGCTCTGCAAGTTAGTCACCCTCCTCCCCTAGGTACCCTAGGGCTCATTCAACAGGCTCCTGAATAATCATCATTGGCTATGATTGTAGAATCAGAAATATTCCTAGGCTTAACATCATGAGCTGCCCTTCTCTCTTGCTATTGACTTTAGCCATTTCTGAGTGCCCAACTTGCTCACAGTGTTCACCAACATGGAGTCCTAATATGGTACCATTTGGTACACATCCCTCTGCCCCCCTGGTAACATTGGACTCCAGCCTTCAAGTGGGGAGTCAGAAATCGGTCCTCTCTGGAATAGATCTATGCTCTGAATTCAGAATTACTTTCCCTGTCCACCATGATTCTGCCCCCTTGTTAGATACAAAGATGCCTGACTTACTTCCACAGCATCCCACAGAGCATTGGTTCTGACCAAAGAATTTGCTGTTCTCTGAAAGAAGTACAGCAATGAGACTCACAGGATTTATTTCCCATTACCCAGAAGCAGCTGGCCTTATAGAATAGTCATGACAACTAACATTTACAGATCTTCCTTGACTTACGATGGGGTTATGTACCAATAAACCCATCATAAGTCGAAAATATCATGAGTCAAAAGTGCATTTAGTACACCTAACCTTCAAAACATCACAGTTTAGCCTAGCCTACTGTAGCATACTCAGAACACTTACATTAGCCTACGCTTGGGCGAAATCAGCTATAACACGCAGCCTATTTTATAATAAAGTCTTGCACGTCTCATGTAATTGACTACTCTACTGAAAATAAGAAGTGGAAGTGCTATGTGGGACAGAATGGTGGTCAGTGTATCAGTTGTTCACCCCCACGATCATGTGGAGGACTGCGAGCAACTAGCCCAGCATCACGAGAGGATCGTAGTGCATGTCCTTAGCCCAGAAAAAGGTCAAATTCAAATTTCAAAGTATGGTTTCTACTGAATGTGTCTCGCTTTTGTACGGTTGTAAAGCCGAAAAATTGTTAAGTTGATCCATCATAAATCAGGGACCATCTGTATATTCCGGGCACTGTTCTTAGAACCTCACATGTGCCACCTCATGTAACCCTTATAATAGCCCTCTGAAGTAATTACATCATTACACCAGTTTCTAAAGATGGTTACTAAATTGCTTCTGGTCACCTGGTTCGTAAGGGGGGGACTGAGATTTGACTCCAGACAGTGTAGCTGCAGAGCCTGTGCTCATAACCACTGCCATATACAGCCTACAACAGAGGAGTGGAATAGTACGTCAAAGGCTCGGTTATGGAGCCTCAGTGGAAACTAAGGCAGGTGAAGTTAAAGTGTCCCCTTGCGAGACAAAGTTTATTCTCTAAACCAGCGACCAATATATGGTGCCGTTTCAGCCATGGCGAGTATAAACCTATCTAGGAATCAGGAAGGTAGAAGCAGGAGTTACGCCTCACTACCACTTGTAAAATTCTGCTTATGCTCCCCATAACTTAGGGCCCCAGTGATGTAGAGAATTGTAAATCCAGAGAAGGAACAGTCCTGGGGGAGAAAGCAATAGTCCCACTGAATTAGAAGCTGAGACTGTCACCTGGCCATTTTAAGCTCCTCATGCCAACAGTGAACAGGCAAAGAGGGGAGCTCTGCTGTAGGTCAGGGTGCTTGAGCCCAACTATTTAAGGGGAATATATCAGGATTCATTTGGTTCTAAATAGCAACGACGGCAGTACACTTAAAAGTGATTTAAATTGCAACAACCTAAATCATGGGAAGGCTGGTGGGAGGCATCCAAGGGTGGATTCAGCTGCTCAACAATGTCATCCGAGAACCAGGCTCTCTCCAGCCTGCCACTCCTCCAACCTCAGCTGCTTGGCAGCGTCTCCCCGCATGGCGCCAAGATGGCTGCCACCCAGCCTGGAGGGAGGAAGTGAGGGAAGCAAAGCACCAGACACCAGAAGGCAGAATACAGGGGATTTTTAGGGCAGTGAAAATACTCTGTACGATTCTGTAACGGTGGATACATGTCGTTCTACGTTTGTCCAAACCCGTGGAGTGTGCAATCCCAAGAGTGAGCCTTAGGGTAAACTAGGGACTCTGGGTGATAATGGTGTGTCACTGTAGGTCATCCAGTGTAACAAATGCCCCATTCTGGTGGGGAGGTGTTGATAACGGGGAGGCTGTGCAGGTGTGCAGGTACGGGGTTGACGGGAAATCCTTGTACCTACCTCTCAATTTTTCTGTAAACCTGTAACTGCTCTAAAAAAATAAAGTCTTGAAAAATAACGAAACCACCCAAACCACGGAATAGCAGAGAACGTATTTTGCAGCTGGCCCTCGCAGTTTCCAGGCGGGCAGGACTTTGTGGCTGCATCAAGGTCCAGTGCTGGCAGGGTGCTGGCCAAGACACCCCCATTCAGCTGTGCAGGTGGTCCTGCAGGCTGTGGCTCTCCCTTCCCGCCTCCATTCGTTCCCTGTCATGACCCTGATTCTCCAGTTTTCCCAGTGAATCAGTGAGCTACTACTACCTCTGCTGTGTACCTTCTTTCTGCTTCTACCTGCAAGAACAGATTTCTGTTGTTTAGAGCTAAGACGTCTGACTGATAATGTGGCTATTTAATCAGTTGATTGAAAATGAAGAGTGGTTTTCTCTTTTGGTTGTCATTCTTTTTGGTGTTCTCAAGGGTTTTAAAAGTTGGCTGGAGAATAAATATATTTTACTGAAGTGTAGACCATATAGACTTTACCAAGTCTCTATTGTCCTGGCCCCTCTGCAGTCAAGTTCAGGCCAAAAAGATGTCCTCGGGAAAGGGGTATGGCTGCTGACAAACACCATTTACTGAGTACTGCATATGAGCCAGGTACTACGAAAAGTACTTTAGTACATAAAAGTACTTTACTTGTTGGGCGCCTGTTGTTAAGTATTTGCCTTCAGCTCAAGTCATGATCCCAGAGTCCTGGGATTGAGCCCAGCTTCTCTGCCCCTCCCCGGCTCATGTGCATTCTCTCTCTCTAATTTACTCTTTCTTTCTCAAATAAATAAATAAAATATTTTTTTTAAGTACTTATAGAAAGTACTTCCTAAGAAAAGTACTCGTAACAGCCCCATGAAGAAGATAGTACTGTGCTACCTATGTTTGCAGATAAGAAAGCTGTTTTGGAGACCGGTTACACTTGGTACACGTGGCAAATGACCCGGATCTGCCTGACTGAAAAGGCCCCGGGCTCTCTCCTGTGTACCAGACCATTATTTTCATCTCTTTATGCTCCCAGAGGGTAAAACAACAGATTTTCCCCTACCCATCTTCATAAGACTGCTCAGCCATAATACCAAAAGCATCTATCTTGGAGTCCATCCAAGGGATTTTGTTCTGGAAGGACCATAAAGACACTGATCACCGTTTAATGCAGAGGGAGGTCAGCGACATGGACACTGAGGTTACCGTGAAAGCGTGGCTGCGGGCAGTGTGCTCATTTTAACTCACTTCCCCTGCCTTGTCCTGCACTGGTTCATGGGGCATGTCCACCCACACGCCCTGTAAGAGACTTCCACCCCCATCCGTCCCTGCAGCCTAGGCAGACGCATTTAATACCAATCGCCACCACTAATGGGTAATGGACAACTGGCCCAAAGGCCACCAATTTCAAAACAGACTAGCCTGTGGCTTATGCAGCCTGTCCTGAAAAGATGGTTCTCTCAGAGAGCTCTCCTAGGAATTAGGAACTGGGCAATGGGAAGAGTGAGTGAGCAGTGGAGCCGAAGTGAAGGGTGCTGGATGCCAAACAAATTAGAAAAAAATCACACAAAAGCTGATGTTATGAGGAGGTAGAGTCTATGCCCTGGAAACTAGAGGGCAGGGAAATTGGTTGGCAGAGAGAAGTTGACTGAACAGATAGGCAGAGGGACACACAGAAGCGCCGAGAGAGGACAAGGAAGGGGAGAGAAGGAGGAAAGCAGAGGTAACAAAAGAGAGACATGGCCCCGGGCTTCTGGAATCTTCTGCATTTCCCAGGAAACTTTGGTGGAGTTCTGTTGCTCACAATCACAGGATCCTGTTCAAAACTCTCATCTTATCTACTTTTAAAAAGGAAGCTTGCAAACTGATTTGTCTTTCCTCATTTTGGTTTTACCCCATTCCTCCTGTGACCTGCCTTATGGTTCCAAAGGCTGGAACCCGGAGAGAAGCAAAGTGGAAGCAAGCCGTGGGGATCCTCGACAGACCTCAGAAGCAGACGCTGAGGGGAAGAGCCTGATTATGTGGGCTTAGACCGAGGCTTTGATAACCCCTGTGCTCCCCTCTGGGGATAAAGGCAGAACTGAGAGCATTTTTCATTCTATATATTCTAAAAGCAGAAGCAAAATGGAATTCTTTCTTTCTCTTTCCATTTCATGACTATGAACTCAACACACAGGTCCATTTCCTTATAAAAAGTATCTTTTTTCTGGTTCAATATTACCTGCTGTACTCAGACATGTACACCCAGATCATAACCTCTGCAAAGCCAGGCAGGTGGTGGGTGAGAAAATGCACTGGCCATTTGCTATATTTGTTACCTGAAAGACTTAACATGTTCCTCCTTCACATGAATTTGCTTCAGACCAGAGGTGTCAGCTAACAAAGACTGAGGGCCTCTCTTGCTTTCTGAGCCCATGATACTGATCCCCTCCCTGGAACAGCTCAGGAGTTGATGGAGACACGGATGGTGGTTCCATCTCAGGCTATGTGGTTTCCAGCACTTCTTCACCAGTCCTCAGAGCCAGGTCTCCTGGCTCCTCCCTGTTTCTATCCCCTCTTATACGCTGTTGTCTTACCTTGCCCACCAGAGCACAGAATATGAGTTAGGAAAGAGGGAAATTGGTGCAGCGCTTAAATCCCCAGATTCTGGACAGAGACTTCTCACGTTAAAGTCTTGCCTGTGCCACTTAGAAATAGATCTTTGTGAATCTCAGTCTCTTCATCTGGAAGATGTGGACAATATTATTGGTTTCTGCTGTAAGAGTTCATATTTGTAAAGGGTCTGAATGCCTAGTACATAGTACACCATAGAAGCGCTTGCTAAGTCAATCAACAAACCTGCTCTAAGGAAATGAGACTCCTCCCCCAACAGAATGGCCAGGCTGGTAGAAACAGAGCTTGGCTTCAAAAGAACTGAATTGTATCACTTCTTGGCCTTTTGGCTAAGATCAAGTGAAAAGAACTGAATTGTGTTTCTTATTATCGAGTGATTTTTTTCCTTGCAGGAAATTTCCATTTGCTAATTATTCTTCACTAGGCCAGTTAATATTCTAAAGTAAGAGAGTGTTTCAAATTATGGGTAACTTGTTTTTAGAAAAAAGGAAACTAAATACAGAAATGCACCATTTAGGTTGAGGTTAATTAATTGGCAAGTTAGAGCATGGAAATCAGCGATGACGCCAAAGAATGGAGGACTTGAGGGAGTTGTGCCAGAAGACCTGGGCTGAATCCCAGCTCAGCAACCTTTCAGGGGACCTTTGGCAAACCCTTTCCCTCCCTGAGCTTCAGCATCTGCAAAATGGGGACACTTTGACCCAACTCCCAGGGTGGTCCCGAGGATGAAGTAAGAAACTCATCACAATGCAGGCCACAGTGTATGGCAATTACTGACTCAGCCGTGTTGGGGGTTAAATTTGAAAATGGTTTCTGCAGAGCTCGGACACATAGCCCTTCGGTGTTTGGCTCAGGACCTGTGACTGCTTTAGGCACTCTCCTACCAAGCTGGGCCATCTCATTCCCCAGCCATAACCGACTCATGAGGTGGGCGGCTCAAGAAGACTTCCGGGGAGGAAACACGCTGACAAGTGATAAAGGAGACAAGGCTAAAAGATACAGTCCATACACAAAGAAGGAGAAGACAGAACATTTTATAAAAATAAGACAAAACAATTCCAAAGGGGAGTAGTCAGTCTGGTTTTTAGTGTAGGCAAAAATAGCTTTCCAGACCGAAGTCACCTCTGAGGGACTCACTGCCACACAGCCCGCTGGGATGATTGACAGTCACATTGTCTCAAGCCTGCTGGTGTACACAAAGATACATAAAGGGTATTTCTGGAAGATCCCGAGAGGGCTGAATATGACCGCACCCCAGGGCAGAGGGACCTGGAGGAGGCGATTGCCATATTGTCTCGGGTTATTTGAAAACGAACCGCGAGAAGACTAGGAAAGAGGATGCTTGAAGTCCCAGCACCTCACCACAGGACCATAAAAATTTGAAAGGCCTAGAAGGATACACTTTCCCTAATTAGGTAGAAGAATCACTCGGAGCCTCGTTAAGGTGTGCTCCTATCTGCTAGACAGGCAACTGGTTCCCCTTGAAGAGGAAATGAAGTCCCATAACAGAAAGGACAAGCTGGGAAGGGCTCCGGGAGACACACAGTCCAGAAGGCAGGCAGCCAGATGCCTGAGTTGAAACCCAGCCCTGACTCTTATTGTTGGCATGACCTCTGGCTTGATCCGACTCAACCTTTTCTGTGTACGATAAACGCTTTATAACGTTGTGAAGATAATTGTGTTAAGACACATGAGGCACTTAAAAGACTGCCCGGGACACTGCCACCATTTGGCCAGTGTTAGCTGTTGTGAAATATATCCCTCCCATACCGTTTACTTTCCTGTGCTTCTAGAAAGAGTTGATTGGGTTGCCTCGACTCCACTTACCAAAAACCATGTTGTGATGAACACCTTCAAACTTTCACTCAATATGCATTTATTGCTGAGCAATATTTCATCTTGGTCGTGGGCAAGAGATTCCGAGAGGTGTATACCCAGGAGTTGGTTGCTTACCTGAATGTTGACCCCCTGCACACACGAGGGATTTTGTTTCCTCACGGTTGTGTCAGCAGACCTTGAATTTTTGCCAGTCTGATAGGTGAAAAGTCATATCTTAATTTTCATCTCTGTGTAAAGTGAGATTGTGTGTCTTCATATATTTGTTAGCTATTCCAATGCCCTCGTCTGAGAATTGTCTAGATGTACATTTTGCCCATTTTTCTGTTGGGTTTCCTGTTTTTGCTGTTGTTGATTTGAAGTTGTTTCTGGTCTATTTTAGATATGGTGGACATTGGAAATATCTTCTCCCAATTTAACACCTTTTAATTACCTTTGCTTAGATTTTCTTTATTGAACAGAAATCCTGTGGTGTACTAAAGGTAACAAACTCGACTCAACTCCTGGCTATACTGACTTAACCCTCCATTTCTAGGTACAGTCAGAAAAAAGCAGCATACCTATTCCTGGACATAAATGCTGTTTATCTCAGTCTTGACTGTGTTTTTCCATACAATGACTAGCATTCAACCAAAAATTATAAGACATGTAAATATCAAAGAGTAATGACATTATCAAGACAAAGTAATCAAAGATCCTGACTCAGAGATGACCCAGGTGGTCCAACTACCAGGCAAGGATCCTAAAGAACTACAATTATTACACTTAAGGATCCAGTGGGAAAGGAGGACAAGAAGCAGGAGGGAATTTCAGCAGAGATAGAAACTATAATAAAGAGTCAAAAGTCACACACATTCTATCTTTATTCTTTTTTTTTTTCTATTTTTTTTCTATCTTTATTCTTATGTTTTTTTTTTCCTCCTCTCTCAATATTTTTATTTGTTTTGTTTCTCTCTTAATTTGTTTTGACAACGTGGCCAGTTTGTCACTCTCTCTCACTTCTTTGGCTTCCCTAGGGCTGAGACTGAGAGATGAAACAAAGTTTACCCGCTTGTCAGGAATTAGAATCCTTCTTCCATGCCTCAGCTGTGATCTTCAAGCTCTTCGAAAAGTGGTTTCAGCGAAAATATCCAGAATTTGACCCAGAGCTTAAATGGAGGACCTATATGATTTTATGAAAAGGGTTAATTTTTTTTGTTGTTCCAGTAGAATATCTTATTCTCTGATAGGGCCACAAAAAGGAACATTGCCTACATTTAGAATAATATTACTAACAGACAGTCAGATTAGAGAAACAAAACAGTATAAAAGCCACTCATCAGCCAATGATTATTTGTCCTATAATTAGGTCCATTTTTTTTTCTCTCAATAATATTAAAGTCAGACACTATTATGTCCACAGCCATGTACCCTGAAATATTCAGATTTGGATCAGATATTTTAATGTTTACTGAGCTTTGGTTCTATTGCAATTTTTATATAGCTTATAATTCCATTCATTCATTTACTGATGGTTTATATCCTAGATTAACTCTTTTTATATACTAACTGCAAGGTAGAAATTCTTCGAGGCTAAAGAAAGGTTGCCAGAGGAAATGGAGGGTTGGGCACATTGGCCAGTTCTGCTCCATCTTGTTTCATCACCAGAAGTCAAGAAAATTGGATCCTTGGAGACAGGACACTGAGATACCTTCCCCTAGGCTATTTATCCATCGGTACTGAAGGCACGGTGCTATTAGCCTCTGAGTTTTTAAGGACTTTCAGAAATGTTTGAGATCTGAAAAAAAATATATCTCCAATACCAAGAGAAACTTATATGCTTGTTACACTATAGGATGGGGTAATGGTGCTCCAAAGGAAAAGTGCTTAGACCCTTTGCAAGTCCTAAGGCAGCCTTGAACCTTCATAGGAATGATCTTCCACCTACCTTGTTGTTTGTCTGCTTGTTCTTTTTCTTGTTGGTTGAGAGCATTGGCTGATCGAGTCCAATGAAGAATAACAGAGAATTCGAATGTTAATGCCTATAGTGTGAATGAAAGCTATAGTAGAGACCATCTAGCCAGAGTTTCAAACTGTGCTTCAGATACAAAGGGATGGTTGAGGCAGGGGCCTCTGGTCCATCCTGCTCCTTTTGTACCCCCATCTCCTTCCACTCCCTGTTCTTCCTGCCATCAGAGTAGCTTCTCTTGGATATATTTAATGTATTGAGATTCTCCGTAGAGTTTTGTTTGAAAACAGAGTTCAGGGGTGAACTCTAATTAAGCTCTGGTTAGTCTCTGATTAAACTCTGGTTAAGCGTCCGACCATTGATTTCAGCTCAGGTCTTGACCTCAGGGTTGTGAGTTCAAGCCCCACATTGGGCTCTACCTGGGGTATGGAACCTACTTAAAAAAAAAAAAAAAAAAGACTTCTGGAAACAGAATTCACTGCTTAGTATGAAAATAGCACTGACCTGTCTGACTTCATCATTTTACTGATGAGTGCTCTGAAGATCAGAGAATTTAAGTAAGTTACCCAAGGTCTCCCAACTAGCTATTAAAGCCAGGTTTCCTGAATCCCAGTCAAGACTATTTCTTTAGGCAGAGAAGTTTGTTTCAGAATCTGACCTGTTTTGAGGTGTGACTGCTGATGTGGGTGGCATGTTGGTTTTGCTAGAGTCCTTGTGAGGTGGTTCTATCACCCTCCCAGCACCCACTTGCTGTCTTTCAGGCCTAGATCACATTCTGGACATTTAATCTCTTTTTTAATACATGGGTCATTCTCCAACTTCTACCCCTTAGGGGAAAATTCCCGTTTCCTCATTGAAGAAAATAAAAACCAAGACTTACAGCTAACAAGAAATCCAATAAGCAAAAATACAAAAAACCCAGAAAGCTTAAAAAAGAGTAAAGAAGTACATCTATAATGGTGAAGTGTCACTATTGACCAAGTAAAGTTTTTTGTTGTTTTTTTTTTAAGGATTTTATT
This sequence comes from Potos flavus, assembly GCA_028534135.1. Taxonomy (NCBI): domain Eukaryota; kingdom Metazoa; phylum Chordata; class Mammalia; order Carnivora; family Procyonidae; genus Potos; species Potos flavus. The sequence continues at coordinate 78,466,236 of CM052900.1, read as the reverse complement.
TATTTGACAGAGAGAGAGATCACAAGTAGGCAGAGAGGGAGGGGGAAGAGGCTCCCTGCTGAGCAGAGAGCCCAATGCGGGGCTCGATCCAAGGACCCTGAGATCATGATCACAAGTAGGAAGAGAGGCAGGCAGAGAGAGAGGGGGAAGCAGGCTTCCTGCTGAGCAGAGAGCCCGATGCGGGGCTCGATCCCAGGACCCTGCGATCATGACTTGAGCCGAAGGCAGACGCTTAACCCACTGAGCCACCCAAGTGTCCCTCTTTTTGCTTTTTTAATGTGGCTATAGGAAAAATTTAAATTCTGTACTTAAGTACATCGCTTAGGTCATATCCCTATCGCACAGCACTGCACTGAACATCCCGAACACCTGTCCTTTGCAACTGAGCCGGGAAGGCTGAAGTTCTTTTTAGGAGCAGCTTTCTCTCTGCTGGCCTGAGACTAGGGTCTCCTTCAAAGAGCAGCTCCAGGCTTCCTGACTCGGTGCTCTCTGGAATTATGTGCTCTCGGGGAGTGATCATTTAAATTAAGAATAATTTGCTTTTTACCTGGGGATATGTGGTTTAGCAGGTTTTCAGGAGTTGGAGATAATAGCCTCAAGGGCCAACTCATTTCAGTTGATTTTCAAGCACCAGTTCTGTCAAGTCAACGTAGAAAAGCACAAGACACCCCAGCAGTGAATTTCTCCCTCACCTAGGAGGAAGGGAGGGGCCTGGGTCGACTAAGATCAGAAACACGAAAACGAAAACGTTCTGGGTTCTCCAGCTCCTGCCCTCCCCCTCCCAATACCCTCCACCCCTAGTTCAGCAAACCACCCAGGTGCAACCTCTGGGTTACTTTTATGTCTGACTTGCCAAACCTCCGCAGTTTAACAAAAACATCCCGATTTTCCTTGTGAAGCTATGTATTAAGTATGAGAGTTAATAACTATCTAACCATCAGCTCATGGTTTCTTATACATATCAATTCTTTTATTCAACAAATACTTACTGAGTGCCCACTATGCCCGAGGCACTGAGCTAGATCCTGGCAGAACATAGGGAGGAAGGACCACGTGCTCCCTGCCTCCACTCACAGCTTAGTAAAGAACACGGTTGAAGGAAGTAAATATACAAATGTGCAAAATCACCTCCTTGAGTCAAATGCCTAGGCCGAGAAGGAGAGGGAGAGCGCAGTGATGGGGACCAGCAGAGCCGGCCTCTCTTAGGACCGCACTGGTGCTATCAAGGAGCTCACTTCCTAAAGAGGGAGGTGGGGGAGAAGGGAGCATTCTGCAGAGAGCACTGGAGGACCCCGGTGGGGGGAGAGCTTAGTGGGTTTCGGGAACAGAAACAAAACCCCTGTGGGCTGGTTAAAGCAGGTGGAGAGGACCTAGGGATTCAGAGGGAATGCAGAGGGTCAGCTGCCTTTTCTCCTAGTGAACAGCAGCCTGGAAGTGTCAGGGGCTGAGAAGTGCCTCCCTGAGCAATATGCCAAAAGTCAAAGCTTTTCCAAGACAGACAGGCTCCTGTACATTTATCAGAATATCCTCTAGGCCGGCACTTGAACACTTTGTCTGTTAATGCTTTGGTGCGAATTAGCTTTCTGGACTCCTTTTCTTCACCCAGCATTTCTTGCAATCCTTCTTGTGCCAGACTGCCCCGTTTGGGGCGTAGCAAGTGCCCTGGGTATGGAGGGTAAGAGACCCCGGCCCTGCCCTCGTGGAGCACAGTAGCAGTCAAGCACCATGAGGTCAAGTGGCAGGGAGCACATGTGAGAGGCTCGAGGAGCCCCCAGACTGATCAGGGCAATGGAAGAATGGGGGAGTGGCCTTGGAGCCAGGAACTGAAGGATGGGGTATGTGTGCAGGGGACCCAGGAGGCACATTCCAGACAGAGGGAGGCCTGTAAATTAGCACTCCAGAGGAGCTGGGGGAGGTCCAGTGCAGGAGAATGAAGGAGAGGGGTCCTAGGGGTAACTGGCAAGACAGTGCAGGGCCTCAAAGACCCTGGTAAAAAACAAAGAGAAGCTGTTAGGGTTCTAAGCAGAGGAGTGATAGGGTCAGGTCTGCATACCAAAAAGATCACTCCTATTTCGGTGTGGAAAATGAGATTGGAGGAAAGCAAGAATTTAGGTGAGAGAATACTAAGGAGGTGATTATTGGTATTTAGGCAAGGGATGGCAGTGGCTTGGATGAAGATGGTGGCATGAAGATTGCCTGATTGCAGAGCCTACTTCATCTTTGCATTTACACTTATTCACAATGTAGGGCAAACAGCAAGTCTTTATCAGTGACATTGTTCATATACTGGGTATGATTTTTATTCCTTTGCAAAGAAGGAGAATTATTTGGCATATATATGAAGTTCATTTCGATGTCAAGCTCTCATTCTTCTGGAAGTTGGAAATCTGATTTCAGTCAATTTGAGGGTCTTTCCACCTCCTTGGTGTTGATCTGAATTTGGGGAGGAGGTATGCTGAGATCTTGTATAAGGCGGGTGCAGGATGAACATCTGGTCTCCTTAATCATGTCTTACTGGGAAGCCCTTGGTCCCATTCAACCTATGGTCAGAGGTTCACCTGGTCTTCTGCTGCACCCTCTTTGTCCCATCTTAAAACCTCCTAGGGTCCCCTCTTCCCTATACCGTGTCTAATCTGTTCTCCACGGGTATAGAAAATGTTCTGCTTCTTCCCAAACAATCTGGCTGTGGACAACACTCTGAGGTTGTTTCAACCCTGCCATATTAACACTCCATGTGTCTCCCTTCTGCTCTAGAACCACATTTGGTGTGCTGGCCAACAGATTCTTGTGGGGGCTTGGAGACAGGTTCAACAGATATCGAGAAAGAAAAAAATTATTGTATTCGATATTCATGTATATCAAGGGCAAGGCTACAGGAATGACTCAGGTTTTTTTTGTTTTTTTTGGTATGAGAAACTGGGTAGTGCCTTTTCATGAGCGAGAATGTTGGAAGAGAAGCACGTGTGGGGCAGTGGGCTGGAATCATGAGGTCACTTTAGTACGTGGTGCGTTTGAAATATTAAAGAAGAGATATTGAAGATGGGGTTGGTAATGGGGAGTCCCAAGGGTGGAAAAAGTCCGGGACTGAGAACACACACCAAACACCTACACACACACACACACACACACACACACACACACACACACACACTGAGTTTTTTCTCCTGTAAGCTAAATGGGAGTGGAGGCCATGGGGCAGCATGAGATCCTCCAGAGAAAGAGAGAGTGTAGCGTGAAATGGGAAGGGGGCTTCAGGGAAACGCTGAGGAATATTGAAAGATTAGGTAGAAAGAGCACCAGCAAAACTGCCACGGAGGTAAGAGCAGAATGAGAAGGGTGTGGAACCAAAGTCTCAAGAAAAGAGTGTTTCAAGAAGGTGGGAGTGGCTAAGAGCGTTCAATGCCACTACCAAGAGTTCAAGTAAGATGTAAACCGCAAAGTCTCCATTGGATGTCAGAGTTGTTGGTGTTCCCATAAAGAGCAATTCCAGGATATAGAAAAGGCAAAAGCCAAATTGGTGTAAAGCGACTACAGTGAACACCTGGGGTAGGACCAGACACTTCAGAGGAGTCATGCTTTTGTTGGAGGACTAAATTAGCCCTTCGGTAAAGGCTACTCCAATCCAGCTCCAACAGAGCTTAAGAAAAAGCTTCAAAAGGTCAAGCTGATGCACAAATAGATTAACTGCCTGCTAGAATAAAACCTAATACGCTTTAACTAAGATAAACTCCAGGGCTCAATGACCAAAATTCACAAATAGAAAAAAAAATTTATATACGAGAAGCAGGAAATTAGGACCTACAATCCAGAGAAAAATCAGTCAATACAAACACACCCACAGAGGAAGAGATAACAGAATTGGCACATAAGCAGACGAGGACTTCAAAAGTTATTACAAATATACTCTTGTATTTAAAGGAAAACATACATAAAGTGAGAAGTGGAAGCTATAAAAAAATGAAAATATAAGCCATCACATCAAGATTTGTTTTTCAGTAAACCTCTGTCTCCCGCACCGCCCCCGCTAGCAGCTATAACTAGCCAGGCAGCTTCTTTCTAGGAAAGATATTGTTTCATGTAAGTTTCTCCTTTTGTTTCCCTGTATGGAAGAACTTTTAAGTGATCTTGGGGAACATATCATATATAATCCTGAAGGAATAAAGTGACCTTGCAGATGCTGGGGAAGCCAGGAGGTGGGTAGGACTGCCACAGAGTTCCAGTGCCTTCGGGCCCAGAACTGACATTGTCTGCAGCAAATACAGGACTTCCAGGTCTCCGAGCACAGAGCAGCTGGCTAGGGCGGAAGGGACCACCAGGTTGCTCACGTCTCAGGTGCACCTGCCTTGTGGTGCATCTGAACCTGAGGTCTAACAGTCCTGAGCCTATTACAGCAGAGCTCTCTCTCCCTCTTTTTTTAAAGATGTATTTATTTATTTGAGAGAGAAAGAGGGTAGGGACCGAGGAAAAGAGAGAAGAAGAGAAACAGACTGCTGAACATGGAGCCCAACACAGGGCTCGATCTCAGGACCCTGAGATCATGACCTGAGTCGAAATCAAGAGTCCGTCTCTTAACCTACTGAGCCACCCAGGCGCCTCCAGAGCTCTCTTTAATTGCTGGCTATGTTATCTTCTTTTCCTTATTTGTTTTCCCTCCTTTTAACTATCCTTGGGAGCTTTAAGGGCATTTTTTAGGGTACCCTTAAAGTTAAAAAAGAACTATAATGAAAGGGGAAGCATTAACAGTCAAGAACTCATTTGAAATATTTGTGAGTCTTCAGCACGGCTATGCTGATTCTAGGTCAAATCAGGCAATTTAGGGTAAAAGGAGAAGCGCTGAATCTTCTCGCTTAGCTCTGCATCCACATCAAGGTGGTGTAGGTCTCCCAGAAAGATATCCATCCCATAAACACTGCGCTCAAGGCTGAATTTTCAAATGTGAAATCTCTCATATCATCAGCCTTTTCAAGTGTGTTCCTAGGGTAAGAATGCATGGGGCCTACATGACTTGGGTTCATAGGTCACTCAGTTCTTAAAACATGACTACCAAGGGTCAGCTTGAAAATTCTAACTGTTTGGACATATTTTTATTTAGAATCTTTAGCTGAAAGCTCATTTATTTCTGCACTGCCCCATGCCAGTAAGGGAATTAGAGATCGTGTTTTTAGCTATTCCCTGGATGAAGGAAAATAGAAACGTGGGTCTCAGTTGAGTGCACCAAGCTGTCATGCTTGTCTCTGGTGCCAGCTGGTCACCTGTTGGCAGGGCCAGAAGAGAGCCCCAGGATGACATCCATCCTTGCCTTCTGCATCCAGCTTCCAATAGGACATCTCCATCAGAATGCCTGCTCCCTGTGCAAGCCACGCCGCGGAAGAGGAAATCTCTCTGCTTAAGTAATGTCTGGTTATCAGCTTGTATTTTACTATCCCACAAATTAAAAACTAAACGACTCCGAGGAAATATTCTTTCCATTGTACGTTGTTCAAAGAGACACCCATCTCCTCGCAAACGAGCACGTTTTAATCTCACAGATAGACGACTGGGAAAAAAGCAGGGATAAAAATAAAGACATAGACTCCAAAGGACTCAGGGATCTTTATTCAAGTATCTCTCTTAGCAATCATTTGGTTTATTTTAGGCCATAGCCATTGCGCTCCTAAAATCCCACCTTCTTTCACCTATCTTAGTTCTTCCTTTGACCCTCCACGGAAGGGCGTGGGAGGAAGATGGAGAGGAAAGGAAAGCGGGTCACCAGGACACTGTCATGACAAGGACACATCATTAGGAACACAGCCATTTAACAGACAGACTGAGAAGGCATCACTGACCACTGGGACGAAAGATCGTCATCTCCCGGCATCATCCAAAAGAACCGGTTACTGCTTTGTCTGCAAAAGGTGCTCCAAACAGTGCACCAAAGAGACAAAACAGCCTTTAGTGGATTGGTAGAGGACTTAAGGAAGTGCGAATTGGAATTAGCCATATGCTAGACATTCACAGCCCAACAGGAAATATGCCTGATGGTGCAGGATCTCTGCGGCCCAGTTTTCCCAGGTCAGAAGCAGAATGGCTGTTGAGTGAGGAGTAATGCACAAAGGAAAGCTGTAACACGATTCCATTCTTCGGCTTCAAACACAACAGACGAGAACTCATTCTGCGTGTGTTTGTGATTGCAGTCACGTTGCTGAGTTATTACACACGCCCAACGCGAGTCTCCGGCTTGGGAGACAGGCAGGGAAGGCCCTCTTCAGCCCCCAGCCTCAACATCACCGTGGATCTGGGGGCACATTACTTTGTTTACAAAGGAATCAGAGCGCAGATGTGTTAAAAAGATAATACTGAGCTCTCCACATATTTCCACATGAGAAAAAACTGCTCAGAGATGGGGCCTATAACCTGAGAGTGGCCTCCGGTAGTTTTAAAAAACAAAAAGGCACAAACTTTTGAGAAGTTGGGTTTTCATGTATTTCTCTACCAAGCATGTGACTTTCTCGAAGTTCCTTAATCATTCTGAACATATTATCTAATCTTCCATAGCCTTAAAGTCATGATTTCTATCATGTTAGGATTGGACTCTGTGATTTTTTTAGAAAAATAGTATTCAAAATATGTGTGTGAGTGCACCCTCTCCTGCACCCTCCTTTTCCTGAGAAAAACCATTCACTTGCATTCGATTTGCAGAAGGCCACGTGTCTAAAAAAAAGGTGACAGAAGCATCTCAGCCCTGGTAAGAGTGGAAAATGAAGCCGAGAATATTCAAGATCTTGTGCTGGAAAAGACAATTGACAAGAGGATCTGATTGGTTCCGTTCGGCTATCAATAAGACACTCTTCTCACACAAATGAAGACCGATCAAGGAGAGTTTATATTGTTTAAAATGCATCATGATCTTCTGGCTCAAATAGCTGTATGCCAGTAAATGAGGGATTCGTTTGGTTCTGAAGATCATGCAGATTCTTTTGTGAATTTGTGCATTATTGTAACTTTCTACTGAGTGACTTTCATTACTGGGAGATGTTTGGCTACATTCTTCTTAAGGCAGATAAACACAGAGACTAGAGCTTTTAGACTGAAGAAGATTGGTTCAAAGCCCCTTTATGATTTACTTCACACATATTGTTACATTTGGATTTGGGGTTGATTTCATGATCAGATAATAGAGCAAGTGTGCAATTTACATAGTCGCCAACTCCTCCTCCTCCACTCAGGCCATCCAGAATTGTGACCAAGAAGGAAATCTTCCCTGGAATGCAAGTGCCCAGGCAGAGGGAGAGGGAGAGGCTCTGCTGGCTTAATGCCATATTCCTCACACCCAGAACGTCCGTCCCCCAGGACAGAGGAGTTGCTCAGCAAGTGTTTGTCGAATGAATCTAATACTTGCATTTTCGGAATGGTTTAGGATTGGCGACCTCTCCTTTCTGCGATTGAGTAGATCACACTTGATTCTACTGAAATCCACTTTGTCTATTTTCTGAAACTAACGCCAATTGTTGGTTTTAACTGGAAGAACCAGTTGTGGTTTAAACTCTCGATATGCAGGTTACCATCAGCTTTGAGCAACATTCAACAGCTAAGGTGGTGGAGACAGTTCCAAGAGCATCCAGATTTTAATCTGGGGCAATGTGGAAGCACTTGTCCTTGTACAGGGTAAATGTTCACCCATCCTACTGCATTGTAGTCCCAGTTTATCGACTCCATGAATAAAGGAAACTCATCATTTCGGGCTGTATTCCCTTGTTGGGTAACTCCCGTGCAAGAAATAGTAGCAACAGCCCCAAGAACAAAAACATGGACATTTTCATTAAAGTTGAGCAGTCAGGAATGAATTTGTTGAATTAAATGAATGTCCTATTATCTAAGCTCAGTGCCTCTTGGAACAGCATGTAAAATTGGACTCAGCAAGCAAAACACTCTACTATCTAACTTCAAACACAGTTAATGGCCGATTTCCCTCATATTTCATATCCCTCTACCATAACCTCCTGAATTTTAGACCTAACTCTATTCATCCTCTTTTGTTTTTTTGTTTTTTATCCTCTTTTGTTTTTGTTTTGTTTTTAATTTAAATTAAATTAGCCAACATCATTACATCATTAATTTATTAGCCAACATCATAGTACATCATTAATTTCAGATGTAAGTTCAATAATTCATCAGATGCATAGAACTCCCAGTGCTCATCACATCACATGCCCTCTTTAATGCCCATCCTCTTTTCCTTTATTGCTAAGGTTTAGGATATGGGAATGGCCAATTTCTCTCCATTAATTTAGATTTATTTTAGTATATACTTGTCATCCACTCGAGGAAGGTTCTGAATGACAGTTGGTTTGGGGGGCTGGTTGATGGAGACATGTTCATCTCCCTGCCAATTCCATCTGCTTTTTGCTTCTCCTCCCTCAGTCTTCTTGCTCCTTCCACCCAGGAGAGAGGCTTCCTTATGATCTGGTTATTCCCATCATATTTCTGGTGTTTATATCAACTTAATGTTGACAGAGGTATTTGTACCTCGGTTATCTTTATGAAGGTATGATGCCGTGAAGTACTAACAATGAAGGGTTATCACAGCATGAAGGTTTATGCAGAAGGAAAAATATTCTTTAGATTTTTAAAGAAGATAGTAATTCTCGGTACATTTCGGTGGCTCTATGACATTGATTTCCCAGGACTTGAAACAACACTTGACATGTGTGAAGTCTTGTTATCTTGCACACTAAATTTCAGTAGCCTTCTGGAACACCAAATTACCAATAGAGCAGAAGACATGATATAGTGGTTAGGTGTGCAGCTTTTAGAATAATTTAGAAAGATTGTAAAGATTGAGTCTATTTGTCTCAAAGCTTTATATAATTTACCAGATAAAGTTTACTGCTTTTCTCCTTGGATTCCAAAAGTATGTATTTGACAGATGCCCTATTCTAAACATTATTTTAATTTTTTATTATTAAAAAAAAAAACCCCACAATGCTCATTACTCCTGAGTGATAAAGGAAAAATTCAGGTACTATAAGATTATGGTAGGAAAGGGCTTAAGAAAAAGAAAAATGAGAAAAGAATAGTCAGATGGGGGAAATAGGCTCTCAAAATGGCACTCTGCTAAGAGCCACAGATGCAATACCTTGAACCTCAGGAGAGCTTTAATTAGTCCAGCTTTTTCTTCAGCGCATGCTCAGAAGCTGTGGTGCCGACTGTAAATTAGGGCAAGGAAATCCAGCAGGGGCCTGGGTGGGTTAAGGGGGAAGGGCAGGATCTTAAAGAGGCAACGACCATTTAAAAGAGCAATGTTGGTCTGAGCCACTATTCTTGTTCTAGGCCCTGCAACCCACCACTACCAATCTACTCCACCCTCTGTGTTCCCTACCTCAGTTAATAGTACCTCCATTTCCCAGTCATCAAGGTCAGAAACATAGGAGTCATTCTTGATTTCTCTCTCTTTTGTCTGTGCAAAATGCAGTCACTATCAATTTTTGAAATTTTACTTTAAATTTGATGTTACTTCTCCATCTTTATTATTACTGTTATGGTTTAAGCCCACAGGTCCTCACTGGTTTTTGCCTGGGCCATAACAGCAGTGTTTCAATTAGTGTTACATGCTTTTAACACTGCTGTCAAGTCATCTTTTAAAAATCATAGCTTAAAACACTTCAGTGGTTCCCTATCACCTGTAGGAGAAAGTTCAAGCTCCTTAGCATTGCATACCTGGCCTCTATCAACCCATCAGATCTCATTTCTGACAATCCACAGGTTATACTTTCTCTTCTCACACTTGCCACCTGCTTTTAGCATGTATGTCCATATACATCTAAGATGAATTAATATATAAACTTTTAAGAAGATAAACTAACCCAATTTCTACTTAACAATTTATTAAGTTAGCTATATATTATATGAATATTAATTTATAAATTTTTCATTCCCCATATATCACAAAGTCAAAGAAAAATTTTCAAAGGTTAAAACTGTGACTGTCTTACCAATAGGGAATGAACCCATGTCAAAGATTTTATTTTAACTGATGAAAGAACCAGTACTCTGGAAAAGGTGGTGCTGAGAACATTTGAGGCACAGGTAATTTCTAGGGAAAAAAAGCATGTTAAAATAGGATTTTTAGATTTCTATAAAACAAGTGAATGTTTTATAGGGTAATGAAATAATAGGTTGTCTTTTCTATTGAACATAATCATTTACATCTCTACCAAACAAAAATCTACGAATTTACATGGAACTGCACAGTATCTGGACTCTAATTTGTAGTAAATACAAAGTTAAACACAGGTAAATTCTCTTAGAGAATTAAATAATCCTAGACTGGGCCTGTTAAATGATGCTTCATTACTACATTGAAGTTTTTTTTTTTAATATTTGGTTTTTTTGTTTGTTTGTTTGTTTTAAAGATTTTATTTATTTATTTGACAGAGAGAGAGAGATCACAAGTAGGCAGAGAGGCAGGCAGAGAGAGAGGGGGAAGCAGCCTCCCCACTGAGCAGAGAGCCTGAGATCATGACCTGAGCCGAAGGCAGAGGCTTTAACCGATGGAGCCACCCAGGCACCCCTACATTGAAGTTTTTTAATAGAACACTTCACAAGAATTTTCTCCATCTATGTTTTAGCACCACAACAGTAACTTCCTGAGTCACCTAACAAAGTTTTCTGGAATATAACATCTTTATGTCCTCCTTTGTTTTTTCAGATAAAGCATTCTTGAAATTATTGGGGAGAAAACATTTTCCTTTAACCATTCTAAGTTCCTTGGCTAGTCTAATAACATAAGATAGATTAACAGGAAAAAAACAATTAATTTCATTCATACAGGGAATATGAATATAATATTCAAGGACAAGCTGAGCATTTGAGGCTTATATGGTGTCCTGAACTAAGGAATGGGATAGGGGCCTCAGGCTTCAAGGGGTGAAGGGTAATTCATAGGACAGTAAGGGACTTATCCGTATGGATAAGTCTTTCAGATGAAAAAGTTATCCCTTAGTAATCGTTCTCTTTCTGGGATAGGCCTCCTATCTAGATTCTTTCAAGTAGCTTAAAGGAGAGGAAATTTTTTTCTGGAGTCTGCTGTGCCTCTATTGCCTTCTGCTAAAAATAGTCAACATGTGAAAGTGACACATTTTGGAGAGACTTGTTCTGCATCCCTTCAGAATCCTTTGTAGGTTCCTATGAGTTTGAAAAGAGAATAGATGTATTAAATAACTATGAACATTGTAGAAAAGTGTATGGTTATGTAGATGTTAAAAATATAGGTGTAACTACCAAAATAATAATAATAGTAGTAATAATGCATTCTGTAGGTCCCCAAAATAGCAAAAAAAGAGAAGGGCAGGATGAAAATGGCTTTCGGACTCCATCTGGCCAAGAAGGGGGAAAAAAAAGATGAGGGCAAACAGAAAACAAGATGAAATGGTAGAAATAATTCCACATATATCACTCACAATAAATATAAATGGATTTAATTCACATGTTAAAAGACAGAGACTATCAAATTGGATGGACAAAAAGACCCTCTTCCATAAACATGCCTAGACCATAATGAACACAAAAGGATGAAAATAAAGATTACAAGGAAAATAATACCAAAAAACCCCTGATGCAGCAATATTAACATTAGACAAAACAAAAATCAAGACAAAAAGCATTAAAAAACTATTTTATCATGATAAAAGGAACAATTCAATTGGTACTTTTTGAACCCACAGAAAAAGACCTTGATAAAAACTCAAAAATGATAAACACTTTGGAAGATATTGACACATTTATTAAAAATTGATATATCCAGTGGTAATACACATTACTTGAATACAATTAATGAGCTTGATCTAATATATAGAGAACCTTACACATGAACAAATGGAGAATATTTTCAATACACTCAGTCCATTTTTCTAAAATGACTGCATACTTGGTCACAAGAAACCTCAAACAATTTCCAAGATTTAATATCATCTCTGCTCAAAAAGCATTTAAATACTTAAATTAGTAATCAACAATAAAAGGATGGTTAAAAAATAGCAATAACATTTACTCGGAAACTAAAAAAGAAAAGAAAAGGAAAGGAAAAAAAGAAAAGCCTTACATTGGTTTAAAGAGGACATTACATGGAGTGGAATGGAATATTCCAAACTAAAGGCAGCAAAACCACATGACAAAGCTTGTAGATCAGAGCAAAGAGAAATGCATAGTCTGAAATACAATTATTCTTAAAAAAATAAAATGAAAAGCAAATAAGCTAAACTTTTAAGTCATGTAGCTAATAAAGGAATTGCATAGTAACGAAAGTAAGGAGGAAAAGAATTCACATAATCCACAAAATAGAAAACAAACAAATATAGGAAGAAAAACCACAAAATAAAAATTGGGTCTTTAAAAAAAGAGAGAGAAACTTGTAGCATGACTGCTGAGAGTGAAAAATAAACAACAAACGATATTAACAATGAAAAATAGGGCATAAATAGAGCCAGAGCATGATTTTATAAAACCCTAAGAGAACAAGAGGAACAAGTTTATTACAAAACAGAAAAAAAGTCAATTAAGTAGAAACATTTTTAGAAAAAAAAGTAATTTAAAGACAGAAGGCCATAAAAATATATGTAACATCTCTATCTTTCTATCTACCTCTGTAATAAAAGGGATGCCCTGCAAAACAAGCCAATCCAGGTGGTTTAAAGGGGAGTTTTACCAAACACTTCCAACTCCTTTTAGGAAGCGGCTGTGAGCTTACTGCCAAATGCAGACGGGGACAGTAGGAAGAAAGGAAAACCATAGGCCTATCTCACTCTCTTAGATGGGAAAGCCTAAATAAAACATTAGCTGGTCACCTCTTCCGTCCACATTGTATTGGGGGTCATGGCCCCTACGAAAGAATAGTAGGCAGCTGTTAAAACCAAGCTCAGGAGGTGCGGGAATGAGGGGACTTAAGGCAAGCGACCCCTCACTCGGCCCTGCCTCACCTTCCTCCACGCCTCTCCCGCCTGGCCAATGCTTGGGATCCTTCAAACACCTTGGGATCCATCACCTCGTGTCCCATACCTTCACCTTCGCTCTTTTGTATTTCCTTTTTACCTCTTGCCTATTTCTGTTTGCAAATGAAGCTCGCGGCTTTGCAAGAATTTGTTTACCGGTGATCCCTACAAAGCTAGCAGAGTAGGACTGTAAAGAAAGCCTGACCAGCACTCTTCGTCGAAGACTCCAGAACGCCCCCAACCCCCCAATTTGCACAAAAGGACAAACAATGCGGAGCCGCCCCCAGGTCGCCCAGTTATCGCGCCCCCGCCCCAAGCAGGGCCCGGGTGCCGACTGGCTGCTGTTTCCGTGTTTCCCCATCCGCGAGGATGCCTCAGCCGGAGCCCACTTCCTCTTCCCTGGCCCCGGAGCGGCGCGCACAGGCAGCCCTCTCGGACCCAGATCCCCAGCAGGAAGCCCCGCGGCCCGGTGCAGCTGGGGCCGCGCCCCGCCCGCGCAGACGCGCCGCCCCGCCCGCACGCTCCCGCCCCCGCCCCTCCCCCTCCTCGGGCCCCCGCTCCCGCTCCTGCTCCTGCTCCGCGCCGCCGGGCGGACCCGGGGCCACCGGGCCAGGCCCGCCATGGAGGTGGAAGAGGCGTTCCAGGCGGTGGGGGAGATGGGCATCTACCAGATGTACTTGTGCTTCCTGCTGGCCGTGCTGCTGCAGGTGAGTCCCCCGCCGCCCCCCACCTCCAGCGCCCAGCTTCCCCCCCTCCCGCGGACCATCCCCCCCCCCCCCCTTCTCGTCTACGCAAACCGCGAGGGGTTTGGACCAGCGCGAGGGCCGGCCTGGGCCGCAGCCCGCCAAGGTCGCCGGCGGGCCTGGCCTGGGGTGCCCCCCCAAGCCTCAGAGCCTGCCCCCTTGGGCGATTCCGCCGGGCCCACCCACCCCGCCACCTCGAGTGGAGAGGGGGTGGGAGATGGAAGGGGGGGTATTACTTCAGCCCTTGAGCTGGGGACTGGATGATGCCCAGTTCCGCGGTTACCTGGAATACACCGTGAATGCGCAAGGGAATTGTTTCTCACCTGTGGCTACGTCACCTTGGAATCGGAAGCCCAGGGGAGCCCTGATTGCAGGCTCCCGAAGGTGTTATCTAGAGTGGCCTCCTGCACTTCTGGGTATCTGCTTACCGTCTTTTCCTGGATTCGAAGGGTCTTCCTGGCCAGATGCTTTCCGTGCAGAGGCTTGCTTTCTCTCTGGTTTAAGTTCTGCTGGGTCATTCTGTCCAGAGGCCGGCCTCGGGCGGAGACTTTTCTAAGTCGAATAGTGCCATTTTACAGCGTTCTTCATTATACAGAATTCTCGGACTGCTTGCCCACCCAGCCTAAACATGCGGGTTTAGTGTGCTCAAGGTCACTGTAGATACACTTTGCCAGGCAAGAGTTACTCCTCCTTTGCCCGCCTGAATGGCCCATTTAACATAAATTTACTGCTCCCAATATTCTAAAGGCGGTTCATTCACAATTTTTTTATTAGCATCTCCTGTGAGTCATTGTACTACTCCTTTAGTCAGCACATACTTGGTGAGCGCCTACTGTGTGCTTAGCAGGGACTACAATGGTGGACCAGTCGAAGCCCCTTTCTGGGGTGAAGCTTCCCTTCTAGTGGGGGTAGGCTGAGGCAGGCAGACAGGTGAATAAGTACGATGGCCCTCTGATGATAATTACCCTAAGGAAAGTGCAGGGGAAGTCCTGAGTCTAACCACCACTCCCCCAGTTGCTTAAACCTGGCATAAGGCAATGCTCAACAGGCAGATAGGGGTGTGGGGGAAGGGATGGATCGGCTTACTGATTCTGTTTCCCATTAAATTGTTTGCAAGTTTTGTTGGTTTTATCACCAGCCAGAAGAGCTGTTCAAACGACGGACAAATAATGTCAGTCCTTTTTCTAGCAAAGCAAGTTCTCAGTTCACAAATACGCAGTATTCTGAAGTTCCTTTCAGTTCATTCTTTCAGCTTTAAAAGTAATTTTCCTGCAGGGGGGGAGAAAGTATTTCTTAAATCACAAAAGAATATTTAATACAGAGAAAATAGAATTGTATCCATGATGCCTGATGCTCATTTATAATACTTTTTCTTTGAGAAAATAATTTTTCTTTCCTCTTCTAACCGAGAATTCCAGGCACAGGACTCCTTTTCTGAACAGCGCCACCCCCGCCCCCATCCCTGTACTCCACCTGCTGTCGTTGTCTTCTTACAGGTCTAGCCAGTATCTATAGTATCCACCCATGGAGAATAAGTTTATCTTGAGGGCGTGGAGAACTAAAAAGGCCACTGCTCTGGGCTCAGGACCTGTTATTTCCCTCACTTACTTTTCTTTATGGCTGACCCAGTTGTTTAGAGTTTCGTACCAAAGAGCTCTTAAGCCTGGGACCATGACTGTTTACTGATGCCTGCCTGAAATGCAGCCAGCATTTGCCATCAAAGAACCAGGTCTCAAGAGTGCTGGGAATACGTGGCTTTATCTTAAGGTGTGGGCTGGGAGGTGCCCCATCGCTGTGTCTGTCCCAACAGAGTAGATGCATCACTCCAGGCGGAAGTGAATCCTTCCCACCGGTACCTGTTTCCGAGGACTTAACCACCCACTGAGATACATGATACACCTGGTCCTGGGGTCACCCAGAGGTATCCTGGATATGAGAGTGGACGGTCACCAAAGATCTCTCTACCGAGTCTGTTGTTGGAGATGGTTTCGGCTAGGGCTGGCCTGTGGAGTGGGAGTCTGGGAGCCCCATTACACAGTTGTAACACGATGCTCACATCATCCTTGGGAGGTTGCTTCTTCCAACAGAGGAAAAAGTTAAGAAGCCCTTTTCAGAGTAGGCTTAGATGGGAGGTTGATGTTTGCTTTAAAACCCAAAGCCCTGGGGTGCCTGGCTGGCTCAGTTGGTGGAACGTTGATCTTGTCGTTGTGCGTTCCAGTCCCATGTTGGGTGTCAGGATGACAAAAAAAAAAAGTCTTAAAAAAAAATAAAAAAATGAAACCCAAAGCCCTAGTCTCCCGTTGCCCAAGGAATGTAGAGACCACCTGCGCAGCAGCCCTGTCAGGGAGAGGGAGCCCTGCCCGAGAGCGCTGCACATTGTGGATGGACTGCCAGGGAGAGGGACAGCCAGAAAGGGAGTCTCTGCTACGGCAGGAGCCTTTCGTGCACCTGTGGTTTGGTAATGACCATCCCCAGCCGAGAAACACAGACCTAGAGGGACAGAGATGGCAAGTTTATATCCTTTTGCATTTTCTTCCTTCTGGGGCCATTAGTATTATTTTTAATGGTTTAACTCCCTTTCCTTCAAACACATCCAAGTGCAAACTAAAAGGACAAAACCACATTACAAAGCTGACTCTAAACATCTTCGGGTTAACTGTTTTCTTGGATTATTGATACCATCACATAGCCCATCCAAAGCTACCTCAATATCCAGTTTCCTTTAGCTAGGAGATTTATCTTCACACTCTTTGCAAACACAATCTTTGGAGTCTCTATAGTGGTCAGCTTTCAGATATGAAAAAAGCAGAGGCAGATTTTGTAGATTTCTTTTCGTACGATAAGATGCAAATACCCCTCATAATAGTGCTATGTGGTTTGAAAGTACATAAGCCAGAGGCTTAAAGGAAAAAATAATTGCCTTATGTAAAAATAGTCGTCTTATGAACAAGCAGTAATACTTTGTTTCGCAGTTAGAGAAATTCTTACTCTCCAGATATATGTGCCCTCCCTCGGGTAAGAGCTAGTTGTGGTACGTAAATATGAATAATTCCATGTACTTTATTTCTGTTTCTATTTCCTGACAGTGATTCAGACTTGATGCCATCATCATTATTTGATGTTTGCATCTATGTATGTTCCTTTGCCAGGCTGTCTGGAGGAGGAGTATTGGAAAACAATTCTTTGTTTTTGGATCCCTTCAAAGTGAAAGGGATCCTATTTCTTTGTTGTAGGCCATAGATTCCAGCTCCTTCATCTTCCTAGGGATCACGAATCACAGATTGTAGTCTGATTTGCACAGAATTTAAAACATCCATTAGCCAATATGTACCCTGTAACAAGCATTATTTTCACCAGCAAAATTGTGATGACATTTTGGACATTTGGATGACAAATTGTGGACCCAAGCTTGAAGTACGGTCCTCTGGTGTTCTAAAACGCATTATTTTAATGTAAACTCTTAATAACCCCAACCTTATTATTTTTTTAACCTCAACCTTATTTATCAGATCCTAGAGCTACCAGTGCATTCAAATCATTCACGCAATAAATGTCTTTCCGTGGTGTCTTAGAAAGTGGAATGATTGACCAGGTAGTGTTCCCGAAGAGGAACGTGCATCAGTCAACACGTGAAAAGATGTTTACCTTCAGTGGTCATTTGGAACAGGCCTATTCAAATGACTATGAAATAACATTTCACACTTATTAGATTAGCAAACATTAAATAGTCTAACAGTCCAGGTGTGATGAAAATGAGACATGGGAACTACCAGTTTAGAGAACTATTTGGTACTGTCTAGTACAATTAAAACCCAGCGTTGGACTCCTAGGTGTGAGTCCTCCCAATATCTCTTGAACAAGACATAAGAAGATATGTCTAGGATGTTTATTGCAGCACTGTTCATAATAACAAAAATGAGTAGCCACCTACATGACTCTCAAAAAGGGACCAGATAATTAAATTAAAATGTGGTATAAATTTGACAAAATATAACAGTTGAAGCGAATGAACCAGATCAATAAACAGCTACAGGAATGAATTTCTAAAACACAATGTTAAAGGAAAAAAATAGCCAGCATGATGTATACATCGTGACACATAACTTCATAAAATTTTGTAAAAACATAGACAATACCATATTTGGTTTATGAACGTATATGGACAGTGTAGAAGTATAAACATATAGAGTAGAAGGCTCCACACCCAATTCATGAGACTGTTACCTGCAGGGGATGAAGGGGTGGGTGGGAATGGGAGGCCTACAAAGGAGATTTGCTCTGTATTCATAATACTGTATTTTAAAAGTCTGAAGCATATATAATAAGATGAAACTAGTTAGTTGTGATGGCGGGTTCATGGATTTTATTTTGTGTTGCTTCTCTGTTAAATTTTGAAAAAAAATACAAATGTGGTGTAGAAAAGAAGATGTGCATATTCAGAAGCAAATGGTACAGTTCACTGTATGAGATTAACTCTCTATTGCTGTTCCTTTAACCAGCTGGGGCTGGGAGTTGTGGTCTGTGACTGTAACATTTAGAAGCGGGACGTGGAGGGAGTTTTGTTCAGGGTGCTTTGTTAGACTCTGTATAGAACTGTCACAATGAATGTCTCCCACCTGCTTGCCTTTCCTCCATGTCCGAATCTCCCCAGGAGATCCATGGAAAGGCTTCTCTCGGTGAGCTGTCTCTGAGGTGGTTCCAACCTCTCAACCACGAGCAAGTAGTGAAGTTCCTACCGTCCATACTAGTGGAGACCTCACCGGGTTAGTCATTAGCGCCAGCCCTTGTGCCTCAGGGCTTCTCACCAGCACCGGGGGTTCAGCCGTGATGAGAACGGAGGGCATTAGTAAGAGCGGCTCTGTCGTGACTCCAGAACATGGGAGCGTTCTCCAGGGTTCTCTGCTAGTCTGAGCAAGTGTTAGGCTGCGCCCCCCCCCCCCCGATTTAGTTCTGTCTGCCCCCAAACAGTGGCCGTGAGTTTGGGTGCTAATCCGGGGAACCCTTGCTGGTGTTCGTGCATCCCCTTAGATGAGTGGGGCACCATAGTTCAGAGAGACCAGAGCTACGCTTGCCCCCCAGGTCTGGCCTCAGGAAAGCTGTTGTCTATAGACAGACACTGCCCCCTGGCGTAAAGCAGATGAAGTTGCAAATTGATCAGACCAGATTTCCATGCGGGGAGGTTAGGGACTTACGGAGAGCCCCGGGGAGGTTTAGGGAGCTCCTCTGAGCCTCGGGCATCTCAAGAATTGGGATGTGCCTTGGAAAGCAACCAGCTTGACACCTCTCTGGCACCCAGATCCCCAGCAGCATGCCTGCCAGGGCCACCCACAGCACAGCTGCTTAGCCTGGGCCCTCACAGAGAAGGTATTCCTTTAGTAAGACAGTACGCGCACACACACACAAGTTATTGGAAGTGTGAAGACAGTGTGTGACAGAAGAATGCTAGACTGGAATGCTGTGACCCTCTGCCGTGAAATGGCCGAGGGAGTTTATGTAGGTGAGCCCTCGCTCGTTCCTGTGCTCTGGGAAATGGCTAGATGGTGAAAGTTTAATTCATTTGTTCTGCAAGTTCAGAATTTCTTGAAGTTGCCCAATGCCCGACCGTTGGTTGGCATTATGTCCATTCACCTTGAGGTCTGCAGAATAGGAGCCTGGTTCATCACCACGATCCGAGGCTGCCTTAGGAGGGAGAGCCAGCAAACTCCAAGAGACATGCAGGTCAGGAATCTCGGCTCTGGTTTCCTTAACCAAATGCTCAGACAGAAAAAGATATCTGCACTTATAGGAGTCTTATGATGCTCATCAAGTAGTATATGGTGATTGTACAAAAAAGTAAATATAGAAAAGAAAAAAAAAAAAACCCCAAACACCAGAACTTTGCCCATCCAGACATGAAACATGCTCACATTTCAGTGGATTGCCTTCCAGAGTTTTTATTATACAAACGCGTACATTTGCCTTTTTTGCATAAATTTGGATCTTAACTTGATTTTTGTCTCTCAACAGTATTGTGAATGCCTTGCTGTGCTTATAAATGAGCAATCACATATTTCTAATGGCTAGAGCATAGTGTTCCAACATAGGCCTATGCTGGAATTTGCTTATTCCATTATTCCATTCTCTCTTGTTGCAGACGTAGGCTGGTTGGTTCCTCTTTTCCACAGTCCTGAAACCCATGCTCTTGGGCCACTGTCCGGCTCTGGTATGCACTTCTCCTACTTGGCCGTTGACCACCTTCCCCGAGCTCAAATTTCTCCTGACTGCATTGCTCGCTTTCTCCCCAGATGTCCTTTGTTCCAACTTTATGGGTGGAATAGAAGTGTAAACTTCCTACATGTCCCTTCCTTTTACTTCAAAATTAATTTTGATTCTCACCTATCATTGTATTTCTCCACAGTGTCGAAGAGGAAGACATCTCTCCCCTCCTTCCAGAGGTGTCCTCTCACCTTTGTTCTTGAGTCTATATTACCCCATCAGTCATTTCTAATCATTTCTTTTTAATTGAAATTTTGTTAGCATATAGTGCAGTATTGGCTTCTAGAGTAGAATTAAGCGATTCATCACTTACATACAATATCTGGTGCTCATCACAAGTGTCCTCTCATCGTTTCTAACTTTCTATCTTTCTGCATTCTTTGATATCTCAAAGAATGGCTTGGATGGTGGATTTAGGTGGTATATGGAAATAGTATTAAATAGCATTAGCTTATAAAGTGAGAGGGTTATTCCCTCTTCCGTTCTTCCTTAATCTGTTTTTTATCTAAGAAGAAAGTCTCGTTTGGAGCTAGCACTTTTCAAAACATTTGCAAATATTTCTGTTTTAACAAAGGGAATGAACTAGAAGGAAGAACTATAGAAAGGATCAGATTTAGGCAGAAAACATTGCCTAGTTGGAATGCAATGACATTTGGTTGTTTTTATTGTATTATTCATTTTCTTTTAAAACTTCTTTTTAAATTATGAAACATTTCTAACGAAATACAGGAAATAATGTCACAAACACACATGTACCTACTTCCAGATTTGGTAAGTGCTAATATTGTGCCATATTTGTTCAAAGTGGTGTCAGTCACAGTTCAGCCAGAAAGGCAGGAAGCAGAATGAGGGGTGGGGACCCGCGTATGTGTGTATATGTGTGTGTGTAGCATATACATTTATATGTATAGGGTTATACATGTAGTCAGTGAATAATTTATTACAGAGATTTGACCATAAGCAATTGTGGGTGCTGGCTAAACAGTCCCTGTAAGGCTGTTGTCTTTGTGTCTGCTATGGGAGCTTGACGTCTGCAGGGAAGGCAGTCTGGAAGGGAAACTATGATCTGGAAGCTATCGGAAATGACCAGAATCTGTGTCATTGTCACTGCCTCCAGCCTTGATGAAGCTACGGCCTTCCATCGTGGAAGTAAACGCACACTTGGCCCAGGAGTCAGAGATGCTGAGGGGGGTCAGTGGAACGTGGCTCAGTTGCAGGCCCAGCTGCCCTGCTGCACCAACAACGTGAGCCAGCAAAGAAGTGGCAATGTATGTGAGGCACAAAAGCACCTGCTCCAGGCTTCTGAACAAAAAAACAAGATGGCTGCTCCTTTGCTTTCGTCCCTCCCCTGCCCCCAGAGCTTGCTTGAAAATCTCTCTTATGGCCCACCTTAAATAAAAACATACTAGCCAACACTTGGCATTATGACATGGTGTTTATTTTGATAGTTCTATCTGGCTGGTCATATCTCTGTTGATATAAAATCATATTTCTCTACAAATTTAAGTTAAAAATTTTGAATCAAATTTGCAAATGACATATCTGATAAAGGGCTAGTAGCCAAAATAGATAAAGAACTTAAAAAACTCAACACCCCCAAAATGAATAATCCAATTTAAAAATGGGCAGAAGACATGAACAGACATTTTTCCAAGGAAGACATACAAATGGCCAACGGTGGGAATGCAAACTGGAGCAGACACTCTGGAAAACTGTATGGAGCTTCCTCAAAAAGTTAAAAATAGAGCTACCCTACGACCCAGCAATCACACTAGTAGGTATTTACCTGAAGAATACAAAAATGCTGATTCAAAGAGATACATGCACCTCGATGTTAATAGCAGCATTATCTACATTAGCCAAACTGTGGAAATGGCCCAAGTGTCCATCGGTTGATGAATGGATAAAGAAGATGTGGTATATATATACCATGGAATGTTACTCAGCCATAAAAAGGTTGAAATCTTGCCATTTGCAATGACATGGATGGAGCTAGAGAGTATTACGTTAAGCAGAATAAATCAGAGAAAGACAAATACCATATAATTTCACTCATGTGAAATTTAAGAAACAAAACCAATGAGCAAAGGGAAAAAATGAGGCAAACCAAGAAACAAACTCTTAACTCTAAGGAACACACTGATGGTTACCAGAGGTGGGTGGGGGAATGGGAGAAATAGAGGATGGGTATTAAGGGCACTTGTTCATGATGAGCAACAGGTGATGTAAGAAGTGTTGAATCCCTCTACTGTAGACCTGAAACGAATATTACCCTGTATGTTAACTGGAATTTAAATAAAAACTTAAAGAAAAAATTTGAATTGATTTAAAAGACTATCACGTAAATAATAGAAAACAGAAAATGAGCACATAAAACTCTTGCAAGGGTATCCAGATGACCGAATTTGGGAAAAGCTGAGCTAACCCTGTAATACTTCTTCAGAGGACGCTAAAGATAGGTTCTTCGATTTCTTGACTCTGATTGGCCTTTTTTTTTTTTTTGGACTGAACGTTCCTTCCCCTGAGTTTGGTTTTGACTAACCCACTACCAGCCTTTCACTACCTCACTCAAGTGTCACATTTACAACCTTTTCCTTATTCGCCTAGTTGGAATTCCCATCCACTTTCTTTGTGTTCACATTAACCTCATTTCTACCATGACTAATACTACATTTGTCAAAAATCAGCCTTGTGTTTGTAGCTTTGTGTATATCTGTTGTCCTCACTTAAATGTATTTGCCTAGAAGGAAGTAATTGTTTCTTATCCATCCTGAGCCTGAGGCTCATAATACACTGTGTTGCAGAGTGTTGGTACTCGCTCAAATTTTTTAAGAATGAAGCTGAAGTAACAGAAGGAAGTGGTCAGGTGGTGGTATTCCCATTTTGTTTGGGAGAAAGATTGAGAGAGAGAGGGAAACAGATGCAGGTTAAATCACTGTTTACCCAAATGCTTAATTTGTCCAAAGTCATAATTAATGGTTGGAACCAGGATTAGGTCCTGGAATTACTGGGTTGTCATCCATCATCAACTTTTTTTTTTTTCTCCTACACCATTCTGCAAGGAATTAGTTAACAAAATGTATAGGCTGTTACATACGTATATGTATATATACACACACACACACAGTGATGTGTTAGGTTTACTTGGAAGGATATAGAAATGTAAATTAGGGTTTCTTTCCTTCAGGAGAGAATCATTAACAAATTAGAATTTCACTGTATCTATCCTGTTAAGTAATTATACAAAATAACATTTCTCCAGTAACAGTGTGGCCACTGAATGGATGCTTTGGAAATTAAGAAGGGAGCCATCAGTGTAGTCTGGAGTGGTTCATTGAAGACTTCAGAAAGTCTGAGCTTGGGCTGAATTTGGGAGCTTGGGTTTAAAGAGAAGTAGGAAGGTCATTTCAGATGGAAAACCATAAAACCACAAAATTGGGGGAAAAAGTGTAAAAGAGAGAACAGCCTGTACCCTTGCTACACAAAGTGTGACCCAGACCTGCAGCCTTGAGCTCACGAGAGCTTGCAAGAGATGTGGAACCAGGTCTCCCTCCGGCTATAGGATCAGCTCCCGCCCAGTTATGTTTGGGGAGTGCCAATAGATACCATTTGTATGGGGCTGTACAGTTTATGGTTGGCTAAAGAAGCATCCTATTTGAACCTCAGAATAGGTTGATTAGATACAAATGAATTAGGTAAATAGGTGGACTACTAGTGTTCAATTTCACTGAAAGAAAAGGTGACGTTTGGAGAGGTTTATGATTTGCTGAAAGTTTACTACAGAGTCCACATACTTTTCACACCACGTGATGAGAAGTCACGTTTGCAGGGACGCCTGGGTGGCTCAGTCTGTTGGGTATCTGCCTTCGGCTCAGGTCATGATCTCAGGGTCCTGGGATTGAGCCCCGCATCGGGCTCTCTGCTCAGCAGGGAGCCGGATTCCCCCCCCCCCCCCGCCCTCTGCCTGCCTCTCTGCCTACTTGTGATCTCTCTCTCTCTCTCTTTGTCAAATAAATAAATAAAATCTTAAAAAAAAAAAAATGGTATCAGTTGTCACCCAACAGATATTTATTGAATACCCAATTGGTGCTGGGTGCTGGGCATTTGGTCCTGTCGTCCATGATATGCTTGCTCATGTCATGCTACCGGCTGAGTCAATTACATAACTGAGTCCTAAGTGCAGAAAAGACTAACAGTAATGACAACAATGAAGTCATCTTTGATTTTTCCTGGCTTGTTTGTTTTTGCCTCAAAGTTAGGTGACTCCCAGTCTCACCCTGGTTTTGCTATTAGTGTCATACGTGACCTTGAATGATTCACTTAATTGCTCTGTTGTCCATTTTTCCTACTTAAAACATCAACGTCATGCTTACCATGACTTCACAGCACAAGATGTTGTGATGAGATCATTGATGGGGGATGTTTTTGGTTTCCGGAGTATTATAAAAGCTTATAATGCTGTCGATATAAAATCATTTTTAAAACCTTCACTTTTTTTGCAACTTCAAAAATTTCAGTCCCCTGGTGCATGTTAGTCACTTTTCTAAGTATAATGACATTGAAAGTGGGGGGGGGGGGAAGTGCAGCCATCTGGGGCACTCGTTCTTCCCCAGAGGTAGCATTGGAGAAGATAATGGTCTGTTTGCGATGTGGCGGGCCCCACTCTGAAGGCACGTGGGTGGTGGTTTCTGATTGTGGCTTTCAGGCCCATCTGCTGATGAGTGCCATTGTTTGACAAGAATATGTGGGCGAACATGTGCACCGTTGTCGTAGAGTAATATCGGAGACACGATCGAGAGAATATCTGGACTTGGCGGGAGGGAAGCAGGTAGCACCAGCATGGAGTTCCGAGCTGCATATGCCTGACTCTTCTGGTGCCAGAAAGCCCTGGTCCTGGATGTGCAGTGGAGGTCCCTGGGTGTACACGTGTGCGTGCAGGGGCGGGACGGTCACTGGCAACATTGTGACAGGTGGGAGGAGGGCAGAGAAGATGAGACGGGGAAAGTGCTTATTGAGGCAACAGGTTGCTAGGGAGGATATTGATGAACTAAGTATCACTGGTCCCTTCTATGAATTAGGTTATGTATCAGCATCACCTCTTCATATCTGAACTGTTTTCTTTTTTTAATTTTTAAATTTAAAATTTTAATTCCACTGTAGTTCCCGTACAGTGTAATGTTAGTTTCAGGTGTCCAGTAGAGTGATTCAGCACTTTCGTACATTGCCCGGTGCTCATCACAAGGGCCTGCCTTAATCCCCATCACCTGTTTCACCCATCCCCCACCCACCTGCCCTCTGGTGACCATCAGTGTGTTCTCTGGAGTTAAGAGTCTGTTTCTTGGCTTGTCTCCCTCTCTTTTTCTTTACTCGTTTGTTTTCGTTCTTAAATTCCACATATGAGTGATGTATGGTATTTGTCTTTTATGACTTTTTTTTTTAAGATTTTGTTTATTTATCTGAGAGAGAGAGAGTAAGAGAGCATGAAAGGGGAGAAGGTCAGAGGAAGAAGCAGACTCCCAGTGGAGCTGGGAGCCCGATGTGGGACTTGATCCCGGGACTCCGGGATCATGACCTGAGCCGAAGGCAGTCGCTTAACCAACTGAGCCACCCAGGTGCCCTTTTATGACTTATTTTGCTTAGCATTATACTCTCTAGTTCCATCCATGTTGTTGCAAACGGCCAGGTTTCATTCTTTTTTTATGGCTGAGTAATATTCCAGTGTGTGTGTGTGTGTGTGTGTGTGTAATACCACATCTTCTTCATCCATTCATCTGCCAGTGGACACTGGGCTGCTTCCATCATTCGGCCAATGTAGAAAATGCTGCTGTAAACATTGAGGTGCATGTAGTTTCTGAACTACTTTCTACACATCGTAGCTATTGCTGAGAATGGTGGTTTCCATGAGAAAACACACCTCAGATTATAGGAACCCTTTGAGCATTTCCTCTCTTACCTAGAATGTGGCTCATCTTAGAACAATCCAGATAAAAATATGATGTGTGAACATGCTCCTGGCACATAATTAGCATTAGAGAAGTGTTAGCTGTTGTTACTAGCATTCCGTCCTGGTCATTTATTCATTCATTCATTCACTTGAGCGTGTGCTATCACATATCAAGGCCTTGAGGTGTTTGCTTTGGAAGCCCAGGGCTGGATCACACAAAGATCCTGTCCTTGGGGACGGAATGTTCTGGTAGGATAAATAAGATGAGCAAACACATAAATATCACGGAGTGAAGAAAGGGATACGTCTAACAAAGGTGCGGGATGGAGCTTTTAGAGGGTAGGCAGAAGCTGGAGAGGGCTTCCGGAGGGTTGGAGAGGAAGGGTACCTGAGTTGCCTCTGGGAGGATGGGAAAGGTTCAAAGACTCTGCTGAACCTCGTGACGTGCTTTCCAGGTGAAGCGAACGGTAGGACCAAAAGCAGAAAACAGCATATTTAGAGAGAAAATATAACTAGTTTGCTTTGCCCGATTGAAGGCTGTGTTTTGAACATGTGTTTTGCCTCATCTCCATAGTTCCCTTGCCCTGTATTTTTTCATTTCTTTACCCACCAATTAAGTCCAGCAGATTGTAATAAGGAAGGGCAGTTACTAAAACGATGCAAGCGGCTTTGTAATTAGAGTGGCTGCTAAGTGTGTAATCTACCTGTTCTTGTAATTATTAAGGTTTTTATTTTTACAAACTTATGGCTCCTTGTTCCAAAACTTCCTTAATAGTATGCAAATAGGGGCCAGGAAGCAATAGAAATCCAGAAACATGATTTCCTTTACATTCCGCGATAAATCACCCACGCAGACTGACCCGTGGTGGCTTGGTACATCTCGGGAGGCCCACTGCCACTCGTTTCAAAATAGATTGGGGCTGCCTTCCATCCTCGCAGCCTTTCTCGGAGTGCAAAAATCACACCTTGGATTTTACATTAGCTTTCTGCTATGACATACAAATTGTCATGACTTCTTTTCTCTTTCCTTGACAGTAATTCCATCATCTGCTTGTGATAAATCACTCCGCCTTTGGCGGTTTAGCTTATCCACTTAACAGCTGAATATGCCCCTCCGGAGTGATGTGGAAGAAGGGGTTCCCTGGTGGATGGAGCTGAAGCTGTTGGCAAGTCTCCACCTCTGTGCCTCAGTCAGCGCATCCATCCAGTGGGGCCGTTACTGTGTGCTGTGGAGAAATCACAGCCTTGTATTTCATAAACACTTGTTCTGCTTAAAGGTATTTTAAGATGCCAGGTTCTAAGTTAATAGGGGTAATTTCTTAAAATAAGAGTGTCTCACTTAGGGAGGCAGTTCTCACTGCAACAGATGAATTCTGTGTTTTCCTAATTCATTTGAAGCTTGAAATAATCATCCAACAACGAGAACTAATATAAATGGAAATTCATAGCATAAAAAGCCTGGATAGGGCTCAACAGCTTATAAACCCGACTGTGAATAGCTATAAGACCCAGAACAATCAGAGACAAATGGCGTATGTGCTCAGTATTTCTTGAATGAATTTTTTTCCCCTTGGGAGAACAACTATGTTTAGATTAAACAATGATTAAGTAGGGCTGAGGATTATAAAGTGAGTATCTCTTACTGGGATTTGGATTTCTTTACATCTTACAAGTTGTGTACTATGTTTGAAAATAGTACCTACTCAAGTACGTATCGTGATATCTGCTTTAATAAAGTATTTTCATTGGTGCTCACTCTCTATATTATCAATATATATATACTCTGTCTATATATTTTTTCCCTGTATATATAATCTCTACACTGTATGTTCTCTCCATATATACACATTGTACATACTCTATATAGTTATGTATATACTCTTTGTATATACTGTGTATATTCTTTTACTACGTATATTCTCTCTCTATAGATGCTGTTTTCTGAGACATTTGACTATGCCACAACAGACATAGTTTAGATTGTGAATCCAAGGCCAAGATACTTGGGGCCTTGGTGCCTGCTTATCTGAACGGAGGGTGTAGTGTTGAGGGGAAGTAGCTGGAATGTCAGTCTTCCAAATCACAGCCAGTAATATCCGCCCCCCCCCAACCTTTACCAATGGCTTTGAACCATCGGTGTGTAGTTTCCTGAGCATCAGAAGTATCTCAAATGCAGAAGGAGATCCCCCTGGAAAAAGACCTAGGGTGCTTTACAAGGGTGATCACTGACGACTCTGTCAGTGGTAGATCGGGAGGAAGCTTCCTTTTCACGTTTCTCTCCTTTGCTTTGATGTGCCTCATTTTCTGTAGCTCAGAGAAACACAAAAAGCAGGACATGGATCTCGTGAGGCTTGTAAGCCTGCCTATTGTGATTCCAACACAGCTGGGTTTGTGTGTTTGCTCCTTCAGCTCTACGTGGCCACGGAGGCCATCCTCATCGCGCTAGTGGGGGCCACGCCCTCGTACCACTGGGACCTGGCGGAGCTCCTGCCCAATCAGAGCCACGGCAACCGGTCAGCAGGGGACGACCACGCGCTCGGGGACTGGCTGCTGACGGCCAACGGCAGCGAGGTCCGGAAGCACGTGCACTTCAGTGGCAGCTTCACCTCCATCGCCTCTGAGGTAAGGGAGGAGGGGCCACCGGGGAAACAGAGGCAGGCCCATTTCGACCAACAGATGCACGTTTCTCCTGGGCCATGTGGAACCACTTGCCTGTCTGGTTGATTTCAGTGTCAGCTCCATCTTCAAATAGCTGCCTAGTAAATTTGAGAGTTAAAGGAGAATATCTTAGGAAAACACATTCTTTTTCCTTCTTGCTACAAACGGGCAAATTGTGAGCCTTCCCAGACTGGTTAGGTGAATTAAGGGATGAACTCCAAAAGAGCCACATTTCAGTTAGAGTGTCCTTTGAAAAAGTGAATTAAAACTTTCATTTTTTTTCCCCTTACCTACCCCCAAGTTAACAAAGTCAAGAGAGAGAAATGTGATGACCATCCACAACACCCACAGTTCGTGTGGTGTAGACCCCGTGGGGCCCCTTGACCATACAACACAGAAGGCAGATGGTACCCCTCGTGGGGGCAGGAAGCCTTACTTTGAAGGGCGCTCTGTGGTCAAGACGGTTCTGATAAGGACAGAGGCTTGTGAGCCATCCTGAGGGAAATGAGCTGAGGCTGGATAGTCGGGTAAAGAGAAACCCTGGGGTCAGAGGGGCAGGGCTCATGCTCAGGCGGCCAGCATGTGTATCAGCTGTTAAAAAGTTGGAATACTCAGTCCTTTGTGCGCTCCCCACAAGCTATCCATTTGCTGGCCGCCACCCTGGCCCAGCCCTTGGACCCAGTGATCCGGTAGCAATAGGATTCAAGCCTGGTGTGCAGAGGGCCTCCAGAACCCTGTCCAGCTCTCAGTGCTGACTGCCGTGCTTGGTAGCTCCCCCGAGTGCATTTGGCTGCTCCCCTGCATGGCTCCCTGGGTGCTTGCCAGAAGCCCTGTCCACATCCCACGTCCACCCTCCTCTCTGCGTGTCTGCACATACGTCTCCCATGTGTGCACGTGTGTGTGTGTGTGTGTGTGTGTGTGTGTCAGCTAGTCTTACCCACTGTTGACTGTTTTGATTACTACCATTTGGGTGGGACGTGCTGAAAACAGAAGAGCCGTGAAGGCAGTATTTCCTTGGCCTTTCCTTCAGAGTTTCCATTTGAAGGAATAATTACTGGATTAATTTTTCGAACTACCGCCTCGGAGGTATATTTCTATGGCAACAGTGCAGTCCTGTCACCCCTGACTCCAGTCCTGTCACCCCTGACTCCAGTGATTCTCGCACGGCACACAGGCAGCAGTGAGACCCATTTCATTGCAGGTGGCACGTTCGAGGCCCTCCCCCCTCCACAGCTTGGCCCGGCCTCATCTGCACTTCCCTCTGCCTCCTGTTTCCCACCCAGGCCCTGAGTGCTCGGCCCACCTGTGTCCTCGCTGGGTAACCAACCTTGGAATGTCCTCACTCACCCTTGCATCCACCGGGTGAAATCCTTACCTACCCTCTAACCACTCGCCTCATTGTCACCTCCCCTGTGCAGTCCTTCCCAGCCCAGCCCGGAAGAAGTAAAAGATGCTTGTTTCCGCTCTGGTACCATTTTGTTCGCACTTACGTTACACACTGTAGTTTGTGGTTCAACTCTATCTTTAAAGTCCTTTGAGGTCAGAAACCACGGTTTGGTCATCTTTGTATCTCGTGGCCCAGAGCAACGACCACCATCACCGCAGGTGCTAACCAGGTACCACCACCACTAACCTATTGAGACAGCAAGTAGCCGTGTGGAATGGTGACCACATGCTGGGCATCGGGATATTTTATAGCCCTGAGCTCATTTCACGTTCAAGATAATTTTATGAGATAACATTATTTTCCCCATTTTACAGATGAAGAAATTGAGACTTGTTGAGGTCAGGTCAGCTAATAGGGACAAAGCCAGATTTGAATCCAGATTTGTCTGAACTCAGAGGCCTATGCTCTTAATTATGGTACTTTTCCAGAACCTGTCCAATCCAAATGGGTATGCACATCTCTTGGTTCCTTTCGATAGGTAACAGTAGCCAAAGAACTTAATTTTTTTTTTTTTTAATTTGGAAATAATTTCCAACTGACGGAAATTTCAACACTCATACAGAGAATACCCTTATATCCTATAATTTCATCTATCATCACCATCTCAATTTTTTCTAAGCCTTTTGAACGTTCCATATACAATACTGTTGTTCTTTTATGCACAGATACTTTAGCGTGTATTTCCTAAAAATAAGGGCATTTTCTTATGTAACCATAGTACAGTTATCAACTTCAAGACACTTAACATTGATTCTGTAGTTAAATAGACCACTCATACCCAGTTTTGTCACTTGACCCTATGTGGTCCTTGATAGCAGTGGTTCCCCCCATCTTCTACTCAATTCCATTTTAGGGTCATAGGTTACACTTAGTTGTCATGACTCTTAGGGTCTTGTCACCTTCAGCCTTTCCCTTTAATCAAATTGATGCCTTTGAAGAAGACATACCCCCTCTCTTTTAAAAAATGAGAATGTTCTTCGTTTTGGGTCTGATGATTTCTCATTAAAGGTTGTGTATCCCAAGTCAGAATAGTAATAAGTAATGTGTCCTTCTGGAACACATCTGGGTGTACATTATCCATCTACCCCTTTTTGGTGATAATTTTGATCATTTGCTCCAGGGATTGCTGATTTCTCCCCTGTACAGTTAATATTCGTTTCGTTTCAAGAACAATCTATGGAGAATTACTTTCAGATTATGCAAATTTATTATTCCTTATCAGAACCCCCCATCCCAAATTTAGCATCTTTGGGTGATTCCTTTGTAAGCCAAGCTAGACTATGGTGGTTTCTTTTCTGTAGCACTTCCTCCATATTTACCAGTTGGCGTTCTGCCTTTTTTTTTGAGGTGTAATTGACAGATAATATTGTATCACTTTTGGGTGTACAACATGATCCATATTTGTATGCATTGTGAGATAATGAGTGGTTAACAACATCCGTCACTGTACATAGTTACAAAATTTTTTCTTGTGATGAGAACTTTGAGGATGTAGTCTCTTAGCCTCTTAGCATCTTTCAGACCTGCAAACACAATATTTTTAACTGTAGTCATCAAGCATCCCCAGGACTTATTTTATAACCGGAAGTTTGTACCTTTTGAACTCCTTCACCTATTTTAGCCACCCCCAGCCCCCACCTCTGGCAACCACCAATCTGTTCTCTGTATCTAGAAGCCTTTTGTTGTTGTTGTTGTTGTTGTTGTTTTTAAGATTTCCATGGCATTCTGCTTTCAACTGAAAGCAAAAGCCCTTATCTGTCTGTATGCCTGCGTGTCTATATCTGTCTACCTACTTACCTACCTATATATCTATCATTAGTATGTACTCATGGATTCCTGTTCTTTTCAATTATTTATAATTGTTTACAGTTTTTAATTATTTTGGTGCTCAAATTTTCCCCAGGTTACCAGTAGGAACTTCTTCAAGCTGGCTTCTGTGTCTTTTTTGTAAATAAGAGTTTTTATTTTGAGATAATTGTCGATTTACCTGCAGTTACAAGAAATAATAAAAAGAGAAATTTTGTGACCCTTTACCCAGTTTCTCCCAATGGCATCTTGCAAAACCGTAGTATAATATCACAGCCAGAATAATGACATTGATATGGCTAAGACACAGAACATTTCCATCACCAAAAGGGTCCCTTGTGGGGGTGTGTGTGTGTGTGTGTGTGTGTGTGTGTGTGTGTGTCTAGCCACAACCACTTGCCTTCCCAACCTGTCCCAAATCCCTGGTAACCACTAATCTGTTCTCCTATACTTCTGTCATTTCAAGAATGTTATAAAAATGGAATTGTATTGTATGTAGCTTTTTGGGATTGGCTTTTCTCATTCAGCATGATTCTCTGCAGATTCATCTCGGTTTAGTTGTATTACTTTAGTTATATAATAAGTTCTGGAATCAGGTAGATTGATTCCTTTTTATTCTTTCAAAATTGTTTCAGCTATTTTAGTTCTTTGGGCATATAAACTTTAGAATAATTTTTTGTATATCTACAAAAAAACTTTTTGGGATTTTGATAGGAATTGCATTAAACCTATATACATCAGTTTGAGGAGAATTGACATCTTTACTATGCTTTATCTTCCAATATATGAACACTGTATGTGTTCATTAGAGATTCTTTGATTTCAGTGTTTTGTAGTCTTTAGCATATAAGTCCTGTACGTGTTTTGTTAGATTTACACCTAAATATTTTCTTTTTTGGAGTGTCTGTAAATGGTATTGTATTTTAAGTTTTGGTCTGCACATGTTCATTGCTAGTAAATAGAAATATAGTTGATTTTTACATGTTCTTGTAGCTTGTGACCTTGCTGAACTCATGTATTAATTCTGGGGGGTCCTTTGGGATTTCCTAGATAACCGTGTCAAAAATCTCCCTTTCCTGTCTGTATGCCTTTTATTTCATTCTGTTGCCGTATTGCTCCAGCTGGAACTTCCAGCACTATGTTGAACGGAGGGGAAGAACAGGCATCCATGCATGTTTCCAGCCATAGGGGGGGAAGCTTTGGTCTTTTCACTGTACAGTGTTGCCTGTAGGTTTTGTAGAAGTTCTTTATTAAGTTCAGGAAGGTCCCCCCATTCCAATTTTTTTTTTATTTTGAACAGGTATTGAATTTTGTCAAATAAATCAACTTGCAACTTTCTACATCAGTTGCAATGATCTTGTGGGTTTTTTTTCCCACCTTCTGCTAGGGTTGATTGTCTGAATTAACTTTCAAATATTAAACCAGCTTTGCATCTCTGGATGGTATATCCTCTTTATATATTGCTGAATTCTACTTGCCAATATTTTGTTAAGGAGTTTTGCTTCCGTATGCATGAGGGATATTGATCTGTTGTTTTCTTTTTTTTTTTTTTGTACCTTTGTCTGGTTTTGGTGTCAGGATACTAGCTTCATACAATGAATTGTGACGTATTCCATCCTTTTCTATTTTCTGGAAGTGATTGTGTGTAGAATTGATGTTAGTTCTTTAAATATTTGGTAGAACTCTATAGTAAAATCATCTGGGCTTTTTTTTTTTTAAGATTTCTTTTTTGGGAGTTTTAAAATTACGAATTCAGTTTTCTTACAGGTTATAGGGATATTTAAATGGTTTGTCTTGAATTGTGAGCTGTGACAGTTTGTGCTTTTCAAGGAATTAGTCCATTTCATCTGAGTTGTCAGACTTATTTGTGTAGAGTCGTTTACTGTATTACTTTATTATCTTTTGATGTCTGCAGAGTCTGAAATCAAATCCTCTCTCTTATGCCCTGATACTGGTAATTTGTGTCTTCTCTCTGATTTAATTACTTGTCTGTCATACAGGTTTGTCAATTTTACTGATCTTTTTAAAGAACCAGGATTTTGTTCATTGATTTTTTTCCCTATTATTTTTCTACTTTTAATTGTATTGATTTCTGCTCTTACCTTTATTATTTCCTTTCTTCTGCTTGCTTTGGGTTTCTTTTTCTTTCTTAGGTTATAAACTTGGTGGTCTGGATTTTTAATGAGTCTTCTTTAAGTATTTTAGTGCTATAAATTTTCCTCTCAGGACTGTTTTAGCTGTGTCCCACAAATTTTGATATCTTGTATTTTTATTTTCATTTAGCTCAATGTATTTTTTTCTCCTCATGACTTCCTCTTTGACCCAGTGATTATTTAGAAGCCTCATGTTTAATTATCTAGTATTTAGAGATTTTCCTGTTAGCTTCCTGTATTCGCTTTCTAGTTTGATTTCATTATGGTCAGAGGACATTTCTGTATGATTTCAATTCTTTTAAATTTGTTGAGGTTTCTTTTATGATTCAGGATGTGGTCTCTCTTGGTGTATGTTCCATTGACACTTGAACCAGCTGCTGCTGTTGGTTGGAGTGTTTTATAAATATTGCTTAGATCCTGTTGGCCGATGGTATTGTTGATTTCTTCTGTATCCTTGCTGATTTTCTGCCTAGTTATTCTAGAGATTGTTGAGCGAGGAGTGTTTATGTCTTCAATTATTACTGTAGATTTGCTGAATTCTCCTTATACTGCTCCCAGTTTTTCCTTTATATATTTTATAGCTTTGTTTTTTAGTCTATACATATTGGTGATTGCTATGTCTTCTTGGTGGATTTATTTTTTTAAAATCATTTTATAGTATACATCTATGTCCCTGGTAATTTTCTGTGTTCTGAAATGTGGTTTGATACTAATCTAGCCACTCCGGCTTTCTTCAATTAATGTTGTTAGCATGATATATATTTTTGCCCTTTTTACTTTCAGCTTGCCTATATCGTTATGTGTGAATTTAGTTTCCTGTAGACAGCATAGAATTGGGTCATATTTTTTTTTTTTTAAGATTTTATTTATTTGAGAGAGAGAGAGCGCACAAAGGGAGAGTGAGAGGGAGAAGCAGACTCCCTGCTGAGCAGAGAGCGCAACGTAGGACTCGATCCCAGGACCCTGAGATCACGACCTGAGCCAAAGGCAGACACTCAAGCCAGTGAGCCACCCAGGTGCCCGAACTGGGTCAGGTTTTTAAATCCATACCATCAATGTCTGTCTTTATTTGTGTTTTTAGATAATTTACATTTAATATAATTATTTATATGTTAGAACTTATCTCTTCCAGTTTATTATTTTTTATTGTTTTCTATTCTGTTTTTTCCTTTAAATTTTTTAATTTTTTAAATTAAAAAATTTTTTTCTTTAATTTTTCCTATTTTTCTGTAAGTTACTTGAACATTTTTTAGTATCTTATTTTGACTTATTTATAGTATTCTTGAGTGTATCTCTTTGTATAGCTTTCTTAATGATTGCTCTTGGCATTGCATTATATATACATAACTTACCACAGTCTACTGATGTCGTCAGATCTCCAGTTTGAGTGACATTCTACCTCAGAATTTCTACCTCACTTTACATTCCTTTGCCCTCTTCTGTTTATAATTGTCCTAAATATTTTTCCACATACTCTTAGAATCACATTACACAGTGTTACAATGTTAGCTTCAGCCATCAAACATCATTTAGAAAACTCAAGAGAAGCAAAGTCTGTTGTATTTACCTCAACTTTTCCTCCCTGATGTTCCAAGTATACCTTTTTTATGTTTTCTCTTTTTTAGAGAACCTCTATTAGGGTAGTTGTGATGGTGACACATTCTCTTAGTTTTCCTTCATCTGAGAAAAACTTGATTCTCCTTCATCTCTTGTTTTCACTAGTAATAAAATTCTTGGTTGACAGTTCATTTCATTCAGCATTTAAAAATTCCTGTGCTACTTTTTTCTGGCCTCCATGGTTTCCGAGGAGAAATATGCTGTTATTTGAATTGTCTTTTTCCTATAGGGAAAGTGTCATTTCCCTCTTGCTACTTTCAAGATTTTTTAGTGTTTTAGTCGCTAGTGTTTAGAAGTTAGATTATGATGTTTCTTGGTGTGGATTTCTTCAAGTTTATCCTCTTTGGAATTTACTGAGCTGCTTGGAGCTGTAGGTTTATAGGTCTTGACAAATCGAGAAATTTTCAGCTATTATTTATTCAAGTACTCTTTTTTTAGCCCATCCCCCTTTCTCCTTTCCTTCCAGAACTCCAATGACAGAAATATTAGTTCTTTTGTTATAGCCCCATAGATCCCTGAAGCTTTGTTCATTTTCTTCTGTCTGGTTTATCTTTGTATTCATATTGGATATTTTCTGTTGTTTTACTTCCAAGTTTATTGATTCTTTCATCTGTCCCTTTCATTCTGTTGAAACTACTCATTGTTTTTTTTTTTTTTTTTTTAGTTCTAAACTTTTCATTCTGTTTTTTTTTTTAAATACATTCTCTTTATTTGGTGAGACTTTCTGTATTTTCACCAAGTCTATTTTGTCATCTGTTTTGAGCATGTTCATAGGTGCTCATTGAAGCATTATTATGATGGCAGCTTTAACATCTTTCTCAGATAGTTCTAACATCTCTAGCATCTCAGCAGTCTTTTCATTCTACTTTGAGATTTTCCCAGTTGTTGGCATCACGAATTATTTTTGTTTGAAACCCAAAGTTACAGGGATTATATTAAGAGGTTCTTGGGTCTTCGTTAAATCTTCTGTTTTAGCTGACTTTCTCGGACACAGCTCTGGCACAGGAGGAGGGGAGAGGTGCCTCGTTACTACCCTGTGGTGGTGGAAATCCAGTCTCCCATGTGCTCTCACTGACCAGTGTGGTGGCAGCGATGGTGTGGAGGGTTCCTCATTGCAGGCGGCAGGAATGAAAGTGCTGGCTCCCTGCTTGTTTTTTTCTGGCACATCCAAATGGAGTGAAGTGGGTGACTTGTTACTGCCCAACCAGGGAGGGGGCGATATTTAGGTTCCCCACTTAGCCTTTGTTCCTGTGAATAGGGTTGGAGCCATAGCTCTTTTTTGGCTTGTTTTTGTTTTGTGGTGGTGAATGGCTGGCATAAAGCAATTCTTGTCTAAAAAAATGTTCTGTCCTGCTGGGCTGTCCTTTTCCTGGGTCTTTGGCTGGAGAGAGCAGGCTTGGTAGGGGCTTCTTTTGTCCTTCCTCTTGGCATTTCTGAGCTGCTGCCTTCTCCAGCACGGAGTCTCGGGTATATGAGGCAGAGGGAAGCCCAAGGACTCACCACCGGGTCATTCCTTGGGTCCTGGGGTCCTAGCTGATCTTCTCTCCACTTTTTAGAGTTGTCTTATGTTTGTTTCATACGTGATGC
Organism: Potos flavus; assembly: GCA_028534135.1. NCBI lineage: Eukaryota > Metazoa > Chordata > Mammalia > Carnivora > Procyonidae > Potos > Potos flavus. The sequence continues at coordinate 78,429,061 of CM052900.1, read as the reverse complement.
CCAGGGTTTTTAGTAGTATGTAGTGGGAGACACAGGGAAAAGTACATTTATTCCATTTTCCTGGAGCTGAAAGTCCTCCTGTGTCCTTTTGATGTGCCCATCACTTTGGGGATTTTTTGAGCACTTAAAAAAGTTTTGGCATAACAAGATATTCCAGATCCACCTTTGACCTTGTATTCCAACTGTGGAATTAGCCATTTCTCCAAAAGCCCCTTGTTCTGTTTATTGCCCCCATAGGATTTTGCAATGGGTGAGAGCCATAAGTTTGCACTCCCAACAAATCCATTACCATGTTACAATGAAAGTGGATCTCAGACCAAATTCTGCCACATGTCGAAACATTTATTAACTCAATTCTTATTATCAGAGAAGCACAGAATAAAGTATCTTGCAGGCTTGAGAAGTCCTAGCTCTGTGGTTTTACTGGTGTTCTGAATACTGTTTATACAGCAGGTCACTACAGAAAAACTCCCAATTTTCCATAGGGAGCATACTGACGCTTCCCCTCCCCGCCAGCCTCAAGCAGGCAGATTCTTCCAGAATTCATACTGTCTCAGGACCAAGGAAGGATTTTAGCCTAGGGCATCACCCCTGTATAAAGAATACAGAGCACCCTGATTTATCTCACAAATTCACGGAAGGGCAGTGAATGTCTCTAAAATACATTGAGCTAATTGATGTATCTAGGGTGTCTTTAATTTCAACAGAGATAGCCCATTTTTTTTATAGTCCTCATGGCTAGTCAGCAGGCCACTATTTTAATCAGATAGAAGCAAAGCAATTGGCTGATAGAGACCGTGATGACAGAAGTCCTTGTAGGAGCTCCCTGTGGAGAATGGGCTTTCTGAAGAGAAGGCCAGCGACCAGCGCTGGACGGTGCGGCCTCAGCTAGAATGCTCGTACACCAGCGCGAGAGCTAAGTAATGTTTATGCAGAATATCCCACAGTATGTGCTTCGTACTGGGAGGTAGATCGGATCCCATAGCAACACTGTGCTTCAGCACGGCAGACCTCAATGCATTTCAATGGAATTGAATTAAATTAATACTAATGAAATCTATAATTGGGAGCCCTTTTACCTAGCACCAGAGGGACACCATTATTAGCAAATATTCCTTAAGCAACTACTGCTCGCCTTCGTGCAGAGAAAACCTTCGTGCCGGCCAAGGAGGGGGAGAGCACCATCAGACCTGACGCTCCAGGACAGCAGGAAGGGCACCCTGGTCCCCAGCCCACCTCCTGTGCCAGCACCCGGGGGCTCACCCATCACAGCGCCTCGCTGGAGGCTGAATGTGGAGACAAGGGAGCCTGGAGAGCTACTGCTCCCCAGATAAAGGGTTGGCAGATGCAGGAGAAATGGGGTGGAATAGCTTCCCCAGCAAGGGCTGACGATGTTTAAAGCAGCTCTGAGAAAAAAAAGACGATGGGCTAAGATGGCCTCACCTTACCCTCCTGTCATGTCTCCCTGACCACAGCTGGGGCACATCTGTGAGTCACTGTCCCTCTTGCCATCTGGCTTCGTCGTCACACCAGGACTGTGTGTCTGCCTCCCTCCCTCCTCTCCTCTCCCTTCTCTCTCTTTTCTCTCCTTTTTTCTCCCGATCCCTGTCATTTTGTCTTTTGGCACCTGTGTCTCTCTCCCCACACCTCTCTCAGTCTGAGTCTCTCTGCCTTTCTCTGCTGCCTCCCATTTCTTTCTCTCTGCTTTTCTCTGTGTTTCCGTCTCACTCGCTGTCTCTGTCTTGCCTTTCTCTCTGTTTCTCCCACGTTTTTGCCTCATTCTCTGTGTGTGTGTCTGCCTGGTTTTCTCTTTGTCTCTCACTCTTTCTTCCCCAGCCCTTCTCCCTCCTCGTGTTACTCACCTGCCCTTTCTCATTCCCGAGATGCACGAATACTTGGATGTATATGCCGCTATCCATCTGGATCATATGTCTATCATCATAGACTTATCGATGCCTCCTACATTCCTCCCAGAGTAGAGAGGCACACATCAGGTTCCCATCCCATCAGGAGGTCAGGCAGTTGTCTACCTCAGGAGTGGATTTCAAGGCACAGATATTCTCTGTGCAGACAAGGATCCTCAGTCTCCAGCAGGTGCCCAAGATGTGTCCAGAACGGCGGGTGGGGGTGGGGTCGTCCAGCTGCACAGCTGGGGATTTCAGTGCACCACTGCTCTGTGGGATCTCCAGGGGTGCTTCACGGGGACGCTGGCATCGTGATTTGGGGTGAGTTATCTTTGGAGCATCCCAGATGCTAAACCGGCTGCTTCCCGCCTGAGTGGGTTCATGATGCTTTGCAAGGGTAGCTGTGGCCTGCCCTCTGTGGATGGAGGGGTATAGACAGAAGCCCACAGCTCCTGTGGGATCCTCAGCGGCAGCGAGACCATTCCATACAAAGAGCTTGGGGCTGCAGATGAGCTTTATAAGGCTTGGTAGGGAGAGGACAGGGAAGAGGCAGATAACTGTGACTACCTTTCATTTGCTCTCCTGTGAGAGGCTTCTCCCAGAGACCCCCACGCGCCGCTTAGCTCGTGCTGCCAACAGCCCTGAGCTATAGATGAAACAACGGGCATGTAGAGAATTTAAAGAATTTGCCCTAAATCACATATTTAATAAGTCACTGATCTGGGTTCAGTGAGCTCATATTCTTTCTACTACCACAGTGATTTTCAACCTTTTTTTTTTTTCATAACAAACAGAAGGTTTTAGGTTTAATGGTATCTCAGCTGGCATTTCAGGATTTAAAAGAGCTAGATGGGGGCGTCTGGGTGGCTCAGTCATTAAGCATCTGCGTTCTGCTTAGGTCATGATCCCAGGATCCTGGGATCGAGCCCCGCATCGGGCTCCTTGCTCAGCGGGAAGCCTGCTTCTCCCTCTCCCACTCCCCTGCTTGTGTTCCCTCTCTCACTGTCTCTCTCTCTCTCTCTCTCTGTGTCAAATAAATAAAATCTTTAAATAAATAAATAAAAATAAATTTAAAAAGTTAGGTGCTTTACTGCTGTCAGTGAAGAGGAGCGGGGTCCGGGGCACCAGCCCCCCTCTCCCCCCAGCAGCTGCCAGCCATCCTGGGCAGCCCAGAAGCACCTCCGTGCCGAATAGGGGGAGGAGCTTGGCTCCTCCTGGGAAGAGTAGATGCATATATGGGTCAGTGGACTGGTGGGAACGAAGGTTGGACAAGGACCATAGGACAATGGCACATGAGCAAAATAAATACCTACCCTGGGCTGCCCATCACCTGCTTGGATTTGCCTCTGACACAGTGAATTCTAAAGGGAAAGGGTGAACAGCCATAGTATTTGTTTCAAGTGAAAACATACCAGAATGTGCGGGCTCAGAATAGCTGGCAACTTCCTCAATGTCACACAGTAAATGGAGGAGCCTGGCCACAGATTCCTGTGGCATGTAACTGAAGCAGAAAGAAAGAGGGAATCAGCCTATGAATCTGTTGCTCCACAGCTAGATTGCCTTCCCCAAGGTGCTCATGCAACTCTCAGGATGTTTGTGTCCATCCCATGAGGGTCCTGGCGAGTGGTTCCCCCCAATCCTCCAAAAACAAAAACAAAAACAAAAGACACACAAGTACTACCGAAGTAGTAAAGATCCCATTAAGCTTTAGTAATTGTCAAGCCCAAAGAAACTTGGCGGTTTACTGATAGAACCAAAAATAGCCAGGGAGAATGAGCTCCGATGAGCAGCAGCCCCCGACCTCCACGAAAGTTCGCCGGCATCGGGCTCAGCAGCTGGCTGCCCTGGTGGGGCCGGCGCCACCCACGTCTCTCCTCCAAATAGATTCAGGCAGACCCAAGAGGATGCTCGTGTGCTTTACATTTTTAGTGCAGAGCTCATCTTTTCCCTGAAGTCATTTCATTTTATTTCAAGGTACAAATAAAATGTCCAGCTCGTGTACCCTCATGCCCAGGACGTGGAGTGTGCGAGCCCCGTGCGAATTCCCGCACTCTCGGCCTCGGACATCGGAGCCCCGTGTGGGTGGTGTTCCAAGTCCTAGAGTGGTTCGAAGCAGGTGGTATGGGTGGCTTCCAAGTTTCCTGCCACCACTACCAAAATGACAGCAGAAGCAGCGGTGGAGGGAAGAATAAAGAGAAGGAGGCTCAAGGAGCCACTGGGGCCAGCTGTGCCAGGGGGCTGGGAACCACAGCCGCTCCTCAGTCAGCGCCTTTTTAAGGGCTGCTCGTCTCTGCACCCCCAGTTGAGCTCATCTTTGTTTCGGTGGATGCGGTCCCCAACTAAACCCTTCATGAATTTCTAACATTAATTCAATTTTAATGACCTCTATAGTTTCTCGGTTGCTCCTCCAAATCTCCACAAAGTGGTGGCATTGAAACTGGCCCAGGAACTTGTCGAGTAACTTATCCATTAGTTGGTAAATATCCTTAATATACAGATGTGCGGTCTATAGATGCTATATGGTTTTTATTGAAATTATTTGGTATAAAATGAGAGTTAAAAAAAAAAAAGCAAGTATAAAGCCCGCTGACCTCTCACATAAGACCCCTGAAAATAAGTATCAAGATAGAGCCTGTAGAACCCTATAGTTGAAGGAGGTTGTGTTAAAAATCCATATATTAAAACTACCTCCCCATAAGCTCCCCCCCCCACCCCTTATTACATTCAGGTCAGGGCTTTGTAGAAGTTATTCATGGCAGGTTTGGGGAAGGGTGAATAAAAGATTATGTAGATGTGATTAACTTGGTATTAATGCAAAAAAGAACCCCTCTGATCTAGAAGTCTTGACTATTTTAAAATGAGCTAATAGCCGTTGGGGTGAATTTATGTAGCAAATTGCTGTCTGCCGTATTCAAATTATTCCCCGAGCTCTGACTCATTCAGAAAGTACCAAATATCACAGAGGCACACAATTATCATGCTTAATTAATGTTTGCAACCAAAAAGAGTAAGGTTGGAATCTTTAATATCATCGTCGATATTGAAGAACTGAAATTGACTGATTATTATCTTGAGATTAATATATTTTCCCCAAGCCATACCCTGGGGTCAAAAGACCGAGTATTAAAACTATTTGAAAAATTCACTGCAATAATGGCTTTAGGGGCTAATTTTTTTTAATGTCTCGCTTCCTTATGCCGGTACCACTGATTGTTATAGCCTGCACACTTCACCCATTAAGTGGTAATTCAGAGTGACAACTACATTGAAATGAAGCAAGTTAGTTAATCACCGTGAAACCATCCCTGAAATACCCCGTCCAAGCACTCCCGAGTCACTGAAGGCCTCTGATGACCTGATTTTCTCCTGAAGTGAGATCTGCCCGTACAAAGCGGTGAATATGTTTATGGGGCGACAGTTCGGGGGAGGCCTGCAGCTTGGTTGGGCTTGCTGTCGGAGCCCCGAGAATCTTCCAGAGAGCCGTGAGCGGCCCGCTGCTTGCATCGCACAGATTCCCTGAGGAGCAGCCTGCAGGCACGTGAGGGACGCCATCACTTGCTTGTTCCAGCCCCGCAGCCTGGAGACAGGGACATGCTGAGGGTCTGGGTCGGGCTCCGGCCCTTGTCCTCTGACTTGGTTATAAGCAGAACTGGGGGTAGCACAGAGCTCCGTCCGTAAGCACGTGCCCAGGGTTGCCCGCCCATTTTGGCTAGCCTGTCTGGACTGCTGGGGGAAGCTTCCTTTGTCTTCCTTTTTCTTTATGGTCAAGTGGGCTGCGCCACGGGGTCTGTCCCCCCACCGCAGGGAAGTCTGAGTTGGGACTAGTGGTCCCATTATTGCAGTGAATTTTTCAAATAGTTTTAATACTCAGGGCTCTGCATGCCAGTGGTCTTCCATTATTCACTTGTGAGTGAACAAGTTCACAACTGGCTTTTTCGTCTTATTCACGACCCGTTTAAGAAGCATCTTATAATCTGTTCCTGTGTCGTAGGGAAGGGTTAGCATCGCGCTGTTCAGCAGAGGAGGAAAAAAGCAAACAAGCTGGGGGTGGTGCGTTTTTGTGTCATGTGGGTATACGAGGATGTCAAATAGTACATAGAAGTTCAATTAAAAATATAGAAATTTTAGGGGCGCCTGGGTGGCTCAGTGGCTAAGGCCTCTGCCTTCGGCTCAGGTCATGATCTCAGGGTCCTGGGATCGAGCCTCGCATCGGTCTCTCTGCTCAGCGGGGAGCCTGCTTCCCCCTCTCCCTCTGCCTGCCTCTCAGCCTACTTGTGATCTCTCTCTCTCTGTCAAATAAGTAAATAAAATCTTTAAAAAATATATATATATAGAAATTTTAGGGGCGCCTGGGTGGCTTAGTCGGTTGAATGTCTGACTCTTAGTTTCAGTCAGGTCGTGATCTTACAGGTCGTGGGGTGGAGCCTGGCATCTGGCTCTGTGCTCAGTGGGGAGTCTGCTTGAGATTCTCTCCCTCTGCCCCACCCCTCAACTCGTGCATGTGCTCACGTGATCCCTCTCTCTCTCCCCCTCTCTCTCTAAAATAAATAAATAAACAAATCTTTAAAAATATAGAAACAGTAGGTATTTGTATTTAAAACCTGTACTGTGGAATGTGATAAATCCCTCCTCCCCCCAAATAAAACACTTTGGAAGTTGATTTTTGAGTGCATTCTTCTGTTCTCCGCACTCCCAGCCTTCTAATGTTCCCAAGCACAAGGCCCACATGATTTAACTCATTCAAGCATACAGTACTCAGAGAAGGCAGTTTTGAGACCAATGTCAGCATTGGGTGCAGGCTCCCTGGTTTACTCTAGGGTGACAGTGTCTGACCTACAGCTGCGTCATCTATAAAATGAGAATAATAATACCTGTTATAAAACGTGGTTGTTGGGATTAGGGGAGAATATTATGTGAAAGTTGGTTGGTTTTTAATTATCTGGTTGTAAGGTGCTGAGCCTTCACATTTGGTATATCTTTGATACATAGTTTTCATCACTTGGACCTTAATTTTGTTCTTAGGATTGTATAAGCACGCAGTCCACTTTTAAGCAATAATTTTTTTTTAGATCATCCTATTTCTGCCATGTCACAAAAGTGACTGCTTTGACTTCTGACATTTCCATAACGCTGAAGGTTTGACGACTTCAAGGGAGATGCTAAAAAGACATTTTGTTACTTCCTTTAAAACTTACCTTCAAGCTTCACTCAATCTGTGATTGATCTATTTGGCATCAAATAAGAGCTATTCATGGACGGCTCAACCCAAGTCTCGATTTCCAGCTTGAATCCATTCTCTTCTCGGAAGCCCCCACCCCATCCAGGCTGGTTTGCAACTCTGTAATGACCTTTGACGACCCGGGTCTACTCCACTCTCTGTGTTGCAGCTAGAGCAATTTTCTTGACATCCACAATGCTTTACCCCTTTATGGGAGGTGCCGTCTTATTCTTAGCATCTGAGCAGTAAGAATCCAGATATTAAAAAACCTCCTGGATGCTTCACTCCTACCCAGTCAATAGTCAACACTCTTCACTTCTGCTTGCGTGCCTTTTTTTCCTCCCTAAGAGCTGGATGATTCTGCATGGCACCTGGCTCTGTACTCAACACCAGCATTCGCCATATTTATGTTCCTTTCATCTTTTATTTTTGAAGCACCTGCTGCTGGTGCCTGATTTTCCCTCAGGTCTACTTTCTTTTGATGAGTGAATGATTGTGCCAGTGCCTTTAGTACTAGCCCCCTCAAATCCTTTTTGAAAATACAGTATAATACGTGCCCAGCTTATGAACTCAGTGATTCTGATAATCATATAATTAAAAATACAGACCCTGGTTACAAGACGAAAATAGATTTAGCTAGGTCATCCTGAAAGGCTGAAAATATTTTGTCTTTCTGTTCTTCCTCTTCTGTTAATGTATGGGAAAAGAAGATTTCCAGCTTTTTCAATTTGCAAGTGATTTTTCAATTTGGTATGAATTAACTATAAAAAGAACATTCTAGCTTTAGAATTTGGCTTGTCATTTAAAAAAAATAACAAGAGAGTCATCTCTTTAATAATCTCTAGCCAATTAAGGGTTTGAATGATTTATAAATTTATGAATTTTACAATTTAAAGCCTCATAAAAAGCACATTTTTCGAGAATGAAACAGTCATCACGTTTAGTTTTATTATAGTTTAGTTTCCAAAGTCCTGGTGATATCCTGATTTAGATTTTACCTTGGTACTAAGTATTGCCCAAAGGGACAAGAATATGTGCTAGCAATTGAGTCTAGTCTGGGAGGTGACCTCTTTCCAAAACTTTAAAAATAAGTTACACCAGTACATCTCAAACACTACAGGGACCACTGTCCTAGTGTATCTTGTCTGAGCCTTGACAAAGTAAGACTCTTTAAGTCACATAATAGGTACGTGATAAATATATAAAGTATATTTGAAAAGTTTTAAAAGTTGGAAACAAAAGATTTAAACCAAAATCTCACATGTTGGGGATTGTGCACGTGGAAGGCTGGTTGTAAACATATTGTCCTAAGTCCTTGACTTGACATTTCTGAATCCACCATGCCCAGTTTACCTAGATTTGTCAGGGAGTTCTGCATTTCAGCTTTGGATGCTTTAATTTGCTTTTTTAAAATTTAACAGTGCCTTTAGATTTTTCTACCCATTCCTGAATGTATTCCAGGAGAAGTAAGGAAGTGTATTACCCCAATCAGCATTGTCATGAAGAAGAGTTACTAGAAATTACTTTGACACATGAAACTGGCAGCCCAAGAATCAGAATTTGGAATTTGCCAGTCAAACATCCCATGGGCTAATTCTTCCTAAAACTGCTATCCAAGTTGACAGCTTTCCAGTTGTTGGAAGGATGATTATTATGGCCTTTTTGGTGGATTTGAGAAGTTTTGCAAATGTGATCAACAGAACAGTTGATTATTGACAAGACACATTAGCCACTTTTTATTAAGCAGAAAACAGATCAGTATGAGCTTAAACATCTTGGCCATATAAACAGACTAGCAAAAATTGAGGTGCAGGATAATCAAAGCTAAAGGTGCTGGATACATTTTAAAGGCATGAAAACACCAAAGCAGACACTAACACCATGAAAAACATAAAAAGAAGTTGTTTGAACTTCAAGGTATTAAAAATGAATACAATGAGGCCTTGTTTATTGACCATTGTAGGAGAAGGAATATCCCTATGATAAATACAGTCCTCCATTTTCTAGGCCAACCAGATATCTAAGATTTGATTATTTTTCAACCTAAAAAATGTCACCATAGACATTTCTCACGAGTTGAAAATTCTACCACAGAACTATCTATGATCCAAAATAATTTTCACAAAATAGGATTTCTCTTTCAAATTTCAGAACTCTTCTAATCTCTTTTATGTGAAATTTTACAATATATTTCACCCTTTTCTTTATAGATCCTTATATCTTCTTACCATGATTTAATCTTTTTTGCTGAGTCAGGCCATACTTACTGTAGAGTGTGGTAACCGTGGGTCTTGAAGAGGTTCAAGGATGTTTGGAGTAGGGTACTGGGGGAAGTGAGTTGGAAGAGTAGGGGGTGGGAGGACAGCTAGTAGGATTTTCAAAATTGAGATTTTAGAGACGATAGCAGCTGTTGAGGATGACCAGTTCTAGGACAGGGTTTCTTAACCTGATTACCTATGAAAATCATCTGGAGAACTTAAACAATATGCCAATGCCCTGGTCCTACCCCATTGTTCTCAGGGACCCAGGCTCCTTCAGCTTTTAACTTTACCATCCCTAATATGTGGCCCTCTTCATCATGACCCCAGATAAAAAGCTCCAGCTTTTATATAGACATGCTAAGCAGTAGGATAGAAAAGAAGAAGGGCAAAGGGTAAGTCAGCTGTCTCTTAAGACAAAGCACCTGTCACACGGCGCTTGTTTGCATTCATCGTGCAGAACTTGATAATGTGTCATACCTAATTGTGAGAGAGATTGGGACATTAGTCTTCAATCTGGGTAGCCATATGCCCAGCAAACATACTATTACTATGTAAGAGAGGGAGAGTGGTTATTTTAAAACAAGCTGGCATCTCTATCAGCTCTAGAAGAGTAGTGGATTACATTGTCTGATAATATGATCTTCAGGCGATCTGACAATTTTGAAATTCGGTTATCTTCTCCCATCCCAGGCTCTCAGGTCCATGGGTGTAAAAGGAAAAGCAGCCTCCAGTTGAGAGGGATCCAGTTCACTGAATGATTTCTGCAGGGGATCACCCAAGTTTCAGTTAGGGCAAGAATGGGAAGTCCAGGAAAGTTTGGTGTAGGGGATTTTTCTGATAATGACATTATTTCTCTACCCACCATCCCTCTATGTCTGCGTTTTCTCCTTAAATAGCAATATTCCATTATAATAATCACTCCTTTGCGAATCTCCACAAAGCCCTGATGCGTCTCTGTCTTTGTAGTACTTCTTGGATGTCCCCTACTCCATGTAAGCTTAACTCCCAACAGCCTCCTCACAAAATTAGTAACCACAAAGCTTAAATGTCGAGTCACCATGGCTTGGCAATCCCAAAACATTTCCCTTGAATGGGTCACGTCCCATTCCTGAGAGGAGTCTGTCTGTCAGATTCCTCCTGAAACCTGAAATCCCCCCTCCACTTCTGCCCTCTTTCAGCTAGTGACCTCACTTGGTATTTCAATGAAAAAGAAATGAAGCAACTGGGTGGGAGTTTCTTTGCTCCCCGGTTCTGAGCCCACGTTCTGCGTTTCTCTCTTGCTCACTTTACTTGGCAGCGACATCTCCCAGCCTCTGTGAGAGGCTAAGCTCTCTACGATGTGCCCTCAAGCCTATCTCTTCTTGCTTTTACAGATATTTTTCTTGTGCAAGAATATCTTCTCTACCGGCTTGCTCTCATCAACATGCACACGTGTTTAAAAAAAAACAAGCCAATCGTCTTTGCCCCACATACCTGTCCCCACACTGTCCCGTTTCTTGGCTCGTCTTCACAGCAAAACTTACGGAAACCATTTTGTACGTGACTGCTGCCGGCGATTCCCCAATTCCTCCAATTCCTCACCTGTCTCCAATCTGGCTTCCCTTCACACTTCACTGAAATTGCTATTTTTAAGTGTCCATTTGTTTCTAAATATAACTGCTCATCTCTGTCCTTATCTTACCTGACCTCTAAAGCAGCATTCCACATGCTTGATCACCCCTGTCTCCCTGAATCAAATGTCTTCTTATAGCATTTGTGACACCACACTCCTCCCCCATTTTCTTGCTATCTCTCCAAGTCCTACTTATGAGTTTTCTCTAATGGCTTTTTTCTACTCAGCCTCTGAACATAGAAGTGCCCCGGGCGCCAGTCTTGAACCTCTTCCCTCTCTCTAGGTTCATAAACCCTCATAACCTCTCCCTGGAGCTCAAGACTCATGTCCACATATCTGCTTGGCATCATCACTTGCGTGTTTCATAGACATCCTAACCTCTGCAATTCCAAACAAAGCTCTTTCTTTCTCACCACATACGTGATCCCTGCTTGCCACCTTCTTCATCTCAATAAAGGTCATTTACCGAGCAGCCAAAGTTAGCAACTTTGGTGAAAGCTTTGATTCTCCATCCCCCACCATATGTCATTCATCAGCAAGTCCTGCCAGTTCCGCCTTCAAAATCCATCCTAAGTCCTTATAATTCTCCATCCCCATTGCTCCCACCCTCATCCAAGCCACCGTAGTCTCCTGACCTAGTGCGCTAGCCTCCCTGCTCCCACTTTTCTCTCTTGTAATGTATTCCCTAAGAGTGGCCAGAGTGATCTTTAGAATCTCACGTCCAGTAATCCAGGACCTTCCCTTTGCACTGGAATAACACCTCAGCTCCTCACCGTGGCCCAGGGCCCTGTGTGATCTGACACCTGTGCACCTGTCTGGCCTCATCATACGACCCCTGCTGGGGGCGCACTGGGGCCGCTTCACCTTAGGCTAGGGCACTTATTCTCACATTCTCTGGCAGCTTTCTAGTGGGGTCACTCCTTATCATTCAGGTGCGAAGGTCACCTCCCCAGAGAAGCCCTCCCTGAATACCTTATTTGAAGAGGTTCCCTCCCAGTCTCTCCCTCTGTGTTTATTCTCCTGGCACTTACCCTCCCTGAGGGAAGGGACCACCATGTCCAGCTTATTCACATCTGTATTTCCAGTGTTTAGTATAGTCATTAACCTTGAGTAGAAACGAATCAATTTATTGAATACCCGAATGAAAAATAGTCTGGAACATATCTCAGATTTTTGTCACACCACTTGCATCCCTCTTATTTGTACCATGACTGCCACCGGGAGCCGTAACATCCTGATTACTATTTCTAAAAACAGTGACACCCCAGTTTATGGTTTCTCAACCACAAGGGGCTGGGAAAAGCAGTTAACTAACCTCGTTAGGAACTGCATGTGAAGGGAGCCTGGGTGGCTCAGTTGGTTGGGTGACTGCCTTCGGCTCAGGTCATGATCCTGGAGTCTTGGGATCGAGTCCTTCATCGGGCTCCCTGTTCAGCGAGGAGTCTGCTTCTCCCTCTGACCTTCCCCCTCTCATGTCCTCTCTCTCTCATTCTCTCTAATAAATAAATAAGTAAAATCTTAAAAAAAAAAAAACAACTGTGCGTGAAGAATGGGCGAATTTAGAAGTCAAGTCCAGCATTAGTGAGGGGCATTATCCTTGTTTATTTTCCAGTGAATATTATTGTCCTAGTGTCATGAATTTTGTTATTGGTACTGCTGCACAGAGATGTCCAGAAGCTTGTCTGGTCAGGACCTCCAGCATCACGGTCTTACAGGAAATACAAGAAGAGAAGTCAGATGTGCTCTGAGTCTTGATGACTGCTTGTTGAAGCCTGGGAAGGGAGGTCCGAGAGGTGAAGGGACAGCCAAGGGGGGCGCCTTCTTGTGTGTTGGGGCTCTTCCTGAGCCTGTCTTCACCGACTCCAAGAGAGGGGGCTGCGAAGGGGGATTGGTTTTATTTATGTTATATACATAACATACAGTGTAACATTTTAGCCATTTACGGGTACAGTGGCATTCAGTGTATTCATGTCATGTGACCATCACTGCTGTCCATCTCTAGAACTTTCTTATCATCCCAAACTGAAAATCTGTACCCGTGAAACAATTAACTCCCCATTCCCCCAGCCCCTGGGAGCCTTTATTCAACTTTCAGTCTCTGGATTTGACAACTCCAATAGAAGGAACCGGCTTCCTCCCATGCCTCCTTCACCGTCAGCTCTCTCACTGCTGACCCTTCCGGCCGCCAGACATGTAAGATGGGGTTTGTGGGGACAGGTGAGGCACATTCCCATGTCACTCAGCTGCACCACGCCAGCTGGGTATCCTACAGTTCGACTCCATTCTGACACCTTCTACCTGGAGGTAGCGTTAGATCCCACGGGTTTCAGGGCTCAGTCCCATGAGTCAGTCCCGACCCCGTCCCCGCCTTCAGATGACAGCTGCAAGTCCACATTGTTTCCTGTGCTTCTGAGCGACCAGAGATCAGCGGTTCCTACCATCTCCTCCTCGGGAGAGATTAATTTGCCAGAGCGGCTCACAGAACTCAGGAAAACCTCTTACTACATCACTGGTTTATCATGGAGGATAACTGAGGAATGGCAAGATGGAAGAGACGCACAAGATAAGGCATGTGAGAAGGGGAGCAGGCTTCCGGTCCCTCCCTGGGCCCCACTCTCCCAGCCTCCACTATGTTCACCAACTGGGAAGCTTCTCGAACCCCTATCCCTTTGTGTTTTTAGGGAGGCTTCATTACATAGGCATCATTGATTAAATAATTGGCCATTGACAATTAGTTCAACTTCCGGTCCCTCTTCCCCTCCCCCAAGGGCAGGGCAGGGGGGAGCATGGGTCTGAATGTCCCAACCCCAGTCTAATCATGGAGTCGGTTCCCCTGGCAACCAGCCCCCATCTAAGGGGCTTTGCAAAAGTCACTTCATTAAATAAACTCAAGTGTGGTTGAAAGAGGCTTGTTATAAATAACAGAGGACACCCATTTCTCCTTTAATACTCTGAAGTTATTTCAGGAACTGAGATCAAAACTAAATATCATAACCAGAGATGCCACTATGGCTCTTCTGTAGGAAATTACAGGAGTTTCGGGAACACCAAATATAGATTTCTTACTATAAATCACAATATCCCACTCATAAGCAGATTTATACCATATTTGTCTTTTTTTGTTTGTTTATTTCTCTTAGCATAATGTTAAGGTTCATCTATGACCTCACTTGCCAAAAATCTCGTTCCTTTTCAAGGCTTCATAATATTCTAGTGTGTTTATCTACCACATTTTGGTTAGCCTTCATTTGACAACTGTGAATAGTGCTGCTGTGAACGCTAGGGTGCAAATCCCTGTTTGAATCTCTGCTTTCACTTCTTTTGTGCATATACCCAGAAGTGGAATTACTGGATCATATGGTAATTCTGTGATGAATTTTTTAAGAAAAATGCTAAAGGGGCTTAAAACCCATTAACTTATTGGAGAAAAGGACTATTTGTTGATTGCCTCATATATGTCCTATAGTATATTAGGCAGCAGAGAAATGGGAATGGTGGGTCACATCTCCTTCTCTCAAGAGTTATAAGGCCTTAGGAGGAGGGACGTGTATAAATAAAAGTAGCTATTATATGCCATTTTTAGTGCTATAATAAGATGTGTATAGAGTATTATGGGAGCATATTATAATAATAATGATTGCTAGTGTTTCTGAAGACAAAACTTCCTTGGATGTTGTCCAGGATAGATGTTCTACCACATTTTGGTTAGTAGTGGGTGATACGGTAAATTTCCAGCGCACAAGTTTTGGTTGTGCATTTGTTTTTTTTTTTAATAGTTAACAGTCCATCCACCTTTTCTATGATCTAAATGTCTCTTCTGTTTTCTCTTCCTTTAGTGGTTTTTAATTGCCAACAGATCTTACAAAGTCAGTGCAGCGAGCTCTTTCTTCTTCAGTGGTGTGTTTGTGGGAGTCATCTCCTTTGGTCAGCTTTCGGATCGCTTCGGAAGGAAAAAAGTCTATCTCACAGGTAATCAGTTAAGAGTGCTCATGCACTGAATAGGAGGACTTACTTCCTTAAGGTTCTCAGGAAATTACCATGTGGATACAGAACTGATTTTTAATACACTGGCAAGAGGCCACACTGCAGCCAGAATTGATTCTGGCTAAGCGTTTTTAAGGGACCAGCGGCATACCTGGGGAAGGCCACGTATTTGTGTCTAAGCTTTTCAGAGATGATGGTCCTTCTGGCAACTCCCGAATTCTAACTTATGCCACGTTTCTAAAGAGAACAGAGACTGAGCCAGTGTATGAGATTCATTTCCTTGTATCTTGTCTGTTGGTTCATTTCAAATATGCTCTATAAGAACCAGCATAGTTTTTTTGACAAGCTGAGCATGAGCTGGGATTTTTCCATTTCCCACAGTTGTGAATAATTGAAAACTGTGCATGATTGACATGTAACAAAGAAAGAGAAACCTTAGTTTTTATTTATAGTTTTTAAGAGAAAATTTTTTTTAAAAAAAGCATAGCTTAGGAAAATTTAAGTTTACAAAGATTTATCTTTACAGACGTAAAGTCAGTATAATTTATTACTTTGATCAAATGCTGTTTTATATTCGGATTATTGACTGCTGTTCCTCTAATTGTAGGTTTTGCTCTTGACATCTTATTTGCTATTGCAAATGGGTTTTCCCCCTCCTACGCGTTCTTTGCGATAACTCGCTTCCTGGTGGGCGTGATGAATGGAGGAATGTCGCTGGTGGCCTTCGTCCTGCTGAACGAATGTGTGGGCACCGCCTACTGGGCACTCGCAGGTACTGCTTCACTCCGTGAACATGACGGAGATGGTGAGCTGCCCCAGAAAACCTCGAAGGCAGCCAGTTGAACCTCAGAGGCTAAAAATGCACTTGGACTTGAGGCACTCCATCTCACCGTTAGATTTGCTTTCTGGAGTTTGTTCTGTATGACCTTGAACAAGTCATTTTATTCATATCCCTCTGTAGACAGTCTCCCCTGGGGCCCACTTCACAGATGGTGAGCTTACCTCCAGATTTTTCCAGGAGTGTCAGTTTCCTCAGAAGGACATTAACTGTTTACACCTTAAACTGAAAAATAGCGCAGATGTAAGAAAGCCTAGACACTCCTTCTGCAGCACTGCCTTATTGTATTTTATTAAATATTTATCTCCTGGATAGGGGAGGGACGAGTTGGGAGGACCTGTTGATGTAGGGCCTGTGCTAGGCCAAATGAGAAATTTGTTTTTATTTGAAGTGCAGTTGGAAGCCAGTGGGCGAATTAAATAGTGGAGCAATAGGATCAGATAGGATATGGAAAGATGATTGTGGCAGAGATATGGAGAGTGGACCATGAGTGCGGGGAGAAATTGGAGAAGGAGAAATTGAGTGGTCATTCAGGAGGTGGTTGTGGTTGGCCTGTGAAACATGATGGGGGCTTGCTTAGACACGGTGGGGGGAGAGGAACAGGGACGAGGGCCATGTGGGCTGGATTTTGGTGGGACAGCGACTTGCTGAAGGGTCAGAGTGGGGAGAGAAAGAGGAATCAGCAGGACCTCATGCTTGCAAACCGGGTGGATTGCTGGTACCATTTACAAAAATGAAGTCAAACCTGCAGAAATTTAGTTTTTACTAGTGTGAACCAAGCAAACATAGCATGACAATGATTTAAAAGAAGCAGACAGGAAATCTGAAAATAGGACCAATATCTAACAGCCCATAAACAGAAAACCACCAGTGACACTCCAGAATGATAACATGCAAACGTGGTGATTTGAAATGTTCGTTTTTTAATTAATTTTTTGAGCACATAACCTAGAGCCTTCCCACATCTGCATCTCCACACCACCTCCATTGTCATTTCTAGGCAAACATGTGCAGCTTCTTGCTGGACATGAGATCTGAATGTCGATTGGACCCTCAAATAAAAATTATTGCTTTCTTTCACCTAAAACCTTCATCTTCCGGGATCTCTATCTATGGTAATGTCATCACAGCATTTACGGTCATTAAACTAGACGCCTTCAAATCCTGTCCTCTTGTCTGTCATACCCAGTTGATACCACTCTTAACTGATTATAAGGGATGGAGCGTCAACTCTGATGAGCATCTGTATATAAAGGGAAATTATGTGGTTAATATAACCAAACCTGTGAAGGGCCAGGCCTCCGTGATGCCCACAACCAGGAAATCTGATGCTTCTTGTCTCTGCCCCCTAATCCTCCCCGAGAAGCTTTCTCTGTACAGTCAGGGATGGGTCCCTGTAGCCCTCAGCTCTCACCACCAAGTGTAGTATTTAAAATCCAGGCTCAGAGCTCAGACTGGCCCAGCCGGGGCCCTGCAGTGAGGGGAACTATGATGGGCATGCCGCCCCCTCTTGAACCACAAGGATAAAGGAAGGGGAGGTCCGCTCTCTAGAAGAGGGAAGGGGTATTCTTGGAATTAGATAGGAGTCCTAGGTAGACAGTATTTTATAGTAGATACTCACCATGGAAGACTTCCCAGTGGCTTTTTGGGGGAGGTTAATAGACGTAAGGGGCTATACCCATATCAAAGCAGGACAGTATAGCTAGTATTTGTATATTTGTATAGCAGGCATTATTTCACCTTAAACTAACAACTGCCCTCGAGAAAACCAAGGCTCAGAGACATTTAGTAATTTGCCGGCGGTCACACAGCAGCAGGTGGCAGAACTAGGGTGTGAACTCAGTCCCTCTGAAACAGTCCCATTCTATGGGCTGTCTTCCTTTTGCCTACATTGTTGTCGGTGGAGATCAAGTGCTCGGAGCTGTTCTGAGCAATGACAGAAAGCGTTATTCTTGGAAGCCAGGTGCTGTCTGATGCACTGTAATGAAGCTGTAATAGCCATTGATTATCTTAAATTTGCAGGGAAATCATAGCGTCCCCACTCCCTTACTTATCAGACCACATGTTCGGATTTCGTATTCTGGGCATGCGGCCACTTCAGCTCTCCCTTCTGCTCCCCCCTTTCCCTCACTAGGGCACAGAGTAGACATGACGTTATGGCTAGAGAATTGATCATCCCTGGGCAACAAAACAAGAACATGTTTCTTTTATAGAATTCTTGTAGAAAGTTCTTGTAGCAAGATCAACGAGGTCTGTCACTGCGCGTTGCCCACAGAAGCCTGCCTTTCCTTGGGAGGGTGGAGAGGGAGGACAGGGACCGCACGCAGGCTCCGCCCACCCTGCGTACAGCTCCGTGTCCTACACAGCGCCCCTGACCTCTCTGTGCTGTTTCCTCTTTGTGTGTGGCTCTACCGGCACCTGCTTCATAGGACGACGTATGTCAAAGGCTGACTGCACAATAAGTGGTAGCGGGTACTACTACACATCGTGATAGCAGTTACAGAAAGCATGTCAGAAGCATAAATTCACACGTGTATCGGGTGAGCCAGGGGACTTAATACCCATCTCACCATTTATTTCAAAAAACATAGGAATTTTCACAATCCCATGGGTGATTTTTTTCCCTTCTAAGCGTACTGGCAAAAATCCAGGCTTCGTGGAGACAGACAAGAACCAGAGAGCTATAAAATGTCATGTATCTGGTGCGGATATACCAAATGGGGCAGGGTAAGAGGGAGAGCTGAGGAGTAGCCTGTGATTTAAGATGAGGATTGGATAAGAGGAAGTCCCAGCACTGTGATAATCTCATGACCTAAAAACCTTAGCACCAGCCAGCAAAGCATCTCTCCAAGCTTCAGCACGTGTGCAGGCGGACGTCGGCACTGCCTCCCGTGCAGAAAGCACTTGGGCAAACCCTGAAAATTCATCTTGACCACATGTGGTTTGTATTTTTCACCTGTCCTTCCTCCTTTTCCACTCACTCACTGGCCTCTCTGCCACTTTTCTCATCGGATGATCGCTATTTGTGTAGGCTTTTCTTCCCTGCCGACGCCTCCCAAGGAAGGCGTTGGCTCTGTGACACGGGTTGGAAAGGGGGGCGTGGATGGTGCTTTCTCCAGTAACAGGCGTCTTTTCCCTGAATTAGGATCGATTGGTGGCCTCTTCTTCGCGGTCGGCATTGCCCAGTATGCCCTGTTGGGATACTTCATCCGCTCCTGGAGGACCCTCGCCATTCTGGTTAACCTGCAGGGAACGGCGGTCTTCCTTCTGTCTTTGTGAGTAGTTTTTCCTCTTAGAGGTTTAACTTAATACACAGAAGGAATGTCTTAAGAGGTTGCGGGTTATTCCCTTTCAGGAGTTTGCCTGAACCGACTTTGGTGAAGAGCTAAATCCCGCAAGCGCTCCAATGCTTGGCAGCTGCTGGGAAGAGAGATGCTTAATTAATTCAGAACACAGGTATCCCTTGTTTCAAGTAACCTCTCCGTAGACTGCATTTTAACCTTCAAGTTACTGACCCAGGGTACCAGTTTCTTCTGTAACCTAATGCCTCAATCCTAAAGATCTTGAGGCTGGATCGGGTCAAGGACTAGGTGTCCCATTCAGGTGTGATGCTGCAGATATCACAGTCCATTCATAGCCAGTGTGCAGCGGCAACTGTCCATCCTACAGGTGACTCTTACTTCAGGGCCTCTAAATGTGGACATGAGAAGACTCTCAGATATGGGAGAACTCCTTAGGGTGGATGGGCTCAAAGCAGTAAAAGGGGGATTTCCTGGTCAGGGTGGGATGCTGCAAACAACTCGCTCAGAGGTCACACCGTGATGCTTTAAATGCTGTAAGGCGAGCCACCAACTTAGAGCCCTTTTACCAGTTCTTTCTTCCCCTAGAGAAAATTTGATTAATAAGGTTATTAATAGTGTTTGTTATATGATATATATTACATGATATATCATAGAATAATATTTTTAATTAATATTCTTCCCTAAATCACCTCAGGCTCCAGGAGCAGTAAAACAAATGTTTAAGAGACATTCACAGCGTTCTCCATAAAATAACATTAAATACTGACCATCTTGTTGGGGCTCAGAAACCCAGTTTCACTCATAAATACTGTACTACGTTCTGATCTTTAGTCACAAAGAAGTAACACTGTTCCATTTCTTATTTCATCATTTTAATGATGTGCCTAAGAAGTTTGACGTTTTAGGGGCGCCTGGGTGGCTCAGTCAGTTAATGTCTGTTCTCAGCTCAGGCCATGATCACAGGGTCCTGGGATCGAGTTCCTCATCAGGCTCCCAGCTCAGCGGGGAGCCTGCTTCTCCCTCTGCCCCTTCCCCTGCTCGTGCCTGCTCTCTCTCACTCTCTTTCTCACTAGTGAATAAAATCTTTTTTAAAAAAAAAGGAAGTTTGAATTTTTAGTTTTATTTCACTAGAAGTTTTAATGTGCTTACGAAAGGCTTTCTCCTGAGGTAGCAGACCTCTAATTTTAATCATTAAAATTTTGGGAATAAATAAAATTTTCAGCCAGTGGTACCAGCTTCTGTGCCATAAAGTGAAGGATATATGTGGTAGAATTTTCCTACAGATGCATCTTGATTGTAGTCGTGATTTATTCAAGTTCTACTAATTGAGATTTGGTAGATTAAGGATTGACCTGAAATCTGTTTTTGTATTCTCTAAAAATGAATATAATAGCGGGGCGCCTGGCTGGCTCAGCCGGAGGGGCAATGTGACTCTTGATCTCAGGGTCATGAGTTTGAGCCCCACACTGGGCGTAGAGATTACTTAAAAATAAATAAACTTTAAAGAATGAATATAATAGAAATACTTTACCTATACTTGAAAAAGCAAAATGATATTAAATGTATTTAATTATATTAATTGGAATGAGATAATTCTACCAGAAAGGGAAACTAACGTTTTATTAGTTTGTGTATTAAAAATTTTTGGAATGGGTGCCTGGTATCATCCTTGAATTAATAAGCAGTCATGTAAATGTAGGTAGATAAGTGAATTTTCTTTTATAAATAGCTATAAAGAGCTAATAAGTCTCCTTTAGAGTGACTCGGACGGATGGCATGAGCTGAGCCGTTTTGCCTTCTCTCCTGAATGTGATCTGAGTTTGTTACGGCCCTAGAGCTCGGTGGGGCATCCACACCCTGGGAAATGAATTCAGGGCAGGAAACAGTAGGAAACAGAGAGAAAAGACCATGTGAACCTGAAATATACATTTATTCCGTTAGGCCTTCCCACGGTCAGCCTGCAGTTTATCTCTTCTGATCGTCTCTCCGCCCATTTCCCTATCTTGTGTCCGGGCACAGCGAGCTGCCTGCAGTTTCTGGCATCAGCTCGTCCTGTCCTGCTTCCATGCCGTGCCCCCTGCTCGCCGCTGCCCCTGCCCTTCCCGCACCCTGCTCTCCAGTCTTCTAGTTAACTCCTGGCCTTCTGGGTTTGCTCAAATGCGACCCCCCCAGACTTCTCCCCATCGCACCTCCAGCTACCCGTCATTTGCTTTGGCTTCTGAATTTGCTAGCACTTACCCCACACACTTTGAGGGCTCTATTTCCACCTCACGCTGGAGCCCATCTCTCTGCACCAGGAGCTCCCTCCCTGGCGGCCGCAGGCGCTCGGCTCTGTCAACCTGTCCCCGAGCACCAAAGCCCAGAGTCTTTCGCACAGATGATCCATCGGGTCCACTGGACAGGTGTGGGCACAAAAACATCTGGAATTAGCCTTCAGAATTAGCTGTCAGCGACATAAGAAAAACTCATTATTTTAGAGTCATACCTTTTTTTTGTTTTTGTTTTTGTTTTACTAGAAACATTAGTGCGTAGTTTAAAAAATCCTCATTTTCACAATACATGAATGGAAACGGTTTTACCCTAAAAATCAGTGCCCCCATAATTTACAAAGATTTTCCACCTTCTGAGAAATTCACAGGACATGTTTCGAGCAGAGACAACTTTGTTAAATTAGCACTGTAGCTTCTGAAGGTGGCCCCAGCAGCGGGCAGTGTGTTTAAAGACTGCTCTTTCTTTTAAAAACACGTCTTGCTGTTTGATATGCAGAATTTGCACGCGTTGGAATTTATATTCCCAAGTCCATCCATTGGCAACTAGGTGGGCCTTTGTGTAAGTAAGTTTACTGGCTTCTCCAAATGTGGGGACATGTCAGGTCTTCGGTTTGTGTGTAAGATGGACCCTTTCCATAGAAATAGTTTAGTAACTCAAATTTCCAAAGCTTGACTATCTCTCAAGTATAAAAGTGATTTATAAACATTTAACAGTAATGTAAACATTTATGTAACAGTAATTTACAAACATTTTAACAGTGATTAATGCTTATCAACAATTCTGAAAACAGGGAAGTTGGAGGGAAAGGGGACAGTGAGCTAAATGACCCAAAGACAGTGACTTAGTATTTTGGCTGTTCTCTTATCTCCTTTCTCTCACCTCCCCGTTCCCCTCGGTTTTAATTTATATTACGACAGACTTCTGGTGTCTCACTTCCTTTTCCCTCCCAGGGGTACTCTCTGTGCTCATCACAGTAGTCTTTATTTATGTTCTTTGGATTTGTACTTAGAGTCAATCACGTGGTTTACATGGTAGCTCGTAAGCCGCCTGGTAAATAGGGCCAGTGGGTCCGCTTGATGATCGGCAGACCTAACTTCCAGCAGAACAATATTTTGCTTGATTATCTGCTTGTGTATCAGTAATAATAATTGAGTAGTAATGAAGCTGTAAATCAAGGGATTTTTTTAGGCTATAGTAGAAGGCCTGTGTGCCTGCTTTGGTTGACGACCAAATGTGCACGAGTATTCTCTCCCCAGTAGCAAAGCTTTGGGGGGATTCCTGCCTTCTTATTTTCTCTGAGCACCTGCTACATTGCTCGATGCAAAATGAAAGTGCTCAACAAGTGATTATTGGCGGACTGGCTGTCCACGAAGTTCCAGATTCTGTGGTATTTGTTGCCACTTCACTATCCTTATGGGAAGGCATGGAGAATTCTAAAAGGCATCCTCAACAGCCAGTGAGTAGTACTCATATAGAAGTTTCATATTAAGCAAATAATGTCACATTAGATCAAAAGGTACTGAATGTTATATTTAGTAAGCAAGGTGTCCCTGTTCCTCCCAATTTGTCTTTGACAAGTCCTCTAGCCATACACACAGAAGTGTGATGAGGAAAAGGACACATCAGAGCGCTAAGTCTTAAAACTATTGGAAAATATCAGTGGCAGTATAACTGTTCAATACTTTGTAGTTGTGGCAGAAAATAATTATTTGGTACCTGGAAATTAGCCAAGATGACTTTTATTCTTTAAGGTCTTGGGGAGCAGGAAAATACCCTGAGGACATAGTAAAGTGAGCATGTCAACTGATTCAAGTATTTGGAAGCAGGAAATGCTCGAAAATAGTTGAGATGTGATGAACCCTATTTGATTTTATGTAGAGTCTTAAAATAACCTCTGCCTTCTTAATAACATCACTACATTAAAAACCTGTTTTAAAATTTTATTTTTTCTGATGAGACGATAAAAATTACCTTCTTTGTGAGGCTTTGTCAGAACTTAAGCACCTGCCATCTCTGTGCTATTATTCTCACACTTGGCGAGGGTTTAGAACCCTCTCCGACCTGTGCTATATGAAAAATTTGTATCACTCAGTATTCTAGGCTTAACTTGCCATTCATCTATTTAAATTTGTTTAAAAGGAAATTTATACTGCTTAGCTTTTTTTTTTTTTTTACCGCTGTTTTGCAAGTATGTTCTTGGTTTCCATTCATAAAGCCGTCACCTTTTAATCCCGGCACGTGGTTGAAAGCGGCCCCTCTCTCTTTCACCTGTCATTAGGAGAGGTAGTTTTAACCCTCACACGGAATCCGGTTGTGGTGCGGGAATCCGCATACTCCTAGGCGAATTGTCTCCTTCCTATATGAATATACAGCCTTTAATGACGTCTCTTTCAGATTCATTCCTGAATCACCTCGTTGGTTATACTCCCAGGGTCGACTGAGTGAGGCCGAAGCGGCTCTGTACCTCATCGCCAGGAGGAACCGCAAGCTCAAGTGCACGTTCTCCCTCACCTACCCGGCCAGCAGGAGCCGCAGGGAGACCGGGAGTCTCCTAGACCTGTTCCGTTACCGCGTCCTCTTGGGGCACACGCTGACCCTGATGTTCATCTGGTAATTATTCCCAGGGGCTGTGGATGATGTGTTTCCTTCTCCAGGGTCACCGAAAATTTTACCTGATTTGTCAGCTTGAAGTGGTTTTTGCAAGAACAGGTCCTCTGCCTCTTAATGCCCGTGTCGTGCTCAGCTCTGCTTTCACGGTACCCTCCTGGTCAAGGAGGAACCCACGGGTTGCGGACGGCGGGTTTACTGACCTTGAGTAAATAGACAGCAGAAACACATCTTTGCGCCTGAGCTCTTTCATGCAAATACTTAAGTACCAATCTCCAAAAAAAAAAAAAAAAAAGGAAAGCGAGCATGTTAGAAGAATTTCTAAATAGGAGTTTAAAGTACCTACCTTTGGTTTTAGCATTACGTTGGTCGGATGCCACGCTCTAGTTTTAGTGCCCCGTCTTGCACTCTGTGTGACATTCTCTCTCTCGCTTACTCCCGGGGGGGGGAGTGGGGGTGGGCGGTGTTGTTCCCTGCACAAATGGAGTCCTGGGAGTGTGAAATGATGGATTCAAAGCCACCTGTGCAAATCAGGGCGTGAACAGATAGCCTCTGAATCTGATTTCCTCGTCTAGCCTATTCCTACCCGCCTCTCAACACGCTCTCAGCAGTCACGTGAATCGCACCGAATGGTTCAAGATGGCTCCGCTTAAAGAATGGGGCAGAGAGGGGAGACATGGATGGGCGATGCGTACAGGGCATGAACCGCACGTGTGTGGTAATGCGGTGTAGGCACTCCGCGTTTTACTGTGCTTCTCTGATACTCTGTGTTTCATGGTTGAAGGTTGGCAGCAACCCTGCATCGAGCAAGTCTGCCGGCACCGTTTTCCAGCAGTATTTGCTCCCTTCGTGACTCTGTGTCGCATTTTGTTAATTCTCGCATTATCTCAAACTTTTTCATTAGTATTCTGTTTGTCTGTGATCTGTGATCGGTAATCCTTGGAGTCTATTATAATTGTTTGGGGACACCACGAAGCACACCTGTATATGACAGTGAACTTAATAAACGTGTGAGTTCTGACTGTTCCACTGACTGGCCATTCCCCTATCTCTCTCCCTCTTTGGGGCCTCTCTATTCCTGGAGACACAACAATATTAGAATTAGGCCAGTTAATTAGGCGTACCATGGTCTGTATGTGTTCAAGTGAAAAGAAGAGTCACATGTCTCACTTCAAATCAAAAACTAGAAATGGCTCAGCTTATCAAAGAAGGCATGTTAAAAGCCAAAGACAGGCCAAAAGCTAGGCTTCTTGCACCAAATACTTGGCCAAGTTGTGAATAAAAGAAAAGTTCTTAAAGGAAATTGAAAGTGCTACTCTAGTGAACACATGGATGACTAAAAGCGAAACAGCCTTATTGCTGATATGGAGAAAGCTCTCATGGTCTGGTTAAAAGATCAAACCAGCCACAACATTCCCCTAAGCCAGAGTCTGATCCAGAGCAAGGCCCTAACTCTCTTCAGTTCTCCGAAGGCTGAGAGAGGTGAGGAAGCTGCAGAAGGAGAGTCTGAAGTTCATAGAGGTTGTTCCATGAGGTTTAAGGAAATAAGCCATATTGGGGCGCGTGGGTGGCTCAGTCGTTAAGCGTCTGCCTTCGGCTCAGGTCATGATCCCAGGGTTCTGGGATGGAGCCCTGCATCAGGCTCCCTGCTCGGGGGGAAGCCTGCTTCTCCCTCTCCCTCTCCGACTCCCCCTGCTTGTGTTCCCTCTCTCGCTGTCTCTCTCTCTGTCAAATACATAAATTAATAAATTCTTAAAAAAGGAAATAAGCTGTATCTGTAACAGGAAAGCACAAGGTGAAGCAGCAAGTGCTATGTAGAAGCTGCAGCAAGTTCTCCAGAAGATCCAGCTAAGACAACTCATGAAGGTGGCTACGCTAAACAACAGATTTCCATGTCGATTAAACAGCCTTCTTTTGGAAGAAGATGCCATGTAGGACTTTTATAGCCAGAGAAGAAAAGTCGGTACGTGGACAGTCTGACACTCTTGACAGGGGCTAATGCAGCTGGTGACTTAAAGTGGAAGCCAGTGCTCACTGACCATTCTGAGAATCCTAGGGTTAGATGCTTAAGAACTATGCTAACTCTGCTCCGCCCGTGCTCTCTAAAGGGAACATCAAAGCCTGGATGACAGCACATCTGTTTACAAATATTTTAAGCCCACTATTGAGACCTATTGCTCAGAAAAAAAAAAAAAAAAGATCTCTTTCAAAATATTACTGCTCACTGACAATACACGTGGGTGCCCAAGAGCTCTGACAGAGACGGCCAATGAGATTAATATTGTTTTCACGCCTGCCAACACATCTGTTCTGCAGCCCATAGATCAAGGAGTCATTTCAACTTTCCAATCTTATTATTTAAGACATACGTTTAGTAAGGATATCGGTGCCATAGATGGTGATTCCTTTGATGGAGCTGGGCAAAGTTCATTGGAAACCTTCTGGAAAAGATTCATCATTCTAGATGACATTAAGAACATTCATGATTCATAGGAAGAGGTCAAAATACCAACATTAACAGGAGTTTGGAAGTTGATTCCAGCTCTCATGGATGACTTTGAGGGGTTCAAGACTTCAGTGGAGGAAGTAACTGCAGGTGTGGTGGAAACAGCAAGAGAACGAGAATGACAAGTGGAGCCTGAAGACGGGACTGAACTGCTGTGATCTCATGATCAAACTTGAGCGGATGAAGAGTCGCTTTCTTACAGATGAGCAAAGAGTAGTTTCTTGAGATGGAATCTACTCCCGGGGAAGATGCTGTGAAGACTGCTGAAATGGCGACATCGGATTTAGAATATTACTATAATAATAAATATAATATATTATATTTATAAATATTTATAAATAATTCTAAATTTAGAATTTATTGATCCAGCAGCAGCAGGGTTTGAAAGAATTGACACCAATTCTGAAAGAAGTCCTACGTTTGATAGAATGCTATCAAACAGCATCACATGCTCCAGAGAAATCGCTCATGAAAGGAAGAGTCGATTGATGCGGCAAACTTCAGTCTTGTCTGTTTTAAGAAATTGCCTCAACCACCCAGCCTTCAGCAACCACCGCCCTGCTGTCAGCAGCTGTCAACAGCAAGGCAAGACCCTCCACCAGCAAAGAGATGATGACTCACTGAAAGCCCACATGATGGTTAGCATTTTTTAGCAATAAAATATTTGAAATTAAGGTATCTACATTGTTTTTTTAGACACAATGTTTTTGCACACTTAACAGACTACAATATAGTATATACATACCTTCCCTATGCACTGGGAAACCAAAAAATGCATCCGACTTGCTCTCCTGCAATTCACTTTGTTGCGGTGGTCTAGAACCAGCAGCATCTCCTAGGTATGCCTGTCCATTGTGCTCGGGTGCCGTAGATTGGGTCCAGGATTGGGCGTGAACAGCATATTTACCGGCTCGAAGGCTGTTTTGCTGTGGTTGCAGTGCATTTGCCATGAAGGCTGCGTGGAAACCTACATTTTTATGTGGGGATTAAGGAGAATAATTTTATACAAAAGTGATCTTCAATGTAAAGCTGTCGAAAACAGCAGATGAAGAGGAAGGAGCTGTGAATATATTTTTCTATGTCATGATTCTTTTTCCACCTAGCCAGGCCCTGGCTACCACCTGTATGGTTAGGGACCAGAGCATCCCCTCTGCCGCCTTCCCCAGAGACCCAGCACCGTGCTGGAATATCCCAGATGCAGAAGAAATGTGGAACAGAGGACGCACACTTGGAGATATGGAGATTAAGGGAACTTTGAAAAGCCAGACCTGAAAACCCAGTGTAGGAGCTACTCATCTGGGTTCGGCCTATTCCAGACATTTATAAAAAATGTTCAGGTGCTTCGGGCTCCATAAAGCCCTGCATTTGCATGTCATACAGACAGTCAAACCCTCTCTGCCTACTTCTTGAGGATAATTTACTTCTTGTGTTTAGGTTTTTGTTTTTTGGTTTGGTTTTTTTTTTTTTTTTTTTTTTTGACACAGATCAACGTTTGGATTCTGGCCTCCAGGGGATAAAAAAACAGACGAACCAACAAACAGTAGACTGGGAGCCAGGGAGAACGTCCCTGTTTATTTTCTGTCTTACACAGCCAAAGGAGTTCTTCTCAAATAAACCTCTTCCCCCTGGGCTCCGAATGCTAAAATACGCAATAATAGAGACAGTGTCATTCCACATAATGGCTGTTGTTTTTGAAGATGCCGTAAAATTCTGAAGTCTTTTCTGTGGGTCTGTCATTGAAGACAGCCCTTACCGGGGAGTAAAATGATACCTCCGTGGTTCACATCTGTTCCTTTGGTTATTTCCCACACTAGTTCCTTTTTAAATAGTTCTTTGATGCCCTAAATATACTGTTAAATATTATGCAAGCATTCTAAATTTTGCTTGGGGCCTATAAAAAGGATTGAAATGATTTTAATAGCTGTAATTATGCATCCCAATGACCAACTTGCCATTAAGGAACCTTGCAAGCGGAGTCCCTGCCTTGGGACCATAGGCCCTCCTTGCCCATGCTCCCCCCATGCTCACCCACCACTAGCGGCTTCTGCTTGCCTCTCATGTCCTAAACTGGCTTTGTTTATTTGTGCCTGAGTTGCTGCCATCCCAGCCGCGTTTAAATATGTGTGTTTCCACAGCTGGAACTACTTCATTGGGATTTCTGTTTGATTAATTGATTGATTGTGTGCGAGAATGAGTTTGGAGGGGGTGGATGGAGGGGCAGAGACAGAGAGAGAGAATCCCAAGATGTGGGGCTCCATCTCACGACCCTGAGATCATGACCTGAGCTGAAATCAAGAGTTGAACACTTAACTGACTGAGCCCCCTGCACCACCACCCCCCCCGGTTCCCCGGGATTTGTATTTTAAGTGCAGAGTAGACACACTCTGTTGCATACAACGCATAGCAGAAGAGGGTGTCTACTGCCGGTAGAAAGGATTTTTAAAATACTTTAAAAAGCCACGTGGGTTTACATTTCTTTAGCTTACTGCTTGCAGACAAGGTAGGCGCTAGGGGAAAGGCGACACAGCTCAATGTCACCTTGCATCCTTATACATGATGTCCTGGCCCCGCCCCGCTCACCATCCTTAGCACATGAGTGATACCCCCACCCAGTGAGCTGGAATGGGACGTAGCTGCTGCGGCCAGCTTGTTTGCCAGGGAGGGATGCCCCACTTAGCGGTCCAGCCCCAGAGGTCCCTCTCCCCTCCTCCCATCCCTCTCCTGTTCACTGCAGCCCCTTCTTAATAGCCTAGGGCACCTGGAGCACTTGGCTGTTTTGGCAGAGATGGAGAGAAAGCTTTCCCCTCTCCTGTTTGATCTCATCGTAGCCACAGCTCATCGGACACTTTCTAAGGAAAACAAGAGGGAAGCCAACGGAAACTTACCTATAATAAACACCCATCAGAGTGAATTGCAAAAAACGTAAAAACTGATGGACTTCCAAAGCCTGTAGTACATTGTATAGAAATGTGTGGTTTCCAAAATACATCCATAGATGAGCAAAGCCTAGTTTTAGGGTTTTGTTTTTGTTCGTTCTGTTCTGTTTCGTTTTTAATAATTCAGTTTCCTAGGCACAAGCGTTTGTTTTCTTCTCTTCCCTCTGCTTGAGAAAGCCCCAGCCTGGAGCTTCAGGGTGGCACTTTGGTCAGCTTACGCCCCCCACCCCCCACCCCAGGCTCCTCCATTCCCGGCCCAGTACCTGCCATCTAGGAGCCTGTTCCCAAGTGTTGCAGAAGCAGCACACAGAAATAAACCGATGGCTTCTCCGAAGGTCCTTCCTCAGCTGACCCTCCTAGAGGATTCTGCCTCCGCTGGGCTCCCGGTCTTCTCTTTCCTGTCTGGGTGGTTCGAGAATCCGGTCAGGGGGTTAGAGGGCCAGTCATCTCTGGCCTGCAGGTGACTCACCGGGCATCTGGTCACTTCTCAGCGCACGTTCTCAACGCCGTCCCCTGTTGGCCTTCCCCTCGGGAGCTCTTTCCTAGAGTCATTTGGACAATATCACAGCAGTTGCCTGCGGCAAGTATTCATAAACTGCTGGATTAAATAAAGCGAGAATAGTCATTATTGTCTATTAAATGCAGGTGTGCTTGATGGAGGGACAGACGATGTCTGCGCTCTTCCAGGAGCTGGCCACTCATGTGCTTTAGAGAGCATCTAGGCATCGCTCAGTCACTTCCAAGGCCCCTTTCATTTGTATTTTTCCCTAGAATACATTTAGATTGGGATGGGAAGGTCAGTGGGAACGTCAAGCTGATTGCTTAAGACAGATGACATTATACTGAACCAGTGACTGCATCTTCTCTGGCAGATTCTCATGTGCTCTTTCTGTTGGCCTTCTTGTCTTTCACCCCAACTGCAGGTTCGTATGCAGCTTGGTGTACTATGGCCTCACTCTGAGCGCAGGTGATCTCGGCGGAAATATTTATGCCAACCTGGCCCTGTCCGGCCTCATAGAGATTCCGTCTTACCCTGTCTGCATCTACTTGATTAACCAAAAATGGTGAGTAGACTTGAATATGAAGCACCCCACATTGGATTATGCTCTCATATCCATAAATACCTGAGTATCGTCGTCTTTGTCCATAGGCAGTATCCGCTCAGCACTCCAGGGCGATTAGAATTCTTTTCAGACTAAATGAAGTTGGAATTCACTTTTTAGTGTGGTATCGCTTGGGTTTCATGTTTATAAGTCTTTCTGTAGGTTTTCAATCCAGTATTAAAAGGCACTAGCACTGGAAGGGTTTTAGATCGTCTGTGTGTAATCCGTTAGCCCCAAGAGATAGGATTATTGGCTCTGTGTAGATAGAGCTCCATCTACCCAGCCCCTATCATGTAGAGGTTCTTACACAAGCCATAGAATTGGAGGATCTGAAAAGACTTTTCTTACCGCTTAGGACCCACTTGACTTTGTTGAAGGGAGGAATTCACCCTGCTTTTGCTCCTTGTTAGTGAGGACTCTTGCAATACTTTTGAAAAGTATTGCTCTCCTTTATAGAGAGCTCCGTTTCCTCAGTTTCCCTATTAGGTCACTTCTGTTACTGAGCCCTGACCAGGGCAACTGAAAATCCCATTCAGTGTGAACCAGCAGGATTGTGCTGTTTCCCGTTATCCAGAAATCCTCATTTTCACCCAAACAGCATTCCTTTTGCACTACCCTTGGGGCTGTCGTCATGGATGGTGGGCTCAGGGCATTTGGAAGGGCAGGTGTGGCTTCCGTTCAGTCGAAGGCTTTTCTATGGGGGCAGTCCCGCTTGTCTCTGCTGCCCCCTCTGTTAGGGACTGAACTTGCTGTCACCGCAGTCCAAGAGCCGAGTCAGGCTGCATATTCAGAAATCTGTCCCCATCACCTCCAGTGAGCCAGACGCCCCTCCTCTCTGCTGTCGTAGCTTCCATGCTCACCTCTGAGGACCAATTTCTAAGGTTTTAGAAGGATGCCATCCTGGGGAGTAGCCTCTCTGGCTTTGCATCCCCCCTGCCCACCTGGCGTGGCACCTGTCCACTGGAAGGTGCTCAGTGCTGATATTAAATGAGGCACAATGACCCGGAGACCCACGTGTCGTCCTGTCTCCCAGCCACTACCACTGAGTTCAAATCTGGTCTCAGCCACGTGTTACTTTGATGGCTCTGACAGGTGATGGCTTCCACAGGTAAGCTTCTGTGTACTTATCCTTAAACTCAGGCTTATGAAATTCCCTGGCAGAATTGTTATAAAGGTTACAAGTACTATGGCAGTTCGTCCAGGGGACCTAGCGAGTCATAGGCCCCTAGTGAAGGGAGGCTCGTTAATGCCAGTGCCTGTCATCCAAGCCTCCAGCAATTCTTTGAAAATTAGTTCCCTTAATAAAGTATGCAATCCATGTCACTTAATTCTGACATACTCACAAGAAATTTTTTTCAGTTTGTATTTTTAAGAGAGAGAGCCTTGTTTTACAGTGTTTAAAATTTGCAACAATGTGGATAGAACTAGAGAGTATTATGCTGAGGGAAGTAAGTCAGAGAAAGTTATATGATTTCACTCATACGTGGAATTTAAGAAACAAAACAAGTGAACATAGGGGAAGGGAAGGAAAAATGAAACAAGATGAAATCAGAGAGGGAGACAACCGATAAAAGACTCTTAATCATAGGAAACAAACTGAGAGTTGCTGGAGGGGAGGGTGTGGGGAGGGAGGGATGGGATGATCGGCGGATGGCATTAAGGAGGGCACTTGATAGAATGAGCACTGGGTATTGTATGCAACCGACGAATCACTGACCTCTGCCTCTGAAACTATTAATACACTAAATGTTAATTAACTGATTTGAAATAAAATTTAAAAAATGAACTGCTAAAGATTCAAGAAGAAGTGAGCTGAAGACTCCATTCTCCATGGGTCATTCTCATCTCTGGAAGATGGAGAGCTGCACATGCCTTACAGGTTTAAAGTGAGGACTAAGTAAGATGGAAAGCATTCAGCACCGCCTGGCACATAGTGAACCCTCACGGAAGTCGATAGAATGATTCTCTGTTCTTTTCCCGCACATGTCATTCAATCCTGCCACCCGGCCAGTTTTCCCTGGTTTTGTGACGGCTACGTATTTTATGTCCTGGTCAGTCACATCTGCCACCCATTCCTTAAGCAACGATGATCATATATAATGAAAGCAGGGACATTTCAGGAAGAAGGTTTGGGAGACGAAGCAGATGAATCTGTAAGATCCTCAAGAGAAATGTGTAACCTCTTTCTGTTGTTTAGGTTTGGTCGGAGGCGGACATTAGCGGCGTTTCTGTGCCTAGGAGGGCTGGCTTGTCTTCTTATAATGTTTCTTCCAGAAAAGAAAGGTATGCCTTTCAGATTTCTACATAAGGCTGTTGAACAGCGCTTTTATTACAATGAATCTCAATATAGTAGAGAGATTACCATATGCCGAGCTTCATTTCTGTGATTGCGTATTATTTAGCGATTGTGTGGGGTATAATGGGCCAGATCCTTCCCATCGCCTGAACTATTCTCTGGGTGAATAATGTGCTTAGAGGTGCACTATTAATTCTTTCAGGCGATTAAGCTACCATCTGGGGTGTCTGGGCTGCAGCACTGGTGATGCTAGAGTTATTCATTTGATGATGGGGAGGACCATTTAGCTCTGCAGAGGGAGAAACTCCGTCCAGGGCTGGGATTTGCACTCCCCGTTCCGGCCAGTCACAGGTCAGAGGTCAGAGTCCCTGGCTCTCGAAGGCAGCTTGGGCGCCCTCGGCATATCCAGTCATACTCCCAGGGCCCCCCGATCATAACAGCAGCCACGGCAAGGGTGCTGTTCTCTGTTGGTGACGACAGACGTGTTCCCAGTCTTCTATAAAGTGCGAACAAAACACCTTTAGGAAACTTGGGCATTTTTATATATTTGTAGCTTTGCTGTGCATCCTAATCTAACTTGACTTCTGCCCCTCTGTAGAAATTATATTAGAGAATGATGGCTCTCAGCCTTTTTTTTTTTTTTTTCCACTTTTTGCACTAGCACACCTGACACATGCTAGCTATCTTGTCAAAACCTGATTTGGGCAGTGACTTCCAGCAGTGTGGAGTGGGTCATAATGAGCACTGTGCTGTTGGGGCCCTGGGGGAGGGGGATTAGGCTTAGGAATCTTAAGAGGTCTCCATCCTGGAGCTTTTACTCCAGGTGGGAATCACCGTGAGGTGGTTTCACCTAAGGTTTGACAGCTGCTCAGAACACAGCTGAAGAATTTACTTCCCGACCCAACACATCACATAGGATGTGGTGGGTCCTTTGGTCATTGCTTCTCACCAAAGAACCCAAGGCCACGTGTTCTGGTTCGGTAACCCCCGGTACACCTGCTGTGCTGCTGGTCGCCACCTCAAGTTCTGTGCCTTGAACCCAGAGGGTGGTTTGTTCACTACCGTGCATGTGACCCGTATATAAGCACAGCCTTATGGTGATGTTCATGGAATCACAGAAACTAGAGGATACAGTAAGTTTGCCCATTTCTGACTCTCTAAAGAAATTGTTAGGGGCGCCTGGGTGGCTCAGTGGGTTAAAGCCTCTGCCTTCGGCTCAGGTCATGATCTCAGGGTCCTGGGATCGAGCCCCGCGTCGGGCTCTCTGCTCGGCAGGGAGCCTGCTTCCTCCTCTCTCTCTGCCTGCCTCTCTGCCTACTTGTGATCTCTCTCTGTCAAATAAATAAATAAAATCTTTAAAAAAAAAAAAAAGAAATGGTTACATCTGCTAGTGCCAGAAAAGGGAGAGTCCTCCGCCCTTGCCTTGGTGTGGCCTTGTAGAACTAAGGGCCTGGTTCTCTTTGTCTGCGACAGACCACAGCAGGCTTCAAATCATCATAACTTTATTTTTTTAAATATTTTTATTTATTTATTTATTTATTTGGTACAGGGAGAGTGTGTGTGTGTGAGAGGGAAAGCACGAGTGGGGGGCAGAGGGAGAGAGAGAAGCAGACTCCCCACTGAGCAGAGAGCCCAACACGGGGCTCAATCCCAGAACCCTGGGATCATGACCTGAGCCGAAGGCAGATGCTCAACCCAGGCACCCCAAAATCATCATAGCTTTAGATTCGGATTTTGTTTTTCATAGACAACTTGGAAATCCTGTTGTTTTCTGTCTGTCATAGGCCAGTGTTCTAGTTGTCGCCTTCTAGAGAAAAGTTTTCTCCTTGTTGCCATAAGCAGCCCTGGAACCTGTCACCCCTCTGCCAGCCAGGCCGGCTCTTGTCTCTCCCCCTCCCACATACCTGTGCACTCGCGGGAACCAGCCCGCCGCCCAACACGCTGCACGTGGCTCTTTCTGCAAAAGCGCGAAGTGCAAGCAGACCTGTGGTCTCAGCCAGACCTGGCCTCACCCTTCACGTGTGGTCGGTTTCAGGAGAGAAGCTCGAGTGAGCCCTCTGTCGGTGGTGCGCCTGGGTGGACACGGAGTAAGGAGGACTCTGGGAGGACGCCTCCGCGGCGTGGTGCCTCTGTTAGACTTAGAAACGTGGATGTCTAGTCTATTTTTGAAGGTTTCCAGGAAAAGAAATCTCACTACGGTATCCTTAGAAAATTGTTTCTGTGTTTAATAGCCATGAGAACAGGCCTCTTCCACCACACCTGAGCCCATTCCCTTTCATTTTCTTCATCACCAGAGATAGAGAACAGATGACCACCACAACCCCCCTTTTTTTTTTGCGTAATCCTTTCTATATTTGCTGGGAGTCAGCTATTCCTGAATCTTCTCTT
The DNA here is from genome assembly GCA_028534135.1 of Potos flavus. Lineage (NCBI taxonomy): Eukaryota > Metazoa > Chordata > Mammalia > Carnivora > Procyonidae > Potos > Potos flavus. The sequence goes on along the minus strand of CM052900.1, from coordinate 78,393,835 downwards.
CTTTGAGCTGAAAAAATGTGTTCCTTAAACTTCCTTTGAACCTTTCATATTTACTCCTTAAAGCATGTCGATAGCTCTCTTTTAAATCTCAGTTGTTCAAAGTTCTGAGCTTTAAGCTACTTCTTACAAAAGTTCTGATAAATATATATTAAGAAAGAGACCTAGTAGTTTGAAAAATTCAATTAGCATCTTGTGTGAGCTCGGAGACTACTCATCTTCTCAGTGCTTTTTGTGTCCATTTTTCCTCACTTTTCCCCACCACCACTCTCTTCTTTCTGCCAACGTAGGTGTCCCAGTCCCTGCCAACTTTTTTTTGGTACCTTTGTTTGATTGCAGTTCTCTGTGTCTGAGGCGCACACGGACAGACAGACATACAGGTACACCTCTAGAAGAAACTGCCAGTCAGCTAGGAAACAGATGGTTTGGCGTTGCTCAGCCTGTGATTTATAATTATTAGGCAAAGTGTCCTGCCCGGTGCATATTCGCACATTGGTTGGCCTCCCAAGTAAATGTTCTCCCTGGGGGTAGTATTACCAGGTGGCCACTAATATTTTTGTACAGATTTCTCATCATTCATTTTACCTGATTTCTATCCTTGCTTAAAGGATCCTGATTAAGCCTACAATACTATCATTTATGAAGGATTGACTATATACTGGGTTCTCTTCATATACAGAAGATACTACATATTATCTGCATTTGATGAGGAAACTAAAGTTCAGATAGGTCAAGCAACTTGTCTGTGTTGGCACAGCAAGGAAGCAGCACACTTAGGATTCAGATTTCAAGTCTGTCTGGCTTTACAATCTGTGCTGTTTGGAGAATGCTGTTTTGCCCTCTCAGAGTTTTATAGCCAAAGTATTCAGTGCACAGGGTGAGGCCGTTGTCTTAGAGAATGAATGCTGCCTAATTAGAGCCACTTCTTAACTCTTCAGTAGATAGGTCTGATGGGAATTGGCCAGGGTTCAAGACCTTGGGTTGTCAGAGTGACACTGGGCTCTTGTCGGCAAGGAGGTTCCTGGCAGCGGTGGTCCTGCCAGAGACTCAACACCAGGGAGTCACAGCACACGACCAGATCAGCGAGTTTCACAGTGGAGAGTGTCCTCAGACTCTACTCTGAGCACCATTATATCTCATTTCTTTTATCAACCTTGGTCTGCCCATTCTTTAGTCACTTGACACTTCTCTGGTGTTTCCTGTATATAGGACGCTATTCATAAACAAGACCTAGTCCCTGGACTCAAAGAGCTTACAATCTGGTGAAGAAAACAAGTGATTAGAGAAAAACAGCAACAACAATAGAAGTCAGGAGGTACCGTATGAGAATTGACGACAAAATGCTACGGGGACTTAAACTTCAGACCATGATCGTAATGGAGACCAGCTCTCCTCCTGTCTTAAACAACTATAAAAGCAGATAAAATAGAAGCAGCACTGATTTTCGTACACTGGACAATAGGCTGCCCAGGACAGACAGTGATCCCCGAGTGGAAGGAAACAAGTGCTCCCTCACTGTGACCTAACTCAGTGTCTCCAAATCGCGGTGCAAGGACGGGGAGCCCAGCAAATCCTGGTGCTTTCCTGAATTCAGAAGACAGTAGTATTAAAACTTGGGGAGGCCAAGATTTCTAGAATTTGCCAGAATATATACTGGAGAAGAATAAGATACACAGAGGAAGAACTCCAGAGATCTACAGAAGGGGCCTCCGAGTCTTTGGCTGCTTACTGATCTGTGCATGTGTTTAAGGAAGCTACTGAGGCTACTGAGGCCAGAGAATGGACCACCAGGAAGCAGCATTCGGGACACGTTTTGGAACCCAAGGCTGTGCCTAGTTTTGTGTTCTTTTCAGCCAGATGTGCTGCTCTGGGTAGTGACCTCCTGGATCAAAGAAGCCCTACACCAAAGTTGTTATCTGCTCACGCTCAAAGTGCTTTAAAAATCTCAGAAGGATAAAGTGATCCCAAGGAACTTAACTGCATCCCAGAACAAGGAGCAATAGTATTTGAAGGAATATGATAAAATCCAGCATCTAACTGTGTAACATCCACAGCGTATGGCATCCAGCCAATAGTACCAGGCAGGAAAATACCACTTATAACCAGGAGACATAGCGATAGAAACAAAACCAGAAATGACCCAGATGATAGAAGGAGGAGACAAGAACTTTAATAAACGGCTATTATCAGTATGTTCTACATGTCTAAGAAGACAGAGGAAAGCGTGATCATCATGAACAGAGTAATGGAGGCTATAGAAGACATACGTGTGACGCCTAGAGATGAAGCATACATTGTATGAAAAACAATGCAATGAATGAGATTAACCACAGAAGATCAGTGAAAGACATAACAAAAGAAAGTATGCAAGGGGCACCTGGGTGGCTCAGATGGTTAAGCATCTGCCTTCAGGTCAGGTCATGATCTCCTGGTCCTGGGATCGAGCCCTGCAATGGGCTCCCAGCTCAGCGGAGAGCCTGCTTCTCTCTCTGCCTCTGCCTCTCCCTTTGCTTGTGCTCTCTTTCTCTCTCTCAAATAAATAAAGTCTTCAAGGAAAAAAAAAAAAGTATGCAAAATGAAGCAGGAAAAAATAACTGAATGAAAAGTTAGCAAAGCATCAATGAGTTGTAGGACAACACCAAGCCTAATGTATTTATAATTAGAGTCAGAGAAGAAGGATGTAAAGAAAAAATTATTTGCAAAAAAGGTGGTCAGCTCCTTTCCACATTTGATGAAAGCTAGAAACATGTAACAAGAAAGTCTGTTCATCAAGAGGACGTAACAGTACTGATTGTGTAGCATCTAGTAACAGCTTCAAAATACATGAAAATTGGATAGGACCGAAAGAATAAATAGACAAATCCAGACTTACAGTTGGATATTTCAACACCCCTCAACGATTGATAGAAAAATCAGACAGCAAATAACTACGGATATGGAGACTTGAATATAACCTAACTGCCCTTTGTCAGATGCTCTCCCCTAACACAGCAGAACGTGCATTCCATCTGAAGCAGACATGAAACACTCACCAAGAAGGCCACAGTTGGGCCATAAAACAAGTTGCAATAAATGGAAGAGGATTGAAATCTTCCAAAAATAGTTGTTTGATGAGAATGGAATTCAGCTAGAAATCAGTAACTGAAAAATATCAGGGAAAGCCTGAGATATTTGAATTTTAAAAACCACTCTTCTAAAAACCCACGGGTCAAAGAAGAAAGGAAATTAGAAAAAATATATATATATTTTAAAGATTTTATTTATTTATTTGACAGAGAGAGAGAGAGCATAAGCAGGGGGAGTAGCAGAGGGAGAGGGAGAAGCAGTCTCCCCGCTGAGCAGGGAGCCCGATACGGGGCTCGATCCCAGGACCCCTGAGATCATGACCTGAACTGAAGGCAGACGCTTAATTGACTGAGCCACCTAGGTGCCCTGAAAATATTCTTAATTAAACAATAATTAAAGTATAACATATCAAAGTTTGTGGGATGCAATAAAGCTGTGTTTAGAGAAAAATTTAATTGAAAATATGTCAAAAAGTGTTTTCAAATTAATGATCTAAGCTTCTTTCCTGAGAAAATAGAAGACAAACTTAAAAAAACATGACATTAAGCACAAAGCAAGGACAAGGAAGCAAATAATAAGAGCAAAAATTGATGAAATAAAAACAGGAAAATACTAGGGAAAAACCAATGAAACCAAAAGCTGGTCGTTGAGATCAATAAAATCAATAAACCTCTAGCCAAACTAATATAAGAAAAAGAGAGAAGACACACATTGCCAATATCAGGAATGAAAGAAGGGAACCTATAGAACCTGTCGGCATTTGTAAGGGAATACTGTGAACATTTTTATGCCAATAAATTCAACTTAGGCAAAATGGATCCATTCCTTGAAAGATACAAGCTGCCAAACTATACTCAAAAACACAGATAAGCTGAATAGACCTCTATATTCATGAAATCGAATCTGTCGGTACAAACATTCCTCCAAGAGAATTCCAGGCCCAGAAGGCTTCACTGGTGAATTCTCTGAAACACTTAAGGAAGAGGGAACAGCCATTCTGTACATTCTTCCAGAAAACACAAGAGGAAGGAATACTTTCCCAGCCTCATTTGTGAGGCCAGCAATTACCCTGATACGAAAACCAAACAAAGATTTTACAAGAAAAACTGCATGTCCATATAGATGCAAAAATCCTGAAATAAATATTGGCAAATTGAATCCAGCAGTGCACAACACGGGTAATACGTCATGACCAAGCAAGGGGTATGGTCCCAGTGCAGGGTTGGTTTGACGTTCAAAACTAAGCAGTGTTACTCATAATCATATGATCATTTCAGTACAAGTCAAAAAAGCACTTAAGAGAATTGAACATCCATTCATTACAAAAACCATCAGCAACTAGAAGTAGTTGATAAAGGGCATCAAGGAGGAACCTCCAGCTAACATCACATTTCATGGTAAAAAAGTGAATACTTGCTCCCGAAGATCAGGACAAAGGCAAGGATGTCCATTCTTATCACTTCTATGGAACAGTGTACTGAAATTACTAGTGAATACAATAAGGCAATACAAAGAAATTAAAGGGATCCAAATTGGAAAGGAAGAACTAAAACTGTCTTTATTCACAAGACTACTTGATTGTGTCCATAGAAAATCCTAGGGAATATACAAAAAAATCTAAAATTAATAAATGAGTTTCAGAGTCATGTGACACAATTTTATTTCTATATATTAGCAACAATTTAAAATTGAAAAAAATACCATTTTTAATAAAAGTGTGATATATTTAGGGATAAATTTTACAAAATATGTTTAAGACCTGTACAAAACTATGAAATATAAAACATTGATGAGAGAAAATCAAAGAAGAGACTAAATAAATGAATTGTTGGTATTAATAATAAAATAAATGACCTTATCATTCAGGGTCAGAAGATCTTCTTTAAGGCATCAGTTCTCCCCAAATTAGTCTATCTTTAGCACAATCAAACCCAATAAAATTTCCAACAGACTTTTTTTTTGCAGACAGATATTTACAAGTTAATACCAAAATTTTTATAGCGATGTAAAGGATCTAGAATATCCAAAAATAACTTTTATCAAGAAAAAGTAGGAGGACTTATCCTACCTGATTTTAGAACATACTACAAAGTTACATTAATCGGGATAGTATGATATTGGCAGGAAGGAATGGACGTATAGATAATAGAATAGAATTTAGTATGAAATAAACCCACGCATATGGTCAGTTGATTTTTATTATATTTTTTGAGGGGGCCTGAGATTTTGATCACCTTTTAAAAATGTTTTAACCAATTATAACGTACATAGAGAAAAATACACACAGTCAACTGATTTTTAGCAAAGATGACAAATCAGCTCAATGAGGAAAAGATAATCTTTTCAACAGTTGATGCTGGGATAATTGGATGTCCGTGCGCAAGCAATTTGACTTCAACTTGCCTGTCGCATCATATGCAGTAATTAACTCCAAGTGGTTGGGAGACTCCGATGTAAAGCCTAAAACTATAGAAGTTCCGTAAGAGAATGTAGGAGAAAAATCTTAGTGACTTTGGCTTAGGCAAAGATTTCTTATATAGGACATACAAAGCACAAAGCAAAAAAAAAAGTTCATTACTTAGACTTCAAAATGAAAAATTTTTGCTTTTTGAAAGATGTAACTAAAGAAATGAAAAGCAAAGTACAGACTGGGAAAAATAATTAAACAAAACATATACCTGATAAAGAACTTGTACCCAGAATATAGAATGGACTCTTGCAGCTTAATAATGAGAAAAAACAAAACAACAACAACAAAAAAACACCATGGGCAGAAGATTTGAACAGACACTTCTCCAGAGGGATAAGAAAATGGTCAATAAGCATGGGAAAAGATATTCAATCATTTAACATCAGGGAAATGGAAATCAAAACCACAATGGAGATATAGCACTATGCACCTATTAGAATGACTATAAAATTAGGGTGCCTGTGTGGCTCAGTCAGTTAAGCATCTGCCTTTGGCTCAGGTCATAATTGCAGGGTCCTGGGATCCAGTCCCATGTTGGGCTCCCTGCTCAGCGGGGAGTCTGCTTCTCCCTCTATCCTTTCTCCCTGCTCGAGGCTCTCTTTCTCTCTCTCAAATAAAGTCTTAAAAAAAAAAAATAAATCGAAAAGACTAACCATACCATCATTGGCAATAATAAGGAAGAATTGGAACTCTTATATCCCACCGGTAGAAATGTAAAATGGTACAGACTCTTTGAAAAACATTAGCAGCTTATTTAAAAGGGAGACATAACACTTGCCATATGACTCACCTTTTTTTTTTTTTAAGATTTTTTATTTATTTATTTGACAGAGAAAGATATAGTGAGAAAGGGAACACAAGCAGGGAGAGTGGGAGAGGGAGAAGCAGGCTTCCCGCCGAGCAGGGAGCCCAATGTGGGGCTCCATCCCAGGACCCTAAGATCATGACCTGAGCCGAAGGCAAACACTTAATGACTGAGCCACCCGGGCGCCCCCGTATGACTCACCTTTACCCAAGGGAAGCAGGAACACGGATATACACAAAGACTTTGATGCAAATGTTCATAGTAGTTTTATTAATAATAGTCCCAAACTGGAAGGAACCAGATACCCATCAGCTGAGGAATGGATAAACAAATTATGACATATTCTTACAATGAAATATTGCTCAACAACAGCAAAAGGATTGAACTGTAACCTACTGATAACACACAATAACATGGATAAACTTCAAAAGCATTCATGCTAACTAAAAGAAGCCAGACACAAAAATCTACAAACTGAATTATATCATTCATGTGAAATTTTAGAAATGGTGAAACTATAGTGACAGAACTTTGTGCATATATGGTATTTTTCTTTTAAAAATTGGGGGGGGGGGCACCTGGCTTGCTCAGTGGGTTAAGCCTCTGCCTTCGGCTCATGAGTCATGATCTCAGGGTCCTGGGATCAAGCCCCACATTGGGCTCTCTGCTCAGGAGGGAGCCTTCTTCCTTCTCTGTCTCTGCCTGCCTCTCCGCCTACTTGTGATCTTTCTCTCTCTGTCAAATAAATAAATAAAATCTTTAAAAAAAATAAAAAAGAAAAATAAAAGGGGGGAAGCAAATGAATTATAGGTTTTTTTGCCCACCTGTGTATCATAGCAGAGGGCATACTGCTGTCTTAAAGATTTTTAACATATGCATGAACAATCAAATATTTGTCATAATCATCCAGTGAATGAAGTAGATCATTAAGTTGAATTTTTACTATTTGGGATCAGTGAAATGTGACTAGAACATACTGAGAATTTTTGTTCTGGCAACCTCAGATGGGCTGTGAGAAAAGTTGTAGATAGCTAGTTCCAAAAATGATGTCCTTATAGCTTCATCATTGGAATAAACTTACAACCTCTTGAATTCAGTGCTTTGAAGGATACAAGATAAAAGTATTTTGAGAATTATCTTTTTTCCCCCTCAGAGATAATTGAGTTTAGTTTCTTTTTTTTTTTTTTTAAGATTTTATTTATTTATTTATTTGACAGAGAGAGAGAAAGTAGGCAGAGCGGCAGGCAGAGGGAGAGAGAGCACAAGTTGGTGGGGGGAGGGCGCACAGAGGGAGAGGGAGAGGCAGGCTCCCCGCTGAGCAGGGAGCCTGAAACGGGGCTCCATCCCAGGACCCTGGGATCATGACCTGAGCCGAAGGCAGACACTCAACTGACTGTGCCACCCAGGTGCCCCTAGTTTGCCTTTTTAAATTACTTTTTTTTTTTTAAACAGTCACTTTGTACTTTTGCTGGTAATAGCCAGTAATATCTGATTTTATGTTCGGATAAAGAACCAAAGTCAGGAATCCAAGGAAC
>CM052900.1:78345784-78385462 GCA_028534135.1 Potos flavus | reverse complement strand
TTTGCTTCAAGGCTACCGAATACCTTTTCCCAACACACGAAGTTTTCTGGAAAATAACTGAAGAATTGCCCTTATTATTGGTTTAATGGAAGAGATTGTTAGTTCTCAAGTGCTGACATATATCTTGCAGTAAATGCCGAAAGGCAGAGTTCTTTTTCCAGAAGCACTCGTGGCTTCAAATAATATATTCAGTACTTGAAAAAGCTAGCATCTTCTTCCAAATTGCCTGGCAGAAGAGGAGACAGCCCCAGATGGTCGGGTTTGGCAGTGCCTGGGCCACTGTGCTCAGGACACCATCTTGAAAGTAGATGAAGATTTATTTCATAGTCAAGCAAGGAAGGTGAAGCATATTTTAGGATGGAGTATTTAAATGCCTCCCTCCTTAGAAGTTGAGGGAGCATGAACACAGATTCTTTGCATTAAATTAATCCCTATCGTAGTCCTTCTGCTAATTCGTTCAGCAAATATTTAGCAAGCAACTGCGGAGTATTGCCCTATGCGAGATGGTACGAGGGGCACAGATACAAACGGGATACCAGCCTTAGCCTGAAGTAACTCGAAATGTATTTGGGGCAGACAAGATGGAAAAGGAGGCAGCTCCAGGAGTGTGTCTGAAGCATGCCAGTTGAATGGATCGGGAACTAGGGACAGTGGAGGTCAAAGGAAAGAAAGAATATTGCTTTTGAGTTATTTAAAGGAAGAGTGGTTTCTATGAGCCATGCAAGCATCCCCAAGGAAGGGGACAAGCATATTCTATTTGGCAGAAATGTCAAGGAGAATGAGAGGCAATTACTTTGGTGATTAGGACCTCACTGTTGACCTTTAAGAGTAGGACTTTGAGGAGAGCATGCTATCGGAAGCCAGATTGTAGTGAGCTACAGGGCAGGTGTATTTGGGGAAATGGAGGATTGGTCACTCATTGAAGACGTCTGCTAGTCGAGAGGGTAAGTACAATAGAGTCGATGAGATTTTTTTCCCTCGGAAGGAGAAATTGTTATTTTGAGAGCAGAGTCTAGTGGGTTATTGAAGGGAGAAGTTAAATATGTTTGAAAGGGAATAATTGCGTTGCAAGATCCCAGGGAGAAAAATGTTAATAAAAGAAAGAACCACAGCATAATTGATAGTATTTTTGATAGGGAAACGGACTGCTATAATCTGTATTTTTGCATTGTGTGTAAAGATGTAACATTAAGAAGCTGAAATATCATTAGTGATTAGTAATTCAAGTGAGAAGTTGGGCAGGAAAAAAGATTAAAAGTAGTTCCATATTTAGAGCTTTGTTCTTTAAAGAACATTAATGATTTATACCCTCTGGTAGCCATTTAGCGGGATTATTCCTTATCTAACAATGGAACACCAAGAAATGCACACTGAAGAGAGTTGTTTTCCTGGACCTCCCCTCTGCCTCTTACATCCATCAGACATACTCCCCACACGTGCCAGACCTTGTCATGCTAACCACCATTTCATGTCACTGGTTGTTGAACAAGGTTGGGAAGGGGAGGGAGTCAGGTAGCCTCCGTGGCGGATGAGACTTACCATCCCCATGAAGCTTGCTTTACTACAGGACCGTTGTCCAAGAGCTCTGTCACTGAGGAGGAAGCAAGTTTAATGACCCACCATGACCACCACTGTGGAAGATTTCAGGGGGCTAGCCAAGACACTAGGAGAATATTTATGTGTGTTGTGTGTGCTCACTAAACCTGAATGTGTATCCTGTCCTACTACCTCCTCACTGTTTGACATGAGTATTCATGCCTCTGGCTCCTTCAGAAGTCAGTGCATCACTTGAAGGCATTTTTCTCCCTGAAGGACCTCATGGTGTTACCCTTGTCCTCAGACACAGGTGTGTTTGCGGTGGTGAACAGCCATTCCTTGTCTCTGCTCGGGAAGCTGACGATCAGCGCGGCCTTTAACGTGGTGTACATCTACACCTCTGAGCTCTACCCCACGGTCATCAGGTGCGCCTCACACATCCTGCATGTTTTGCTGTAGATGCTTGCAGAGGTACGGTTCCCGTTCCACCAGGATCATGGTTAGGGTGGGCCAGCAACGATTCAGCAAGCGGGCCTAAGCCCAGAAACTGCCTGTGTAGACCGCACTCGGCCTACTTGGCTGAGGAAAATGTAGCTGTATTTTGAGCTAAATTCCCTCGTGTAAATCGTGAGAGAAGTCCTCTACACTAAACACATCCCATCACCCAAAGAGTGCTCGGCTGCCATCTTGATTTCAGCAGACTGGATTTATTCAGTCACCTATCCTGTGTCAGGCACGTGTCAGGCAAGGGGACTTGGTCCCTGTTGTCACAGAACCTACATTTTCACTCAAAATATACACATTGTTAAAAAGGTAATTCCACTTAGAAGTGAAGATGAGGTTTCCACATTGTTAAATGTGGTTTCTAATGAGTAGGACATGCTCCTATCAAAAGGAACATATTCTGTCTGAAGTTTCCCCTCATAAAATAAGTCTGAAAACAAAACGTTGAGGGCAGGAATGGGGCTCAGTCTTCTTAGAACTGCCTCCATGGGCCAGGCAGGGGTTCCCTAGCTCAGCACCTCCCCGGCTTTTCGGGGATCACTCCAAATGTTTCCCTCATCCATGCAAACTTAATGATTCTTTCTGCCTATTAATTTTAAATCCCTTTCCCCCCAGTTTTTCCCAGGCTGTCTTTGACTGGCTAGTCATTTCCTAATTATTCCTCTGACCTGTTTTCTCTGGCTGCTGGCTATGATGCTAGGATGACCATTTTGTCCAAACCAGGACACTTTGAGAGCAATTAGGCTGGGGCGAAAGGGTGATGTCTGGCCGCCCCACCTGTAACCACTCTCATTCCTGCTCCCTCCCATCTCTTGCATGTCCATACTCCTCACGAAGGTAATGTTCCTGGTTCCCTGAGAATATGTACTCAATTCCTATCCATACGCCTGACCCTCGCATCATCAGTTAGTTGAATTTAAATAAATGGGCAGACTTCTCAGATCATAAAGCCCTGGCTCTCCATGGGCATATCAATTCATAGAACACAAAAACCCATAAGAATGTTTGACAAGAAATATTTGCATGGTCATTTCTGCACCGTCCTCTGTGATAACTGCACTGTCCAGTGTGGTAGTTACTAGCCTCGTGTGGCTATTTAAATTTAAACTAATTAAAATGAAGTAAATGAAAAACCCAGTTCCTCGTTCTCACTAGCCCCATTTCCAGTGCCCATAGCTGTAGGTGTCTAGAAGCTTCCATATTGGACAGTATAGTTATAGAACATTTCTAGCACCTCAGAGTGTTCCAGAATGTTCCAGAATGTTCCACTGGCTCTAAAGGAGACCGTGCTGCCTCTACCTTGGGATTTATTATTATAGGCCCATTGCCCCACAGGGTCTTTACACTTCCCCCCTAGAACTTACTGATTTTTTCCCCTTTTTTATGCCTTTCAGGAACGTTGGGCTTGGAACTTGTTCTATGTTCTCCCGAGTTGGTGGGATTATTGCTCCCTTCATCCCCTCACTGGTTGGTTTGTACCTCCTGGTTTAATATAAATGTATTCCATTTTGCAAAGTGTGTCGGACATTAGGGGTTTATCTCTAAAGATCTCCGACTCTGCATGGCTCTCCTAGAACATTAGAATACCTAGCACTGGGTCTCTATTCCTGCTCAGTTGAGAAGAGGTGAGAGCGCTGTGTCCCCCTTGATTCAGCAGCACACCCACAGTGTCGGACCTGTGTTTGCATGTGGGCTCCAGAAGTGAGATTCTCCCCGCCCACCTCCCTTGCCCCGCCTTGTCCATCATCTCTTTACTTCTGAAAAGTCAGGCAGAGGATATCCTAACTAGTAGTGGTCCTGTCCACACAATTTGGAAGCCCAGATGAGAAGATCAAAAGCTGAGCAACTCCTATACAGGAACTCAAGTATGTTCATCAGCTCAGAAAGGCCCAGAGTAACACATAGTTTTGTTGTTATCTCTGAACCTGTTTGTGTTTCAAGAAACTATGTACATTTTCCTGAGAATGTCTGGTGGATCTCCGAAGCAAAGCTGTATCTCCCGGTTCAGTTCCGGTAGTTTCCAAACCACACGGATGTGCGAGGGTTGTTTAGGCTTTTCTTTTTCTTTTCGGGGCCTTCATACCTTTAACCCCTGTCCTCCCGGGTATGTTGCTGAAGCGGGACAGCGGGGTTCTCGTTTCGCGGAGTTGAAGAATGAATCTCATGGACAAAGGAGAGTGAGGAAAGGGATAGAGTTTTTATTAAGCAAGGATACAGAAAAAAAAGCTCTCAGTAGGGAGAGGGACCCCAACAGGGGTGCCCCTGATGGCTTTTAGGATTGGTCTTTTATTGAACACTAGCCAGGGAACTTAAATCTTTTTAATTTCTCTACTGATAGCACCTTTGTGTAAGGACTAGTGATACCATCTTTAATGGCTTAATTTTTTTTTGGAGTCTGGTTATTCTCTGTTAGGTCCCAGGTGACTGTCATAAAAAAGACAACCCCCCCCCCCGAGACACCTAGGGCAGGGCGGTCTGGCGTGTTCCCTTATCTCTGGTTTCCTCACACCCCCACATTTTGGGGGTTTCTGTGAGCCTGATCACAGAACCCCCTCCCTATCTCTCCCCACTAGCCCCTCCTGTCCCTTACTCAGTGCTGAGTGAATCAGCGAGCATACAGGGGGGATGGTTTGGCTGATTCACTGTGGAGAACTTTAAAGTTTATGGTGAGCGAGTATTTGGGGTATCTACCAAGCGAAGTGTATGTGGAGATCCCTGTGTTCTAAGGGAGTTGCCTGCAGTGGAAGCAGTACCCACCCACCCCCAACCCCCTGCTTCCGATCTGATCTGCACACCTCTGCGGCCTCTCTGTGTACTCACCCCCACTTCTCCGAGCCTGAGCAGCCACTCTGTGATTTTCCAGGTAACTCTCCATGGGGGAAGAAGTGGCTTCTAGTGTATTCTAGCAGGAAGGCAGGACTTGGAGAGTAAACATGGCTATGCCTCGGGCATAAGACTGCTGACGTCAGGTGCTGGGAACCGGATACCGAGTTTTCGTGTGTTTTTGTTCTACTCCCTGCCCCCACAGAGATATGTGCAGTGGTCTTTACCCTTCATTGTCTTTGGAGCCACCGGCCTGACTTCGGGCCTCCTGAGTTTATTATTGCCGGAAACCCTTAACAGCCCATTGCTAGAGACATTTTCTGACCTTCAGGTGTATTCATATCGGAGGCTGGGGGAGGAAGCGTTATCTTTACAGACCTTGGATCCCCCACAGGTATGGTGTTGGTTTTCTTAATCATTCACAAGTACCACCTGGGATGATGACAGTTGGGGCGGGGGGTGGGGGGGATGTTCTGGTTAGATTTAATAGAACCGAGCAAAGCTGTTGGAAAACAATGCTGTGGGATTGATAGCAGCTGGTTTTTTAGAGAAATGAAGATGGCCGGTGAGTTATTCACTTTCATAGAACACTGTAGGCCGAAATCTTAGGGGAGAAGATGTCATAAAAATGCATTTGTCGGTTGAGTGCTAGTTAATAATTTTCATTTTAGAAATGTCATGGCGTCATGTGACCATTCTGGTTCTCCTTTCCCGTTTCAGTCTGCGGACAGGGACAACACTTTAGGCAGTGAGAGTGAGGAAGAGGAAGAGTTTTTCGATGCGGATGAAGAAACCCAGATGATTAAGTGAAGAGCCCCCGGATCTCCCCTCACAAGCCAAGGATCTCCTTGCCTCTGGTGAAGGCAGGCTTTTCCAGGAAACGTAAGAGAGTTATGGAAGTCCAGGTTTGAACGTACATGGAAGGTCCTCAGCATGGGCTCATTTTTTTCAGGCACAAAGGAAGATGGAGAAGAGATTTCATGAGCGAGGACGTCACCGTATTGAGGGAGTAGTCATTCATTAGTCCACAGTTCAGGTTTATTTCTGAACCATGACTTCTGGCCAGATAGCTCAAATCCACATGCCAGAGTTGAAAGCTAATTTGTTTCTGGAAGTCTGATCGTGTTGCTTATCCTTGATCATGACCCGAAGGCAGACATGTAAAATTCCTTCTTGCCCCGTTAGTGGGGTAAGATAAACCATCCTTAAGATTTCATCCTAATACCATATTTGACATCTACCCTTTATCATTTATGCCTCACGAGGAATCTCTTGAGGCCAACCGGTGTTCACATTCCAGTTTTATGCCAGAGGAAAAGCACTGAGAGATGATTGTATGTGGCCCAAGGCCTCCAGCTTTACCCTAATTGACAAGACGTAGCTCTGCCTCTTGCTTCCCAGGCTCAGGGTTGGCTTGAGCGCCTTGTGACTTGAGCCCCACAGACGATCCTCTAGGAAAAGCCAACTGTGCTGAAGCGATTCTCTCCGAGCTGGAGGTGTGGCTGCAGCTCCCTGTCCACTCCCTTCGACGTGCACCCTGTGTGACTTGCTCAGTTCTGACTTGTGCACATCTCTAGGAACCGTTCCATCGCAGATTCCAGTGCCAGCAATCACTTCAGAACCGTACTCGCTAAGGGATGGAGCTTCGTGAAGGTGGAGGGCAGTTGTAGAGTGACACACGTGTTGAGCACTTGAAAAGGGGCACCTCTTATAAGGAAGAAAAGAAAATGATCTGTCACGGGTTTTTGTTCTGTTTTTGGTGTTGTGCAATGAGGCACTTGGGCAACCGTTAAGAACTTGAACGCTTCTAATCCCAGATCAGCCCCTGCCTCTGTCGTCAGAGTGGAAAGCAAGTAATTTCATAGGAAGTGTGGTTTTTTTCATGAAGTACTGCCAACTTTCAAGTAAGTCTGTCACACTTAGTTTTCTAAAATCATATGCTGAAAATATCTGTTTCCCTCGAAACTTGAATGCTATCTCAAGTAGGAGTGTGTAACCTGGAGTCAACAAGTTTGTGCAATATGGCTTTAGGCCGCTTTCCCAACTAGGAACATTACGGTGTCTTCAGAATTTCCCATTTTACTAACTCTTGGAGAAAGAGAAGTTGCACTGGAGGTAAAGAGAAGACGTCATGGGGCCTGCTTCTGGAAATCTCGGAGGCATCACCCCCAGAGGGCTCTGACACTTCTCCGTCCTCTTCCGCGTTAACCTCTTGGGTTGCACTCTGTCGGTCTGTACCTTTGTATTTGTTAAAGTATTTTTATGTCCTTTACGCCCTTGATGATATTTTGAGCCCTTCATAAATTGGGGCCATCTCTCCTACTGTTTGTTTCTCTCTGCTGTGCCCAGAAGAATATGGGCCTAGACACGGTAAGGACCTAATAAATATTACTGGTTCTAACCATCAAGAAAACTGTGGATGTGAATGATACTTGCAGTGTCATTTTTATAAATCCCAGGCAAATGTGACCCCTACCCCCAAACTGTGGAATCCTGCTTGTCTGTCTCTGGCAGATGGAGACCCTGCCCACCACCAGGAGAGGAAGAGAGGAAGAACTCACAAGGACACTTAGAAGATCTTCTTAGTGGTTGGGGGTTAAAAATAAAACAATGAACAAGCATATGTGTGCTCTTTGGTCAATTAGAGTGTTCTTTGCATTATGAGGATAATATGTCCCATTAGAGAAAATTTGGAAACTGGAAGTTAAAAAATCTATCACCCGTAGACTCAACACCCAGAGGCAACCAGCGCGATGGCTTTATTCTAACTCAAGATCAGCTGGAAATCCATCTCTCTGTTGGCGCTGGGATTCCCTCTGCCTCTGGCTAAATAAATGAGGGTTCCATTAGTTCTATCCCTGGGCCTCCTGCTTTCCCAGCAGCAGGGTGAGAGAAGGGAGGGGAATACACATGTTGCTTAAAAAGGCCGGGCAGGCTATCAGCTGCTTGAATCGATTGTGTCACTAATAAGGTCATTGTTTCTAGATGGTCTTTTGGTGAAGTTTAATAATTACTGTTTTTCCATTCTACCACCTTTTATAAAAACAATTTTTTTTTCCTTTTGATATTAACTGTTGAAGAACAGTGATTGTAGAGAATATGTACCTGTGTATATTTGTCCTGATTAAATGATTGGAAAGCTCTTAATTTACAGGGAACATAATCTGTGTGGATGATTTGTAAAAAGCATCTTTTTTATTTTTTCTTACTGTACTCCAAATTAAATTTCTCTTCTCCTCAAAAGTGGCAAGAAAAATGTAAGACACATAAGAAACCTCCAGTTTCTAGGGTTGAAGGTCTTAGAACAGCTTGTCCAGAATCTTGGTACTGATACGTTAAAAGAAACAGTGTTGTAGTTTCCTGATCTGGGGAGTTAAAACCAGTGCCCATTGAAAATGCAGTATTTGTCATTTGACAGCTTTCAAGCAATATAGACATTCTTCAGTATTCAAAAATGAGCAAGTAAAATACAACAAATAAGAAGCAAATGGAAGGGGCACCTGGGTGGCTCAGTGGGTTGGGGCTTCTGCCTTCGGCTCAGATCATGATCTCAGGGTCCTGGGATCGAGCTCTGCATCGGGCTCTCTGCTCGGCTGGGAGCCTGCTTCCCCCTCTCTCTCTCTGCCTGCCTCTGCCTACTTTGATCTCTCTCTCTCTCTCTGTCTGTCAAATAAATAAAATAAAATCTTTAAAAAAAAAGCAAATGAAAGTTTCTGAGGCACTGTTTAAGAGAATATAATCTGGGCAGGTCTTTTTGTGGAGGTCAAATTGATGAAGATACCATTAGTATCTTTAGTATCTAATATCTAGATTTATATTCTTAACATAAATAGTGAAGTAATTGTCACTAATATCAGAATTATCTTTTTAAAGATTTTATGTATTTACTTGAGAGAGAGCACACACGAGTTGGGGAGGGGCAGGGGGAAGAGGAGGGATGGAGGGAGAAGGAGAAGCAGATTCCCATGCTGAACATGGAGTCTAACTCAGGGCTGGATCCCCTGAGGTCATGACCGGAGTGGAAGGCAGACGCTTAACTGACTGAGCCACTAGGTGCCTGCAATCAGAATTAAAATACAGCTTTCCAATAGGACTTATTCTTCCATTACAAATTCTTATTAGATCATTGGTTCTAAAATTGGAAAAGTATCTATAAAAGTCTCTTGCAAAGCCTTCTAAGTGTGATTTAGTGTCCATCAGTCAGATACAGCTGGGATTTGGAAGGTGGGAGTGACATGGATGCCATGCTTGTGAGGTATCGGTTTTTTCAGCTGGGATCCAAGGTGACAGAGGCATTCGGTTTTGCTGAGGCCGTTTCGGCAGCAACATTGACAGGGGCAACATTGATTAAAATCTTTTTTTTTTTTTAATTTATTTGACAGAGAGAGATCACAAGTAGGCAGAGAGAGAGGAGGAAGCAGGCTCCCTGCCGAGCAGAGAGCCCGATGCGAGGCTTGATCCCAGGACCCTGAGATCATGACCTGAGCTGAAGGCAGAGGCTTAACCCACTGAGCCACCCAGGTGCCCCAACATTGATTAAAATCTTAACAAGATTTTAGGTGGAACATAGATTGAACAAGATAGAATCTAGATAGAATAAGATTTTAACATAGAACCTGGCAAAATAATTCTAGTATTCGTATAAAAGTAAGGATTCAAAAATATTCAAGACAATCCTGAAAATTAAGAGCAAGCAGAGGGACTTGACTTGCCAGATATCAAAACTTATAAAAAATCTATAGTATTGGTGTGGCAATAAACAAGTAGAGCAAATTGAACATAATAGAGATCCCAGAAGAAGACCAAGCATGTAAAAGATTTGGCATTTTTCAAAGATGGCATTGCAAATCATTGGGAAAAGAATGAACTATTCAGTTGCTGAAGTGAGAACTACTGGGTTTCCACATCAAAGAAAATAAGGTCCTTTTCACCATAACAAAAATAAATTCCAAGTGAATTAAAGATCTAAATGGAAAAAAGCAAAACTTTAAAACTATTAGAAAGTGATATAGGAGGGGGTGCCTGGGTGGCTCAGTCAGTTGGGCATCCAACTCTTGGTTTCAGCTGGAGTCATGATCTCCAGGTCTGGGAATCGAACCCCATGTTGGGCCCTGCGCTCAACATGGAGTCTGCTTGAGATTTCTTTCCTCTTCCTCCTCCCTCCCCCTCTGCTCCTCTCCCCACTCACACATGCACGTGCACACGCTCTCTCTCTCTGTAAAAGAAATAAAATATTTTTAAAAAGGAAGTGATATAGAAGAATATTCTTATGACCGACTTTGTAGGATAGATAGATTTCTCAGACAAAAAGTGAAAATCACAAATCATTAAAAAAAAATGTTTGATTATATCTAAATTTAAAAGTTCCTTCTGTATGACTAAACATACCACAAAGTTCAAGGAAAAGTAATAAGTTAGGAAAAAATAACTGCAACTTCTCTAAGAGATAAGGATCAATATTCAGAATATATCAAGAGTAAGTGCAGCAAATTACCAACATCAAGAATAAAAGCATAGGGCGCCTGGGTGGCTCAGTCATTAAGGCATCTGCCTTTGGGTCAGGTGATGATCCCAGGGTCCTGGGATCGAGCCCTGCATCAGGCTCCCTGCTCAGCGGGAGGCCTGCTTCTCCCTCTCCCCCTGCCCCTGCTTGTGCTCCTTCTGTCACTGTCTCTCTCTGTCAAATAAATAAATAAATTCTTTAAAAAAAAAAAAATAAAAGCATAGACATCACTAAGATCCTATGAGTATAGATAAAACATTATTATGAACAACTTTATTCCAGTAAATTTTATAATTTAGATAAAATAGAGAAATATTTGAAAAGTCTCAAACTATGAAGCTCACCCAAGGAGAAATATGTAATCTAAATAGCCTTTATCTTTGAAAGAAATTGAAGTCATAGTTACAAACCTTTTCACAGAGAAAGCTCCAGGCCCAGGTGGCTTTACTTATGAATTCCAGCAAGTATTCAAGGGAGTAATATTATCAATTCTACATAGTGTTTCAGTAAATAGAGGAGAGGGAACATCTCCCACCTCATAGAAAGATCTAAAAAATTTACAAAAACACTACTACAACTAAAAAGTTGTACAAGGTTGATGTCTGAGTGGCTTAGTTGGTTAAGCATCTAATCTTGATTTTGGCTCAGGTCATGCTCTCAGGGCTGTGAGATTGAACCCCATGCCCAGCTCTGCACTTAGCAGGGAGTCTGCTGGAAATTCTTTCTCTCTCTCCCTCTGCCCCTTTCCCCTTCCACTCACTCTCTCTCTAAAATAAATAAATCTAAAAAAAAAGTTGTACAGGTGTACCGAGTTTAGCAAGGTGACAGGATGTAGTTCATTTTTAAAAATCAATTGTATTTCTATGTCCTAGCAACAAATAATTGGAAATTAAAATGAAAATATACCTCATCTCAGTGGATTACAAGCAAAACAGTAAGAATTTTACCAAAAAAAAAAACCAGTAAGAATTTTATAATTAGATTGCCTGGGTGTAAATCAGAACCCTGTCATTTATTAGATGTTTGATCTTTAATAACATTTAAGATTTTTCTTCAAAAAAATACAAATCAGAAAGAAAAGTAATAGGAAGATTACAAAAATATTGTTAGGCAATTCACAGATGAAAAGATGCTCTACTTCATCGGGGGGTCAGAGAAATGTAAATTGAAACAACATTAAGATATTTAAAATCCATTAGATTGAGGGGGAAATTATAAAATCGAACTTTAAAGATAAGAAAAAGGAATTTACTTACATCCTCATAGAAGCTTAATTTATTCATCAACTGGATTGTTAATAGTGAGGTTGAAATGTGCATATTATTATGATACTATTCTATGATACTATGGAACTATGCTTCTGTGTATTTATCACAGAATAGTTTTCAGATATTTTGACTCTAACCCATTATAAGAAAAATATTTTACACTGTGACGCACATAGTACCCACATCTGCATACATATCCATATATATAAAAAAAAGTTTTGCAAGATAATCCTTACCCTTTGTACACACATACATGCTTTGTATTTTCTATCTTATTTTACTTTAAAATGAAAAAGATGCTGGTAAAGACCCAGAAAAGTGATTTCACAATTCATATGCAGGTCAAAATGTGGAGCTGGTAAAAATGAAACTTGATAAGCTTAATATTGGCCTTAATACTTGCCTAGTGCATGTGTGCAAGAAGATGTGTATAAAAATGTCCATTATAGTAGTAGTAAAACAATGAAATTAAATGCCTTAGTAGGGGAATGTATAGTACAATTTTATACTCAGAGAATATAATGAAACAGGAGTTTTATGCATTGAGGTGGGCAGATCTCCACTCTCTTGAACAAAATAGTGTTGGCAAGTTTTTGCTAGATCAAAGTCATTTCATTGTTAAAATCTTTAGTGAGCGACTGGAGGACTTGCTAATTATAAAGATTTGGATGCTTTTTATGCCATATTTACAGTCAAGACTTGATACTCTGTGGCAAAAAAATAGAGAAATCTCATTGTTATTCTCATTTATCCCTCCTCTCTATAGGGTGAAATTTCTTTTGAAAAAGAGCTTTGCATCTGTGGAAACATTTAAACAACTTCTCAGCTGAGACCCTAGAGCTCTGTCGTATAAAGCTTAGAAGAGATTACTTATTTATTGAAAATGTCAAAGGCAGATGTAGCCAAATTAGTATTAAAATAACTTCAGTCTAGACCCCAAAGAACAATTGATTTTGAAGAGAATAGATTCTGATGGAATCGCTTTGCTTCCAAATATAACTTCAAGAAATTGAATGAAATGATTGTGTAAGATGGGCAAAAAATACAGACTCAACTCAGAGGAGAGTTTAATAAATGAATGATTTACCAAGATGTGGGCAGAGGTTCCAGAAACCACAGAAGAGGAGTCTGTCCATGCAAGGAAGCCCGTTGATAACCATGGACGCGGGTCAGCCTTCTGGGGCTCAGCACAGGTGAGCAGTGGATCCAGAGACTCAGACAGGAGTTACTCAGCCCTGGGAGGCACTGGAGAGTTGGTGAAATACCCATCACATCAGATCATTAGGGTTTTAAAATCATGGAAGCTAAGCTGCTCTTGCAGGTGATGGTACAACAGATCCCTTGGCTTCCTGGAGCCCCTTTAATGATTATAGATGGATTTCATATTAGAGGATGTTTGCTTTCCTATTTGCTATCGTAGGCGGTATTCATCCCGTCTAATTGTGCCGCACAATCGAGTTACATGTTTATGGATATAAATGTTTATGGATTCGTTTATGTAAAAGAAGAGACTGGAACGTGTCTCAGGGTCTACAACTGAAGTGTGATCTGCCTCTCTTACCTCCCTTCCCCACACTAATTCTTTCAGCGGGCACTGAAGAAATACCGGTAACATCAAGGTCGGCATCTCACCACATTGCTGATCCTTTTTGAGGCAATAAAGATTGATCGTCATCAGCAAATAATTTAAAGCCTCATGTCTTCCCTACACACACACACTAATCTCAATGATAACAAATAGAAAACCAGTGATCTGAAATGAACCGTTACGTGTCTAATATGCCTGCCTCTAACACAGCCTAGATTGGAAAGCGTAATTCTCAAGTTTATCGAGAAGGAAATTGGCAGAGAGCAGCAGTTCACTTTCAAGTAATCTTCCCGTATTACTTATTGTAATTAATCTTTCCATTATAGTTTCCTCTGAATGGACACTATAATGAAGGGAGAGGAGGAGAACGAAGAGTATTTTGCTTTTACGGGAAGAATGGCAACAGAACAGACCAGCAGTAAGGAAATGCCAGTCACACTCACTTTTCTGTAAAGACTCGCAAGGTCCTTTTTCGTTGACGTAAGTAATAGGGTGTCGTCTCAGTTTCCTATTGCTCTAATAAGTTAATGCAAACTTAGTAGCTTTAGACAACACAAGTTTGTTCTATCATAGTTCTGGAGGTCAGACTCCAAAATGAGTCTTCAGGGGCTAAAGTGAAGATGTCGGCAGGGCTGGCTTCTTCTGAATTCTCCAGGAACAACTCCATGCTTTGTCTCTTCCAGCTTGCGGAGGCGATGGCATGCCTTGGTCCTGGCCTCAGGACTCCAGTGTCTGCTTCTGTGGCCGCGTAGCCTTCTACTTCTGAACTTCTGCTTCCGTCTTAAATAAGGACCCGGGGCCCACCTAGGTAATTCAGGCTCATCTCCGCATGTCGAGATCCTCACCTTAATCACATCTGTAGAGTCTCTTTGGCCATAAAGGGTAACAGTCACAGGTTCTGGGGGTTAGAATGTGGGTGTCCGGGGGCAATTATGTAGCTTGTCGCAGGTGTTTTAAGTACGCATTGTCAAGGGATCCCAAGTAGACAGACGGGACCTGCTGGCTCATTAGTGTATAATTTTAAGTGTTATGGAATAATCTCATCATCGTTACAAAAGCCAGACCCAGACCATGGGGAAGAGCTTCAAATGTCTATTTATTGTTGATCTTATTGACCCTGTTGGCTAAGCCTGGAGTCTTTAAATTACAGTTTGAAAGAATGAACTGCTAACAAAAGAGTTTAAATCTACTAGAATTTGTTTCTGAGTTTTATTTGCTGCTGTGTCTTCACAGTTTCCAGCAGTCTCTTATCAAAATCAAGTCTATTATTACCTCTACCTTCGTTATGTGCTCTTAGCCATCCTATACTTTTCCATTATATTACTTATTGTGTAATTTAATAAATGATGATGTTTTCCCTCGGTCGCTCATAGGCCATAAGCTCTATGAAAACCAGGTACATGACTTTCTTTAGTTTTTACCAAATGCTGGCTCGTTACACCCGACCCCGTGTGTCCAAGGCATTCAAATATTTTTGAAGGAATGCATAAATATCTCACCACTCCTTCACATCAACTCTGTTGCTACACTGCATTCAAAAGCAAACAAGGATTGTATCTTAGTCATCTTAGTAACTAAGAACTAGCACTGTATTTGTGACACAGTAGGAATTTAACATTTTAAGTGAATGCCCAAGCACAAAACAGTCAAGATTAGCTCGACTGGTCTGTCAAGAAGGTACTCCAAATGGATATTCTTCCCCATAATTAACTTGAGAAGGGGTCTATGGATTGCTTAGCCGAGAAAGCTACTTTTAGATAACCAGAAAGACCTTCATTCCACTTTAACCTTCTTGCTACCTAATCTCATCATTTTGTGTAAAATTAGAATTAGGAATAGAATACATTCTAGAGAGATGATCCCCTCTAACAAGAGATGTCTATTTTGAAAATGGACGTAAGCAAAGAAGGGTTGACTGTTAAATAATGTTGTCCACAAAATAACAAATGTTGGAGAGGCTGTGGAGAAAAAGGAACCCTTGTGCACTGTTGGGAATGCAAATGGGTGCAGCCACTGTGCAAAACTGTATCGAGATTCCTCAAAAAATTAAAAATAGAAATGCTATATGGTCAGTGTTACCAAAAAAAAAGAAAAAAAGAAATACTATATGGTCCAGTAATTCCACTACTGAGAATTTACCTAAAGAAAATGAAAACGCAACTCAAAAAGATACATGCACCCCTATTTTTATTGGAACATTATTTTTTTTAAAGATTTATTTATTTAATTTAGAGAGAGACAGAGCAGAGGGAGGGGCAGAGGGAGAGAGAGAATTCTGAAGCAGATCCCCACTGAGCAAGGAGCCAGACACAGGGCTCAATCCCAGGACCCTGAAATCATGACCTGAGTGGAAATCAAGAGTTGGCTGTTTACCTGACTGAACCACCCAGGCACTCGGAGCATTATTTGCAATATCCAATATATGGGAAGATGTAGTGTGTGTGTGTGTGTGTGTGTGTGTGTGTGTGTGTGTAATGGGATATTACTGAGCCATAAAAAAAGAACGAAATCTTGTTTGCAACAACATGGATGGACCTAGAGGGTATTTTGATAAGTGAAGTAAGTCAAAGAAAAACAAATACCATATGATTTTACTTACATGTGAGATCTAGGAAATGAACAAAAAACAAAAACAGACCCTGTAATACAGAGAACAAATTGATGGTTGACAGAGGGGAGGGAGTAGAGGGATGGGTAAAATGGGGGAAGGAGAGTGGGAGATACAGGTTTCTAGTTATGGAATGAATAAGTCATGGGGATGCAAAGTAAAGCATAGAGAATATAGTCAGTGGTGGTGTAAAAAATAATAATAATTTTGTCCATGTATTTATAGACTTATTACCAAAATACCATTCATCCTGTTACAGAATAAATGAGTTGTTTTTTGTTGGTTTTTTTTTTTTTTAAGATTTTATTTATTTGAGAGAGAGAACATGAAAGCATACAAGCGGTGGAGAGGGAGAAGCAGGCTGCCCATCAAGCAGGGAGCCTGATGTGGGACACGATCCCAGGATTCTGGGATCATGACCTGAGCTGAAGGCGGACGCTTAACTGACTGAACCACACAGGTGCCCCAGAATAAATGAGTTTGGTGATTTTTTTTTTTTTAACTGGGATATTTCCCTGCCCCCATAGAGAGGAAATGTATTATCTTAATTCCTAAATTAAGGAATTTTTGGTATAGCCATCAATGTTGTAACATTCAGGTTTCCTAAAATAGTTCATCTAATGGAAACATGTAAAAGGTTTAGAAAGGGTCTCAGTTTGATTCCCGTCAGTTTGATTCCTGGCATCGGTACATTCAGAAAAAAAAAAAATCATTAAGAGTTGGATCAATGTCTAGATTTTTCTGTTTGCTAGGTAACTGAGAGGCTGGCTCTTGTATGTTGACTAATATGTAAGTCACCTTTGATTTATCAGAAGAATGCTTTGTCAGAGGAATGAAGACATACCTGGAAACAACTGGGAGTAAAGCCTTAGGGGGAAGTTGGACAATAAATAGTTGTCTTTATTTCTCCAGTCTGCCACATCCCAGAAGGAGCTATTCATTAATTTGTAAATAGCTTCCCAAACATCTTCACGCAGAGACAAATTTCCCACAGTGAAAGAATTTATAATCTTCCCAATGCAGTCCATCTGGAGAGGGATGAGGCTTGATAAGGAGTGGGCTGATGAGGAGAAGAGGGACAGGTCTAGGGAGACAGCTGAGAATTTGGGGGAAATTTTTTTCAAGGCGTGAAGTTTGTGTTGGTTTGGTCTTGTGGAACAAAGTACTTGAGTTAAGCATAAGAATAGAACCAAGTTTAGCTGAGAAGGGGTCATAAAATGGCATCCAGTGAGAAACGGGGTAGCCACCCAAGCTTTGTGTGTCTCAGTTTCCTTTCAAGCCTTTCAAACCACCCCAGATAGCTTCAAGTTTATCCTGGGAAGGCACGCACAAAACATCAAAAGATTTCCTTAACTAGGATTATTTCAGGAGGAAAAAAAAAATCACATTTATTTATTCATCAAATATTTTGAGTATCTATTAGGTACTGCATTCTCTTCTAGGTTCTAAGTTAAAAGAGATAACACATATTGAGCATTGTTCTAAAAATTTATATTCTTTGGCAAATCTAATCCTCAGAAGAAAACTATGGATTGTATGCTATTGGTTCCATCTTATGGATGAGAAAACTGAGGCTCCAGTTAAGTAACTTTCCCATCATGCAACTAGTAATTGGCAAAGCCTGGATCATCTGACTTCACTTCTTAAGGGACTACTGTACTACTCTGATTCTTGCAGGGTTCTTGATTTTAGCCAGGCCTTATGTTTCCATGGGCTGTTGGCTGATAATGTTGGCAGTGGGGACGGCAACCTTTGTGCATCAAATTCTGTGCGCCATGTCACCATGTTAAATACATTCTATGGTGATGTCATACTTCTCAGAACAACTCTCTTAAGGAGTTTATAATCCCTCCTCTGTTGATGAGATAATGGACTTGGAGTCATTCAGTAACTTTCTCAAGGGCACAGCCAGTAGGTGGCTGTGCTAGGTCTAGATCCTCTTCTGTCTCTTGCCAAGGCCCCTGTACTTAATTACCCCTTCGGGCCTGCCTCTTGTGAAAGAGTTAATTCAAGGGAAAGGGGACACTTCTCTTTCAAATACTGTATCAGGACAAGCTTCAGGGCAAGAACAGTTAAGTTGAGAAGAACAGACATGGGTGGAATCTTTATGAAACCAAGACTCAGACTTTTGTGCACGTGTGTGAATATAGTTGACATACAATGTGACTTTCGTTTCAGGTGTAAAACTTAATGACTTGACAAGTTTATACATTATGCTGGGTTCACCACAAGTATAGCTACCATCTGTCCCATTATATTGCAATTACAATATCATGACTGTATTCCTTAGACTCTGCTTTTTATTTCTGTAACTTACTCCATAACGGGAGGCCTATATCTCCCTCTTCCTTTCCCCCATTTGGCCCAACCCTCTGGCAATCATCAGTTGTTCTGTGTATTTATAGTTCTGATTCTGCTTTTTGTTTGTTTAATTTTATTTACTTTTTATTTATGTTTTTTGAGAGAGAGAGAGAGCATGAGTGGAGAAGGACATAGAGAGAGGGAGACAGAGAATCCCAAGCAGGCTTCATGCTCAGCGCAGAACTAGACAAGGGGCTGTCTCACAACCCCAAGATCATGACCTGAGCTGAAATCAAGAGTTGGTTGCTTAACCAACTGAGCCACCCAGGCACCCCCATTCATTATTTTTTTAGATTACATTTATGAGTGAATCATATGGTATTTGTCTTTCTAGTCTGATTTATTTCATGTAACATATCCTCTAGGTCCATCCATGTCTTAAATGGCATGATCTCATCTTTTTTATGGCTGTGTAATATTCCATGGTATATGTACAACACATTTTCTTTATCCGTTTGTCTGTTGATGGACACTTAGTTTGCTTCCATGTCTTAGCTATTGTAAATAATGCTGCAGTGAACATAGAGATATGTATGTCTTTTTGAATTAGTGTTTTGTTTTCCCTGGGTAAATACCCAATACTGAAATTATTGGATCATATAGTATTTCTATATTTTTTGTTTTTTTGAGGAATCTCCTTACTGTGTTCCAGAGTGGCTGCACCAGTATACCTTTCCACCAACAGTGCACAAGTGTTCCCTTTTCTCCACATCCTCTCCAACACCTGTTGTTTCTTGTCTTCTTGATTTTAGACAAAGTCTCAGACATTTTGATTGGAACTCCTCTGCAAGACCATTTTAAGAAAGATTCTAATTAGTTATTGTATTTTTGAACCATTGAGATTTTTTTTTCTCCAGAATTAAATAAACAGAGAGATATATTTGTCAGTCAATAATATGGATTGAGAAGCTTGTCAAGATTCAGACTCCTCATTAATGGGCCAAATCCAGTTATGATCTCATAGAGGAGATGGAAAAGTTCTACTTGTCTCTAGGGTGCCCTTTGGGATTACTGTCATTATTCATTCTAGGGCTACTATTAACCTGTCATTCCACCAAGTTCATTCAAGAAAGATTTACTGTGGCCTACTGTGTGCCTATAATAGTCTTGGCATTATCAAAAATCAGTGATGGGGCACCTGGGTGGCTCAGTCGGTTAAGCATCTGCCTTTGGCTCAGGTCATGATCCCAGGGTCTGGGGATCAAGCCCCACATTGGGCTCTTTGCTCAGTGGGGAGCCTGCTTCTCCCTCTCCCTCTGCCTGCCTTCCGCCTGGTTATGCTCTGTCAAATAAATAAAATCTTAAAAAAAAAAAAAAAAATCAGTGAGGGTTGCTGAACCAGTGAGCCTTCCCAGAATCTTTGATCTACAATGGGACGTGGGAGGGATTGAAGTACAGCAAAGGTGAAAAGGCCTGGAGGGGGGATTAGAGTCTCTGGGATCCAAGTTTGGGAAACTGGCTAGTAACAGAAATGGACTTCTTTTTCAAGGAAGAATTTCTTGAGAAGTGAGATCTGAGGCTGAGACTGCTACTTGTGATTTCAAGGGAAGTCTAAGTCATATAGCTTCTAAGCTCTCCCTCAACGTATGCCTTTATTTATGCCAATAATTAAAATTAAGTAACAGGCTAAAACCTGTTATCTGGGATGAAGAAGCTTGCTGCGAACAGCAAAGGGAAACGTAAACATTTTCTCTTATAAATACTCTCCTCTTACCAGATTAGCCACAATTCAAAGCCCAGAGCAAACCAATCGGGCCTTCCCAACTGCCACCCCCCCCCCCACATTTGTCATTAAACATCTTTATTTGATGTTTAATAAAATTTAGCTTTGGAGTAGATCAAAATATTCCTCAAAGATATTTCAAGTACATTTTATAGTCTTTACAGTAACACATGAATATGATTTTAGAATCAGGGAGACATACTCTCATACTCTCATTTTGTTCTTCTTTACATGAAATGTTAATAATACTCTCTTTATTATAAGTCCGTTGTGCTGATTACCACACAATATGTATGTACAATTCCAACTGCCAAGTAAATGGTACCACTTAGGGACTGCCAAAGACAGTCCTTTTAAACAAAGACTTACTACACACATTTTAAAAAGCAATGAAAAAAAGAAGTAAACTCTCATGGTGCCATATTTTTTCCGAAAACGTAGTTGATCTGGAATGTTTCAAGAAAACATTATCTTCATCTGAGCCACTTTATTTGGCAACTAATCACATAGCTGAGGAGATAAGACTTTTATAAAACTACTCCCCTCTCCTTTATTGCACTTGAAGATCTGCATTTCCCGATGAGGAATACTTGAAAGCTGTCTCCCCCCCACCCCCCAACTTTTCCAAGGAGTCCTGGATTGGGAGGAGGTGGTAGCCTCCGGGTGGGGTGGGAGGAGTGGAAGAGTTATAAAAAATCACTTAGTCTAGCCCTGCTCAACAGATCTTCTTTCTTCCCCTGTTGGAACCAGCCTGGAGGGATAAGTGTGAGAGAGGTCATTGGGAAGGGTGTGTGTGTGTGTGTGTGTGTGTTTGTGTGTGTGTGTGTTTCACGTAGACCTCTATAGGGGAACTGGAGAGAGGAAGCCAGGGGCCCTGATTGTACCAAGGTCTGGGCCACAAGGGAGAGAGAATAATCCTTGACAATTCTTTGGGTGTCCTCAGGAAGAGTTTGCTCTGCCCTGGATATGTTCTGCATTTAAATCATACAAACCTAAGGAAGCCTTAGATAATTGACCAGGAAAGCAAATTCAATTACTCATTATATGCACCACCCTTCAGGTTCATGGGCAGGTCTGGTTGTAAGGACCTAACAATACTGCCAGACTCACTCTTACCCAGTTGTTCCCCTGGGTCCTAGCCTTTACCCTTTCCACTCATACACTCTCCCTGAGCTATCTCAACATCATCTGCTCTGAATATTGAGTTTGATTATCTGCATAGTATATCTTTTTTCTGATTATAAAAATAGCAATATATTTTTTAAAGTTCATATAATGAAAAACAGCTAATATGAAAATAAAAATTAGATATAATCCCATCACCCAGAGAAAATGTTCTCTAACCTCCACATACAGGTAGTTTCGTGACCTGCTTCTTTCCCATTTGTCAACACATTACTAACATTTTTATGTTATAAATGTTCTTTTTTATGTGATTTTTAAAGGTTGCAAGGTCTTCCATCAGATGTGTTATAACTTAACAGCCAATGTCCAATTACTAGATAAGTAGTTTATGTTCATTTTTCCTATTATAAATGAGGCATACATACCTCTCATGTTTCCTTCAGATAAATTTTAAGATGTAGATTCATTGGGTTAGTGGCCATGATTTTTAAATTTTAATGAAAATTGCCGTATCAGTTTGATGGGGTTTTGGAATATAGGTGAGGTTCAGTGGGGTGAGGTCCGGAGACCAAGAAAGAATTCTGGAGATGTCCTTGGTGCAAAATGTGGTTTTATTAAAGCTCAGGGACAGGACCCATGGGTGGAAAGAGCTGCTGCCCCAGGGTTGTGTGGGGTGTCTGGTTATATAGTCTGGGGTTGGGGGAAGGTAAGGAGAAAGGGGAGGTTTCAAAAGAACTTTCATATGCTAAAGAGGACCTACAAGTTAATGGAGGCCTTGCCATTGTCAAGTTAAGGTTGTTGGGAACTTCCTGGAGGAAGAGTACACTCTGTCCAGCTTCAATTATCTGTCAATGGGCTGCAAGTTATAAGGACATTTAATTGTATCTACATTTCCTTCTGGCAGTAGGTTATTGATAGAAATGCTTTGTTCTTGTAAATTGCTAACACATTTGTAAACTGAGGGAGACATGGCTTACAGGATTGTGATCTCTACAAGTTAACTATTTGTTTTTCCCTTTCCTTTTTTTTAAATAATTTCTTAAAAAAATTTTATTTATTTATTTGACAGAGAGAGAGAGGTAACAAGTAGGCAGAGAGGCAGGCAGAAAGAGAGGAGGAAGCAGGCTCCCTGCTGAGCAGAGAGCCCGATGCGGGGCTCAATCCCAGGACCCTGGATTATAACCTGAGCCAAAGGCAAGGGCTTTAACCCACTGAGCCACCCAGGCGCTCCCTGTTTTTCTTTTCCTTAACTTTAGGGCGGCCAGGAGTGCCTGAGAAATGTCATATATATCCCATGAGGGTGGTGAGGGTTGTGGGGTGTCGGCTTCTGCTTTGTCCTCAGTTCGCTTTCTGCTCCCTCATCAAGCTTACACTGTAATTGTTAATATATGAGGGCAGACTCCCCATGGCCTCCAAAGCACTATTATCTTTTTCTGATTTTTGCCAAATTACCAAATTGGTGGGGAGATGAAGGGTGTATCTCATTGTTAGAATTTAATTTGCATGTTTTTGGTAACTGGAGATGCAGTAGTTTTTGTGTTTGTTAATCGTTTCTTTTGTGGATTGACTATGTAGGTTCTCTGCTTATTCTATACTGTGAAATTATGTTTTCTAATTTTGAAGTCTTGAATCTTCAGTTAAAATTTTCTACACTGGGGCACCTGGGTGGCTCAGTGGGTTAAAGCCTCTGCCTTCAGCTCAGGTCATGATCTCAGGGTCCTGGGATCGAACCCCGCATAGGGCTCTCTGCTCAGCAGGGAGCCTGCTTCCCCCTCTCTCTCTGCCTGCCTCTCTGCCTACTTGTGATCTCTCTCTGTCAAACAAATGAATAAAATCTTTTAAAAAATAAATAAGTTTAAAAAATAAATAAATAAGTTTAAAAAAATTTTTCTGCACCTTCAGCATGTATACCTCATACACACAAGCTTAGATAAATATTCATCTCCTTTTTTTTTCCCGATTCCTTCTATGATTTGTTTTTATATTTAACTCCTTAATTTATTTGGAATTTATTTCGGTGTATGGAGGAATATAGAGCCCTGGCTTTATTTTCCTCTGAAGAGGTGAGCATGTTCCTTTCCATCATTTGCTCAGTAGTTAATCTTGTCCTTACTGATTAAAAATGCCACCTTGATCTCAGAGCCTGTAAGCATCCAGGGCTCAGGGGTTGTTTGGGTGTTTGGGTGGAAGAAGGGAAGTGGGTAGGAGGGAATGGGGCTGGGAAAGGCAGTAAGGAAAGAGACTTCAACCATATGAGTAGCATTTTGTTAATTATATAAAAGATCGGCAGCAAAAATGACAAGTGTTTTCATTTGTAAAGTCTGAACGTATGCCAAGGAGTATTTTCTGTTTTTCTGGGGCTCTGTAAAAAAACGTATGGGAACTATATATTCCCTGGAAGTTTAAAAGAATTATCAGTAAATTGAGCCCTGGACCTTCTTAACAATGTTATCATTTCTTCTATAGTGGTTTCCCTTGAAATGTTACTTCTTTTTTTTTTTTTTAAGATTTTATTTATTTATTTGACAGAGAGAGATTACAAGCAGGCAGAGAGGCAGGCAGAGAGAGAGGGGGAAGCAGGCTCCCTGCTGAGCAGAGAGACCGATGTGGGGCTTGATCCCAGGACCCTGAGATCATGACCTGAGCCGAAGGCAGAGGCTTAAACCCGCTAAGCCACCCAGGTGCCCCGAAATGTTACTTCTTTTGAGGCAATTTTTCTAATTAATTTTTTTCTAAAACATCATCCACTTTATTCATATTTTAAATTGGTTTAGCATTTGGTTTAGCAGAGTAATCTCTCCATATTTTGTGCCTATGTCTGATTTCTATTTTGTATATCGTAGTTTTCTTTTTACTTGATGAGATTAGCTCAAGTGTCCTGTGAGTGTCTCTGTTGTTTTAATTATTTAAAAAAAATTTCCAAGTGGTTGGAATTGTTTGGTATATAATCACTATTATTTTTTTTCATTGTTTTTCACTGGTCAAAAGATGTAGCCAGGACGATCTCTTTTCAGATTATTTAAGATTCTCTTTGCCATGATTTTACACAATTTTTTTAAAGATTTTATTTTTAAGTAATCTCTTCACCCAACATGGGGCTCGAACTCAGAACCCTGAGATCAAGAGTCATATGCTCTATGAACTGAGCCAGCCAGGTGCCCTTACACAGTTTTTATGAGCAGTTGATAGATTGCCCATGTTTCTATTTTATTTTTGCCTCGTTGATCTGCCTAAGACTGAAAAAAGCATGTTAAAACTTCTACTACCGTTGTGTTTTTACCAACATTTTTTTTTTTACTTCTTACTAGTATGTGCTTCATATGATTACTCTTAATGTTAGTACTGGTACATAAGATTCTTGTTTGACTATTACATCATCATAGTGTCTACCAAAAAGAGCAGAAAATTGAAATCATTGCGTTCCAAGTGGGAGTCTTTAAGGGAGTTTAACCCACTAACATTTATTGTCATAATTGATATTTTGAGCTTCTGTCATCTTATTTTTCTGGCTTGTATATTTTCTTGCAATGTTATGTATAGTCTATATTTTTCTCTACGGATTATGTTTTTATGTGATAAAATATACATAACATAAAATTCACCATTTTATCTATTTTTAGGTGTATAGTTGTATGACATTAAGTACATTGACATCATTATACAACCATCGCCACCCATCCATCTCAAGAATTGTTTTATATTCCCAAACTGAAACTCTATTCACTAAACACTAAATCCCCATTCTTTGTCTCCCTAGTGTCTGGGAGCTACTGTTCTACTTTTTGACTCTATGAATTTGCCTACTTTAGGTACCTGATATAGGTGGAATCTTACAGTATTTGTGCTTTTGTGATTGGCTTATTTCACTCAACATGTCCTCAAGATTCATCCCCATCATAGCATGTTGTCAGAATTTTCTTCCTTTCAAGATTGCATTCTGTTCCGTTGTATTGCACACCCCATTTTGTTGATCCATTCATGTTTATAAACACTTGGATTGCTTCTACTTTTTGGCAATTGTGAATAATGCTTCCATAAATAGAAGTTTACAATATCTGTTTGAGTTTCTGCTTTGATTTCTTTGGAGTATTCAGACGTGAAATGCTATCTTATGGTAATTATATGTGTAATTTTTTGAGGAATTGCTATACCATTTTTCACATTGGCTGCATTATTTTATATTTCTAGCAGCAATGCACAAAGTGTACAAACAATGCACTAATTTCTCCACATCCTCACCAACATCACTGTTATTTTCCAGTTTCTTAAACTATAGGCATTCTAATGGATGTGCAGTGGTATCCCATTGGGTATCTCATCTTGGGTTTCGATTTGCATTTGTAATGATTAGCGATGCTGAACATCTTTTCATGTGCTTTTGGCTACTTGAAGATCTTTGGCTAAATAATTATTCAAGTCCTTTGCCCATTTTTAAACTCAATTGCTTTTTTGCTGAGTCATAAGAGTTCTTCGTATATTCTGGATATCAATCTCCTATCAGATTGATTTGCAAATATTTTCTCCCATTCTGTATGTTTTCGTTCAATCTTTTGATAATGTCCTTTCATGCACCAGGTTTGAGTTTTGATATAGTCTAATTTGTTTTTACTTTTGTCACCTATGCTTTTGGTGTCCTAGCCAAGAAATCACTGCCAAATCCAGCGTCATGAAGCTTTTCCCCTATGTTTTCTGCTAAGAGTGTTATGGTTTCAGTGTTTACCCATTTAGGTCATTGATCCATGTCGAGTTAATTTTTCTATATTTATAAGGTAGAGATCCAACTTCATTTTTCTGTCCGTGAAATTCAGTTGTCCTCATGAATTTGAGTAAATTTTTCAGGATGGCTCTGTAGTTGCATGCTTTCTAAATTCTTAGTTATCTGAGAATATTTTTGCTGTCTTCATGATGAATAAGAACATTTTCTTTCAAAACTTTGTCAACTTGCTTGTAGTCTATTATTTATTGCTATAGAGAAGTCTGAGGCCATCTCACTTTTTGCTCTTTTTTAAGTTGTTTTTCTCCATCTTAGATGCTAGTAGAATTCTTTGCTTATCATTTAAATTATGGAGATTTGCTTGGGCATGTCTAAATAATCTTGACTCTTCATTTATGTTGTAGGGAACACATGAGTCCTTTATTCCCTGGAGGAAAGTTGTTATGCCTTCAGGTTTTATTTTTTGATTGAGATATAATTCATGTACCATAAAATCCACTCTTTTAAAATGTATGATTCATTGTTTTTTTGTTTATTTGTTTGCTTTTTAAGATTTTATTTATTTATTTGTCAGAGAAAGAGAGAGAGAAAGAACACCTGTGAGCACAAGCAGGGGGAGTGGTCTTTTCTGAGCATTTTACAGCTATGGGAATGTGCACAACCCTATGTATAGGCATAGCCTTTTAGATTCCCAAAAATACACAGGAGCTTTCTAAAGCTTCTGTGAACATCTCATTCCCCAGCTTTTCTTTTTAAGTTCTTGGTTAGTCCATTGTTTGCCCCAACTGTTATTCACCTCTTCAGGCAGCCATGAAGTTAAACAGTTGATTATAATTATTTTGACAAATGTGCTTAGGGAAAAGTCTGTTTGTACTGGAAGAATATAGAGTGAGAGGTCAAATATAGACAGCAAGTGAGGTCAGATATAGACAGCAAGGACAGGAACTACTAGCAAGATGAAATAATGATAATTCTCTAGGAATGAGCCTTTGGAGGAACTCCAGCCCTGTTCTGTTTCCTCTGGTGGCTGCCAGCCTGCTAGTTTTCACCATGAATATAGGATGTTAATTTTCAAGGCTACTATAGAGTTGGTAAGTGAAATACAGGAAAAGTTAAAACATCACAGAATTCTATCTTCTTACCAAAATTCAGCAGGCGTACTTGAATAAATCCTGCCCAGATTGCTGCAAGGCTTTGGTTAATTTACTGCTTCCTGAAAAAGTTGATTCTGCCCAATGTTGCCAATTTTCTCATTATTTTTATGGAGGGGAGAATTTTTGAAGGTCTTTACTCTGCCATTTTCACTGGCATCACTTGCTTCCATGCTTTTGGAGCTGTTATTTTCCTTTCATGAGCATGCTAGCCTTCCTAAACACCCTCATGAATCCTTTTCACCTTTAAGGCTCAGTCTAAATGTTCCTTCTTCAGTGAGGTTTTTCCCTAACCTGCCAGGCAATACTGCTTTTATTTACTTTAATACCATCAGTGGTCTTGTGTGTATTTATCACTGTTTTACTTATTATCAGGCTGTGTTACAATTAAGTGTCGGTATTTCTCTCATCATTAAAATAGGTCCTTTTCATTTCTCTTCAGTGAGTTTGCAACTTTTCAGTGTGGTGCCATGTTTAATGTAAAGAAAAGCATTATCAGTGTCCTACAGCTTAACTTAAATGTACACAGTACTTAAGATTTTAAGGTAAGAAATGCACAATTTACTTATCAAGAGAGTAAAACCAAGTTATTGATAGATGCTCAAATTGCAGGCAGATTTGTCAGTGATGTATTTTTCTATCTACTTTACCGATCAGTCTTTCTAGAAGTAGTTGGCTTTTACCCAATTTGGGATTATCAACTATATCAAGAATAATTATTGTGTCCCCAGCTTGTGGAGAAAAACTATTATAATTCCCCAGTAATTACAGCCATGGTTTGTTATATCTTTAACTGGATCATCTCAATTAACCTGAAATATTTATAACAGATATTTTGGTTTAGGAAGCTTCTAGAGATTGTTAATCAAAAGAACTTATGGTGAACTGTTTAGGGTCTCAACCTGGAGTACAAAAAACTACAAATGTGGTTGACCTATATGCTGTTTCTTTCATGTCCTTTTTAATGGGGTTTTGTATGATTTATTTGTTGCATGGTGTCATTCAACACTGCCATTTATCTTAGATCATGTTTCATTTAATGGTTAAGGTATAATTAGATTGAGCTGGAAAGCTGAGGATTTATGTAATCTTGCTCTTAATTGGATATTGAAGAGGAAACCAGAATCTAAGCAGCTCTTGGTGCCAAGAGCCCAAGAATCTTTGGATGTCTCCAGTGCTAATGACTGACTACTCAAGGTTGTAATAAGGCAAGAATTTACAGAGAAACAAGATTATTATTTGAAATAAAGCCACGTGAGCTGGAGATAAAGGCTTAGTCTTTACTTCCTGGCTGTTCTGGCTCCTTATGACTGATGGGCGTTGTCATGGTAATGGGAGAGAATGAATTGGGAGGTGGTTAGTGTAGAGGGGGATTTAATGTACATATCCTTTGCTTGTAGGATTTTGTCATAGTCTTCTTCTGCATAGGGCTTGAAATATCACGTCAACTCTCCTGATGCTAGAGTGCAAAATGAAGACAGTAAAAATATACTAAGTTCTGCAAATCAGACTTGTCTCTGTCTTCACCCCATTATTCCATGACCCCAAGGAAGCTTAGCTATGAGGCAGAAAATTGGTAATGAAAAATTTTTAGTGTTTGTATGATAGGTTTAGGAACTATAGCCAAATATAAAAGAGTTATTTCAATGGGTACTAGTCATTTGGCACTCTGTTCCATCAGTTTTTTTTTAATGAAATGTTTAATAATTAAAGTCTCATTGATGTTTAGGTATCAGACTTCATTAATTTTTTTCTATTTTTATTGTTGTTATTGTTTTTTCTGGACAGTTTGACCTCGATCATTTTTATTTTTAGGGGCCCAAAAGGCCACATTTTATTTTCTCAACATTGATCGTAGATTATACATTGCCATTAGCCTATGGTAAAAAGCCACATTTTCCTTGACATTTGGTTTTCTTAATCATGTTTCAGTAACAAATATTGTGGTTTCTGAGTAGTGAAACAGAAGTGGAGTCTGAGTGTTCCTTTCGGTGACAATGCCTCCAGTAGGTTTTTCCTTTCTCAGAGGAAGGATAGGGTGTTATCTCCTATGTAGCCTTTGTGGGCTTTCTTCATTTCCTACAGAACCAAGGGAAAGCTCAGAAGAGAGATTGTACTTTAGTAGATTCCTGATTTGGATGCCTACATCAAGAACTCTATGTTACCCAGACAGATCATCAGGAGACTCATTTGAAGAGTACCTGCTAGGCCTCCTGAAGAGAAATAATAAGGGGCAAGTAGGACGGTGGTATTAGTGAGCTTTCTGTGGTCCTAAGATTGAAACTCCTGAGTAGAGAGGAATGGTAATGCTGTCCCCAACTTCTGGGAGAGGTGGAAAGAGTATCAGAAACCTGTCCCAGAAAAGCAAAAAAAAAACCTCACCCTTCGGAAGACATCCGCTGAAAGGTTGTTCCACCTTCCTGTGGCAACTGGTTGACTGGTGGGAGGGAAGGGATGACAAAAGGTGGTGTCACAAAGATGTCTCTCTCCAGCTCTGGGAAACCCGAGTGAGTGTGCTAGTCAGCTAGAGCTGCTGTCACAAAATACCACTGACTGAGGGGTTTAAACAGTGAAACTGATTTTCTCACAGTTCTTTTTTTTTTTTTTTTAATTTTTATTATTTTTAAAAGGTTTTATTTATCCATTTGAAACAGAGAGAGAGAACACAAGGAGGGGGAGCAGCAGGCAGAGGGAGAGGGAGAAGCAGGCTCCTGAGCAGGGACCCCAACTGGGGGCTTGATCCCAGGACCCTGGAGTGGTGACCTGAGCTGAAGGTAGACGCTTAACCAACTGAGCCACTCAGGCGCCCCAATTTTCTCACAGTTCTGGAGGATAGAAGTCCAAGATCAAGGTGCCATTAGGGTTGGTTTCTCTTGAGGCTCCTTCCGGATGACTGCCTTCTTGTGTGTTCTCACATGGCCTTTCTTCCATGCAGACATCCTGGTGTCTCCTTTTCTGCGAAGGACACCAGTCAGATTGGATTAGAGCCCACTCAGAAGG
The DNA here is from genome assembly GCA_028534135.1 of Potos flavus. Lineage (NCBI taxonomy): Eukaryota > Metazoa > Chordata > Mammalia > Carnivora > Procyonidae > Potos > Potos flavus. The sequence continues at coordinate 78,355,558 of CM052900.1, read as the reverse complement.
TCTCATTTTAATTTTATTACCTCTTGAAAGGTCTTGCCTCCAAATACAGTCACATTCTGAGGCACTGGGGGTTAGGAATTTAACAAATAAATTTGGGAGGGACATAATTTAATTCATACCAAGACGGGGTGGGAAACCCTACCACTGGGGAGTTGAGGAGGGGGAAGCTCACAAAGAAAGGAAACTAATTTACATGGCAACCAATGACCATCTAGTTACAATCAAAGTTGCTGAAGTGTAGTCAAAAGAATTGAAACCTCCTGGCTGGTTGGGCTCCTTATCCCAATTTGTCTTTCTTCCAGAGCAGCAGGAGAAGGTGGCAGCAGCAGTGCACATGATATAAAGGAAAATGGTGATGCTCCTGAGGAAAACAAGGATCAGCAACATATCCAACAGCCACAGATAGATCTATTGAGCAGGCAAGAGAAGAAAAAGGTGTAAGACACAGTCCCAGACATCAGAAACTACAAAATCTCATTCAAGCACAAGGTAGGAACGTGTGGGAAGTAATTAAATACAGAGAAATGATCCAAGCTGTTACCAAGAGTTTTTGGAAACTCCTATGTGCCCAACACTGGGCATGACACAAGGAATTCAATGGAGAGCAAACAGACCTGGTCCCTGACCTCTTGTGGCTTCTCCTCTAGAGGGGGAGAGAGACTAGCAGCCACACAAATAATTTCAAACCGTGATAAGTGCTTTAGAAGCAAAGGATAGTGGGACAGGATCAAGTGTGAGAGAGAACAAGTCTAACTCAAGGGAATTCTGAGGAACTGACATATACGTTGAGGCCTCGAGGATAAGAGTTAGCCAGGCAAATAATCAAAGGGACCTTGTTCCAGCAGAGGGCATTATGTGAGCTAAAAGCAACACATCACTTAAAAAAATAATAATGCAAAAATTTTTTCTAATTATAAAAATGGTGTAGGGTGATAGAAAATATATTTAATACAGAAAAGTGTTTAAAAATTATCTGAAACCTCATTCCTTGAGATAACTACTCTGAGAATATATGCTGTTTTATATGGTAAACTGCAGCTGAAAGCCTCTTTCTCTTTTTCAGTTTCTCTCCCTCCTGTCTGTGCCTCCTCCTTCTCTGTCCCCCACTCGTGAGCCATTTGTATCCCTTAACTAATAACCATATCTGTATATTTCCATACTTTTTCCAGGTTATTATATATATACTACCTGCATATACTACCCTCAGATGCTGATTTAATTGGTTTGGGGTAGGGTCCAAGCATCTGTGTTTTTTAAAAGCTCCCCAGATGATTCTATGTTTAGCCGGGGTTGAGAACCACTAATTCTAATTTTTAATTTTTAAATTTTTATTATTTTTAAAAGGTTTTATTTATCCATTTGAAACAGAGAGAGAGAACAGAAGGAGGGGGAGCAGCAGGCAGAGGGAGAGGGAGAAGCAGGCTCCTGAGCAGGGACCCCAACTGGGGGCTTGATCCCAGGACCCTGGGGTGATGACCCAAGCTAAAGGTAGACGCTTAACCAACTGAGCCACTCAGGCGCCCCAATTTTCTCACAGTTCTGGAGAATAGAAGTCCAAGATCAAGGTGCCAGTAGGGTTGGTTTCGCTCGAGGCTCCTTCCGGATGACTGCCTTCTTGTGTGTTCTCACATGGCCTTTCCTCCATGCAGACATGCAGGGTGAGATTTCTGGGGTATATTTTTAAAAATTTGATAGATATTGCCAGAATACTTTCCAAAAAGGTAACAATGATTCATACTTAAACTGACAATGTTTCAGAAGGATAATTCCCCCAAATCCTTATCAGCAACAGAATTTTCTACTCTTTTTATTTGCCAGTCAAATTGGTAAAAAGTGAAATTACTTTTTTAATTCCTTACTTTATTTTACATTTCCTGCACTATAAGATGAGCTTAATATCTTTCTTATTTTATTGGTCATTTTGATTTGTTGGTGGTGGTGGTGATGGTGTGCGTGTGTGTGTGTGTGTGTGAGAGAGAGAGAGAGAGAGAGAAAGAGAGAAAGCGAGCAAAAAAGAGATTCTCCTTTTATTTTCCTTTGCCTATATTTTCTATTGGAATATTTATCTTTTTCTTATCATTTGTAAGAACTCTTTGTTGACACATATAGTGACCTTTTTTCTTCATTTACCTTGTGGAATATTTTATCCTGAACTATTATTTACCTTTTTAGTTTTTTGTGGTGCCTTTGTTCACATAATCAGTTTTAATGTTTGTATCATCAAATATATCTGTATTTTCAGTATACCTTCTGGGTTTCTTGATTGAAACCCCATTCCTAGATTTTACATATATTCTCTTAAAATTTATTTCAAGATTTAAGAAATTTGAATTTATTTTACCTTAAAAATGTGGCGTGAAGTAGGGTGAAGAAAACTTAATTTTCTTCAGGGTAGAGAGCCAGTTTTTATATCAGCATTTTAAAAATAAAGCATCCTTTCTAGCTTGTTGCTTTTAGAGAAAAACAAAAGATAATTGGGCCTAAAATTCTATGGGAATGGAGGAGAGGAGTAGTGAGAAATGAGAGTTGAGAAGTAGTCAGGCATCAGGTCACACAAGATGATAGGCATAAAAAGGACTTTGGAACTTACCACAAAAATGCAATTCCAGGGGTGCCCAGCAGTTGAGCATCTGACTATTGATTTCAGCTTGGGTCATGATTTCGGGAGCATGGGTTTAAGCCCCGCATCAGGCTCTGCATTATGCTGGGAGTCTGCTTGTCCCTCTCTCTCTGCTCTTCCCTCCACTTGCGTGCGTGCTCTCTTTCTGTCTCTCAAATAAATAAATACAATGTTTTAAAAAATTATTTAAAATATGCAATTCCATTTAAGAGTTTGAGCAGGAGAGTGATGTGATCCAATGAGAATTTTACGACTGCTCACCCCAGGAATCTCACATCTCTTCGGGGCATCCACCCATATATATGTAATAAAAATCAGGTTTCCCCCCTTCTGTTTAAAAAAAAAAAAAAGATTGCTCAGCCCAGTGTGGAAGTGGTGCCAAGGCACAAGTAAGGAAGCAGAGGGATGATTTATACTGGAGTAGTCCAGGGAAGATGCGATGATGGTGTAGAGAAGCAGTGGACTGGTGGTCAGGATTGGATGAATAGACCCAAGATTTATTTTGGAGGCAGACAGGGTTGAAGGGAAGATTGAATGTGGAAGGTGAAGGATGGGAAAGAGTCAAAGATGACTTCAACTTGGGGAGGATGGTGGTTCCTTTTTCTGATCTCCATAAAACCGGACAAAGAACAGGTTTGACAGAAATATCAAGAATTTAGTAGAAAAAGATGAAAACAATCATAAAGGAACATTATTATGTAAAGTCTGTGGCAGTCACCTTGAAAATTTAGAGGAAATAGATGATTTTTGAGTCAAACGTAAACTGCCAACACTGACCCTAGAAGGGGTAGAAAAATTAAACATATCAGTAGCCTTGGGAGATATTAAAAAATGGAGATTTTTCACTTTTAAAAGGACCAGACCACGCCAGAATGCTTTGGCAGCTAAATTGTTTTGTTTTTTAAAGATTTTATTTATTTATTTGAGAGAGAGAGAGAGAGGGGATGAGAGAGAGCATGAAAGGGGAGAAGGTCAGAGGGAGAGGCAGACTCCCCGTGGAGCTGGGAGCCCGATGCAGGACTCAGTCCCGGGACTCTAGGATCATGACCTGAGCCAAAGGCAGTGGCTTAACCAACTGAGCCACCCAGACGCCCTTGGCAGCTGAATTGCATCTAAGCTTTGAAGAAAAGACATTTCTTGTATTACTTAAGCCATTCTAGACTACTGAAAGATATAGATGAGTTGCAGCATTGTTTCCAGGCAGAAACCTTGAAACAAAGGGAATACCCATCAGAAGTGGAGTATATTGTGGCACACTGATATCATGGACTACTATATAGCTATTTAAAGAGTGAATTCTGTCTATAGCAGCAAACATGGTAGGGCAAGGGCTGGGGGGATTTATATACTACATTGTTAGGGAGTAAGATGCAGAGAAAGTGTGTATAATATTATCCTATTTTTGTGACAAGAAATAGCAAAGCAAAACCTAAATGGTATGTGTATACAAAAGTAGAGGCAATGTAGAGTTCTTACTTTTTCTTTGTCTATTTCAAATGGTTTCACTCTTTACCATGAGAATATATTGCTTTCATGATAAAAGATAAGAGCTATTCGGTTAGAGTTTAGATATGTCGATTTTGAGAAATCTTCAAGATATCTAGAAGGAAATGCCACATGGTCAAGATACCGTAAGATCTGGTGTTTGGGATAGAGGTGTGAGCTGGAGGGAGGTCATCAGTGGGAGTCATGGCAGTGGGACATTTGAAATCATGGGAGTGGGTAGGACTGCTATGTAAAGTAAGTGAAAAATAAAACCCAAGGCCACACTAGAAGGAACTCTGGCAGAGAGACGTCCAGTGAAAGAGACCAAGACGGAGCAACCAGAGATCCACAAAGCAAACAGGTGTTTCCGGGATAGTACCCATGCAGTGCCGTGGGGTTCAGAGGGACCTCACTTTGACAGAACTGGTCTTCACAGATAACCCAGAAACCCGCAAGAGGAATAATCTCTCTCCCCACCCCCACCATTTCCTTTCACCCCCAGAATATTATTGATGACCAATTGTTCCACATCCTTCACAGCTTCCTTCTAAGATAGCATAAGGACAGGTTTTTATTAGTATTATTGACTTAAAGAAACAAAGCTTCCTTGAGTAAAAAACGCTCATGCTTGAACACCATCAAATGGGATTAGAGGAAACTGGGGCCGAGCTACGGAGAAACCAATGCCTTCACACAAGGCTTTGAAAACAGAATTTTCTATTAGAGGCATCACTGAGGAGCTAAATAGAGCAAATTTGTAAGAAAGGCCTGTGATTGGGGTACACAATAACCAGGACCTCTTAGAGCAGCCATTCCAGCCAAAGTGCTAGAGACTGTATGTGTTGCTTGGATCTCTCCTCTTCGTTCTAACCCTACTGCTCTTACCCTGGTTCACTAGCTTAGTGGGATCACCTCCAAACCAGTCCCCTACGTGTGGCTTCTCAGGGTCTCCACCTAATTAGGTTGTGCACTGCACAAGGAACCTGAGTGAGGGATGAGTGGGGCTGACATCTAATGTGCTCTACTTACCAACCCATGCAACTTTGTGTGGGCTGCTTCTTCCTGGAAGGTCTTGCTCACACTGGTGTGGTCAGCTCACCAAACATTAGCCTTGTAGGATTGGGAAAGGGGCCACCCTTCTCCGATTTGCACACCGGGTGTTGAAGTGTCTAGTATCAGTTCTGAGTCCCATGACAACAGTGAACCAGACACATTCTCTGCCTGCAAGGGTGACAGGCTAGTTGAGATGGTTAATCCCATACACAAGTAGCTGCAAAATAAGTTACTTTATTTTTTAAAAATTTTTTTAAAGTTTTTTGTTTGTTTGTTTTTTGGGCAGAGAGTACAAGCAGGGAGAGCGGCAGGCAGAGGGAGAAGCAGGCTCCAACTGAGCAGGGAGTCTGATGTGGGACTTGATCCCAGGACCCTGGGATCATGACCTGCCGAAGACAGATGCTTAACTGACTGAGCCACCCAGGTGCCCCATAAAGTAAGTTACTTTAAAAAACAGTTTCTAACATATCAGTGTATTATTCAAAATTCTTCAAAGGCTTCTCCACTGCCTACAAGGAAAAATCAAAATATCTTAGCCTTGAATTCAGTGTCTTGTGTAATCTCTCTAAACTAGTCAGGCATCCTCTAGGTGGTCTGCTGTGACCACGGTCCCCGACGGTGCCTCTGTGCCTGTCTGGATGGTATCCCTGCCTTCAGATACTCCCTCCCACCCACCTCTCGTAGCACTCACTTCCTCAGTGTGCTCTCAGTGTGCCCTCGGCCTTCCTCTCCATGATTCTCTGCCGCAATTTGTCTGGGCCAGCTGCGGAATGACCCATCAGTATAGGACTGATGATACCATTCCTCAACTTTGGCCTTGACTCTCTAACTTTACCTAAAGAAGGAAGCTATGGAATCCGTAGGATCTTTGCATTGTTGGCACCCAGCACAGAACTTGTACCAAGCAAGAAGATGATGAGTTTGGTTGTGTAGTCTGAAGATTCTTTTAAAATTTCCCAAGGTACTTGCAAATATTTCTGTCAAATGCTTGCCCCTGAAGTTGTATAGCTAACTTGAAAGATAGGCATGTACTGCAAAATGATTTATGAATGTTCTCTCACTGCCTCTGACCTACATATATTTTTGTTTTCTTCTGTTTATATCTTTCCTGCCTCAGCATGATACATCTTAATAAAGAAAACCAGCACAGACATAAATACTTTACAGTTGTGCTAATAATATTTTCCTACTTTCAAGCATTTGTAAAATTGAATCTGTTCTCTAATTATGCAGAATAATATTGGCAAAACTGGAAAGCAAATATAAGGGAAGCATCAAGAAATGAACTTTTTAAAAATTTAAATGACAATTTGTAGCATTTATACCTTTTGCTGATTATAAATAGCATATATTCATTATAGAAAATGTATTAAAAATGCACACAAAAAGCCTGTAACTATTCCACCATCCCAAAATAACAACCATTAACTTCATTTTGTATTTTTCTTCCCCCTCCTCCTTCTTCCTACATAATCTTAAAAATTTCCAATATACCTGGTTATTAAAATGTATCATTCAGAAAGGTTACTGTCCAAAGCAGTAATAGGACATTTACATGTCCAGAATGACCCTCCTGATCTTTCTCTCATAATATTAGACTTAATTATTTCAATCTGACTTGTTAGCCCTCTGATTTTGAAGTTTAAAACCATGACTAGCCTTTTAATAAATAGCAGTATATGAGCTCTAATAACGAGAGTTCAAAACAGACACTACTGGATGTCTGATCTCTGATCCCACACGTAAGGAGCTTGGGAGTCACCACTTCATCCTAACAAGTAAAATGTTGAACAGACCAAAAACATCAACAACTCTTCTTGGATTCATAAGAGAGGAGATGCCACAGGGTAGACCACTGCCCTCCAACTAAAGAGACTGGTGAATCCAGAGAGTCGCAGCTTATCAGAGCAGAAATGTGGAGAAAGAAACCTCCCCGGGAACCAGCAACGGGGCAGGAAAACCTGAACTATGGTTGACATGTTGTTGGAGGCTCAGTGCAGACAACTCTGAGATAAAAACTCCAGGGACCCAGTCATGAGGGGCCCCCACAATTTTGTGAGGTTTACCTCTAGATTCACTACCAGATCCTTACAGTAATTACCAGAAAAAAATGTCCTCATGCTTCCTGCAGAGGAATACACCAGAGCAATCTGTTCTTCTTAACAAGGCCTGCCTTTAGCAGAAACTCATTAGCCAAAGCCTAAAGGGGTATTACCAAGAACTAACGCGGAAGAAGGGAAAGACCCAACTCCAGTAAGCTTTAGCTCTCCATAGGAAAAAAAACAAAATAGCCAACTCCTGCCCACTTAGCCATCCTGTCCCACTTCAGGAGGGAGGAAAAAACTGAGAAACTAATGAAGGTCACAGTTCAGAGGTACAGGCTCACTGAAAGTCTGTAACCTAATCATAGGACTGGAGAAGGCTTCCCCTCCCCCTGGACCTCAGCACCACCTTACTGAAGGCCTATTTACAGCAGTTCGTTTGACCCAGAATGTCCAGCTGTCAAGAAAAAATTACAAGGCATATGAAAAGACAAAAATCACAATCAGAATCAGATATTACAGGGATATTGGAAGTGTCCGATAGGAAATTTAAAACAACTATGCTTAATATGTGAAGGACTCTCATGAGTAAAGTAGACCACATACAAGAACAGATAAGCATTGTAGACAGAGAGATGGAAATCCTAAGAAAGAACCAAAAAGAAATGCTGGAGATAAAAACCACTGAAAGAGAAATGAAGAATGCCTTTGATGTGCTCATGACTGGACGCACTGAGGAAAGAATTTGAGAGCTGCAGGCTATCTCAACAGAAATCTCCAAAACTGAAAAGCAAAGAGGACAAAGATTGTAAAGAGCAGAACAAAACATCTAAGGACTGTGGGACAACCACAAAGAGTGTAACATACATGTAATGAGAATACCAGAAGAAACAGTAAAATTAGCAGAAGAGATATTTGAAACAATAATGATTGAGAATTTCTCCAATTAAATGGCAGATACCACACTGCAGATCCAGAAAGCTCAGAGAACAGCGAGTCCACTCAGTGCCAAGTGCCAAACAAAATAACAAACAAAAAAAAAAAACCCCAAACAAAACAAAAACTAAATCTAGCCACATCATATTCAAATTATAGAAAATTTTAAAAAAATGAAAAAAATCTTTGGGATTTTTTCGAAAGAAGGGAAAAAACACCTATCTATAGAGAATAAAGGTAAGAATTATCTGTCTCTGAAATGATGCAAACAAAAAGAGGATGGAATGAAATATTGAAAGTGTTGACAGAATAAAAACCACCAATATAGTATTCTGTACCCTGTGAAATTATCCTTCAAAGGTGAAGGAGAACAGCAATCGGACAACAAAAAGAAATAAAAGGTATTCAAATTGGCAAAGAAGAAGTCAACCTCCCTGTCTTTGCGGATGGCATGATACTGTACGTGGAAAACCCAAAAGACTCCACCCCCAAATTACTAGAACTCATACAGCAATTTAGTAATGTGGCAGGATACAAAATCAATGCGCTGAAATCAGTTGCTTTTTATATACCAGCAATGCAACTATAGAAAGAGAAATTAGAGAATCAATTCCATTTACAATAGCACCAAAAACCATAAGATACCTTGGAATAAACCTAACCAAAGAGGTAAAGGATCTATACTCTAGGAACTACAAAACACTCATGAAAGAAATTAAAGACGCAAAAAGATGGAAAAACATTCCATGATCATGGATCAGAAGAATAAACATTGTTAAAATGTCTGTGCTGCTGGGGCGCCTGGGTGGCTCAGTGGGTTAAGCCCCTGCCTTCGGCTCAGGTCATGATCCCAGGGTTCTGGGATCGAGCCCCACATTGGGCTCCTTGCTCGGCGGGAAGCCTGCTTCTCCCTCTCCCACTCCCCCTGCTTGTGTTCCCTCTCTTGCTGTCTCTCTCTGTCAAATAAATAAAATCTTTAAAAAAAAGTGTGTGCTGCCCAGAGCAACCTATACTTTCAATGCCATCTGGATCAAAATACAAACGTTTTTTTTTAAAGTGCGGGAACAAACAATCCTAAAATTTGTATGGAACCAGAAAAGACCCTGAATTGCAAAGGAAATGTTGAAATAGAAAAACAAAGCTGGGGGCATCACTTTGCCTGATTTCAAGCTATATTACAAAGCTGTGGTCACCAAGACAGCATGGTACTGTCACAAAAACAGACACAGACCAATGGAACAGAATAGAGAGCCCAGATATGGACTCTCAACTCTGGTCAACTAATCTTCGACAAAGCAGGAAAAAATATCCAATGGAAAAAAGACAGTCTCTTCAATAAGTGATGCTGGGCAAATTGGACAGCTATACACAGAAGAATGAAACTGGGCCATTCTCTTACACCATACACAAAGATAAACTCAAAATGGATGAAAGACCTCAATGTGAGACAAGAATCCATCAAAATCCTAGAGGAGAACATAGGCAGTAACCTCTTCAACATCAGCCACAGCAACTTCTTTCAAGACACGTCTCCAAAGGCAAGGGAAACAAAAGCAAAAATGAACTTTTGTGACTTCATCAAGATAAAAGTCTTCTGCATAGCAAAGGAATCAGTCAACAAAACAAAGAGACAGCCCA
>CM052900.1:78242248-78345284 GCA_028534135.1 Potos flavus | reverse complement strand
AAAAAAAAATGAAACATACACACACATAGACAAAAACCCAAAAAACAAAGGTGAAGGAGAAAGGAAGACTTTCTCAGACAAACAAAAACTGAGAGATTATGTTGCCAAGTAGACTTGCCTGGAAAGAAATATTAAAAGAAGTTCTTCAGAGAAGGAAAATAACATAGGTCAGAAGCTTGGATTACATAAAGAAAAAGAAGAGCACTGAAGATTGTAAAATGAAAAACTTTTCTTTTTTTCTCTAAATTTTAAAAAAATTTTATTTAAATTGCAGTTACCTAACATACAGTGTAATATTAGTTTTACGTGTACAATTTAGTGATTCAGCACTTCCATACTTTACCCAGTGCTCATCATGACAAGTGCACTACTTAATCCCCATCACCTATTTCAACAATCCCCCTCCCCTCTCCCCTCTGGTAACCATCAGTGTATTCTCTATATATAGTTAAGAGTGTGTTTCTTGGTTTGTCTCTTTTTTCCCCCCTATGATCAGTTGTTTTGTTTCTTAAATTCCACATATGAGTGAAATCATATGGTATTTGTTTTTCTCTGACTTACTTCACTTAACATAATATTCTCTATCTCCATCCATGTTGTTGCAAATGGCAAGATTTTATTCTTTTTAATGGCTGAATAATATTCCATTGTGATATATAGAGAGATAAATGGATAGATATAGATATATAGATATAGATAGCACATTGTGTTTATCCATATGTCAATCGATGGATACTGGGGCTATTTCCATAATTTAGCTATTGTAAATAATGCTGCTATAAACATGTGGGGTGCCTATATCCCTCTGAATTAGTATTTTTGTATTCTTCGGGTAAATACTTAGTAGTGTATTTTCTGGGTCGTAGGGTAGTTCTATTTTTAACTTTTTGAGGTTCCTCCATATTGTTTTTCACAATGGCTGTACCAGTTTGCATTCCCATGAACAGTGCAAGAGGGTTCCCCTTTCTCCACATCCTCACCAACACCTGTTGTTTCTTGTGTTGCGAATTGTAGCTATTTTGACAGGTGTGAAGTGATATCTCATTGTGATGAGCATTTCTCTGTGGTAAGTGATGATGAACATCTTTTTGTGTGTCTGTTGGGCATCTGTATATGTTCTTTGGAAACATGTCTATTTATGTTCTCTACCCATATTTTAAGTGGATTATTTGTTTTGGGGTGTTGAATTTGATAAGTTCTTTATATATTTTGGATAGTAATCCTTTCCAGATATGTCATTTGCAAATATCTTCTCCCATTCCAAAGGTTGCCTTTTAGTTTTGTGGATTGTTTCCTTCACTTCGCAGAAGTTTTATTTTGATGTAGTCCCAATAGTTTATTTTTGCTTTTGTTTCCCTTTCCTCAGGAGACCTATATAGAAAAAAGTTGTTACAGCTGACGTCAGAGAAACTACTGCCTGTGCTTTCTTCAAGAACTTTTATGGTTTCAGGTCTTACATTTAGATCTTTAATTCATTTTGAGTTTGTTTTTATGTGTGGTGAAAGAGAATGGTCCATTTTCATTCTTTTACATTTCTGTCCAATTTTCCCAACACCATTTGTTGAAGAGACTGTCTTTTGCCCATTAGATGTTCTTTCCTGCTTTGTCAAAGATCAGTTGACTATATAATTGTGGGTTCATTTCTGGGTTTCCTATTCTGTTCTATTGATCTATGTGTCTTTGTGCCATCACGCTACTGTTTTGAGTACTACAGCTTTGTGATGTAACTTAAAGTCCAGAATTGTGATGTCTTCAGCTTTGCTTTGCTTTTTAAGATTGCTTTGGCAATTGAGGGTCTTTTGTGGTTCCATACAAATTTTAAAATGGTTTGTTCTAGTTCTGTGAAAGATGCTGTTGCTATTTTGATAGGGATGGCATTAAATGTGTAGATTGCTTTTGCTGGTTAGACATTTTAACAGCATTTGTTAAAACTTTTATTTTTTTATTCTTAATTGAGCTAACAAAAATAGTTTGTTCAAAGTAATAGCAACAATGTATTCAGTTGGGGTGCTTGGGTGGCCCAGTCGGTTAAGTGTCTGTCTTAGGCTCAGGTCATGATCCCAGGGTCCTGTTTTTGCCTCATGTCAGATTCCCTGCTCAACCAGGAGTCTGCTTCTTCCTCTCCCTCTGTCCCTTCCCCTGCTCATGCTATCTCTCTCTCTAATAAATAAAGAAAATCTTTAAAAACAAAAACAGAAAACAATGTATTCAATTGTGTATGCTTATGTATATTCCATGTATATGTACTACTTATATATCCTTATATACAAGTAAAATGAATGATAGCAATGACACCAGGGATAGATGGGATGGGAGGAAGGAGTTAGGATTATTTTGTTATTATAAAGTCCTCATACCACCCATAAAGTGGTATACTGTTATTTTAAAGTAGACTTGGATTAGTTTTAAGGGTATATTGCAAACTCAGGTCAACAACTAAAAAATTTAAAAATGAGCAAATCAAATCCAACAACACTGAAGATACAATACCAAGAGTGAAACATAATATAAACTATGGACTTTGGGTGATAATGAGGTTCATCAGCTGCCCAAATCTACTACTCTGGTGGCAGATGTTGGTAATGTGGGAGGCTGTGCATGTGGATGGGGGGAGGGATCTATAGGAAATTTCTGCACCTTTCTCTCAATTTTTCTGTGAACCTAAGACTGCTCTAAAGAAAAGTCTTTTTAAAGAAAGGCATTATTAGGTTACTTTACAGAATACTTATATTTTTTTAATAAAATAGCAGAATATATTATGAGGAATCTGGTAACTTGATTTTATTTTCATTATGATCAATATTGCTGGGTTTCTGTATTTTAAAAATTATCTATGGTAACACTTTTTTTGTGAAAATTTCTATGAATTTTAACACATATATAGATTCATGAAAACCTCACCAAAACTGAGATACAGAACAATTCCACCAGTCCAAAATTTCCCTCAGCTATCTGCTTGTAGTCAGTCACATTCTCCCCTCACCCCAAACACCCTGGCAACCCCCGATCTGTTCTCCACCATTATAGCTTGATATTTTTTGAGAATTTTTCAGAATGCCAAAAAAATGGAATCATTCGGTATGTAACCTTTCACCATTGGGCTCTTTCGCTCAGCATGGTATATTTCAGAGTCACCCATGTTGTGTTTTTCAGTAGTTTGTTGCTTTTTGTTGTTGCATAGGAGTTTGGTAGGCAAGTTCCACAGTTTCTTTCTCCAGTCCCCTGTTGAAGAACTTTGAGGGGGATATCCAGCTTTTGACCATCACAAATAAAGCTGCTGCAAATGTTCATATACAGGTTTTTATATAATCCAAGTTTTTGTTTCCCTCGGCTATAAACCTCACTGTGGGATTGCTGGGGGTCAAATTTATATTTAACTTTATGAGAAATCACCATGTCATTTTCCAGGGTAGCCGTACCATTTCACATTCCCAGCAGAAATGTAGGGTGTTCTAGTTGCCCTGTGTACACGTTACCACTTGGTATTATCAGATTTTAGCCATTCAAATAAGTATGTAAGTAATGGTATCTTATTGTGTTTTTAATTTGCATTCTTCTAATGGTTAATGATTTTGATTATATTTTCATGTGCTTATTTGCCATTCTTATATCCTCTTTGGTGAAGTGTCTATTTCAGTTCTTTCCCCGTATTTTAATTGTGTTATTTGTTTCTTACTGTTGAGTTTGAGAATTCTTTGTATATTCTGGATACAAAGTCCATTATGGAGTATGTAGTTTTCAGATATATTCTCCTAGTCCATAGCTTGTCTCTTCATTCTCATAACAGTATCTTTGGAAGAACAAAAGTTTTTAAGTTTGATGGAGTCCAGTTTATCAGTTCATTTTTTTTTTTAATGGATCATCTGTTTGGTGCTATTCCTAAGACCTCTTTGCCTAACCCCAGTCATAAGGATTTATCCTGTGTTTCTTCTAAAACCTTTATTGTTTTAGGTTTTTCATTTAGACCTATAATCTATTTTGAGTTAATCTTTATGCAAGGTGTGAACTTTATATTAAGGTTTCTTTCTTTCCATCTTTCCTCCACCGAACTGTGTTTTTATGCTTTGTCAAAGATCAAATGATTGTATTTGTGTAAGTCTGTTTCTGGAGTTTCTATTTTGTTCCATTGATCTCTGTGTCTGTATCTTTTAACTAAAAAATTAAAATAAAAAAAAAACCCAAACCAGAAATATTTGTCATGTGTCATGAGCAGTAGAGGGTGAATGGGGGAGAAAGCAGTCTGTGTGCCCGAAAACTAGCAGTGATTGATCCCTCCTCCTATCACCTGTGTCCTGACCCCTCCTCGCTCAGATGTGACGGAAACTGAGCTGAACAGATTGGTAAAGTTACCAGTTAACTTCACGGTGTAACCAGTTAACAAAACTAAATGTGTTTTTCCTTAAACGCTTTTCCTCACAGTATGTTCTTCGTGGTGTCAGCAGAAAAATATGCCAGCCTCACATAACTCAGCGCAGAGGGAAGGAAGCTATACCCTGACTTACGGAAAACTTTCGGATGAAAATACAACTCTGCTTCCCAGGCAGGGTGATAGGAAAATGGAAACATCTTTTACGATTTTATTTGAAAATAAATTGTCATCTAAGCCATAGCAGGAGTTTTATTACATCAACAACTGGTCGCTGTTAAAAATACGTTTCTGAGTTGCCTTTCAGCATGGGCCCTTTGAATGAGGAAAATCCGGAATGACATTGCAGTGCATAGCAGTATAGATGGGTGGACACACAGAGAGATGGAAACATTTCTAGATAGTCTCCTTTCCTTTCCCCTAGCCCAAACTGGGATCATTTAATATATACTATTTTGTAACTAAAATAGGTTGTCTTTGCTGCATAGAAAGCTGGGGTTGACAGCACTAATTATTTCTCATTATTTCTTTTGATCACAGGTGATACAAGTGGTCGAGTCATGGGTATTAAGTAAACATATGTTTTCTCCCTTCAGGCTGATATTGGAGGACTTCTCTTTCTGGATGTATTAGGATAATAATTGCAACTAAGAAATAGTGTACTTTTTATTGATGTGGCCAGATGGAGCCATTACTTTTCCAAAGACACATGGATGTTTGGATTCCAAGATCCACATGGCATCTTCTAATTATTGGGCACTTTTTCAGCCACCCGGACAGTTGTAGGCTATGCATAGTGGCTTCTTTCATGTGCAAACATATCTTATCCTGTTGTCCTGCTCTTTCTGAATTGAAGTCAGCGTTTAAAAGGGACATTATCTGGGGACGCCTGGGTGGCTCAGTCAGTTAAGTGTCTGCCTGCAGCTCAGGTCATGATCCCAGGATCGAGTCCTGTGTCAGCCTGCTTGCTCAGCAGGGAGCCTGCTTCCCCCTCTGCCTGCAGCTCCCCCTGCTTGTGCTCTGTCTTTGTCTCTGTCCCTCTCTCAGACAAATAAATAAAATCTTTTTTTTAAAAAAAGGGACGTTATCTGATTCCCCTTCTATTATTGTTAATGGTGCTCCCAAGGTGAATGAATGAACATTTATTCATTATTTACCTTTTACTTTTCTCACTTTATCTTATGCCTCTAGGTAGGATGGGATTAGACTGGAAGAACGAGAAAAGGGGCCACCCTCATCTATTCATTTGTTTGTTCATTCATTCTGCAGATATTTTATCGAGTACCTACTCTGTGTCAAGTACTTTGCGTTCAAGGAGCACACAGTACAACCGGTGATAGATACGAGTAAACCAGCGAGTGGTCTAGGAGCACTCCAGAGAGTCCCCTACTCATCCTTGAGAATCAGAGAAGGTCTGTATATGAGCTGGCCCAGCGAAGGGGGAAGGAAGTAGGGGAGAGTACCCAAGCAGAGGGCATTGCCTATGAAGGGGCCAGGGAAGTTGTCAATGATTTTCCAGAGGACTGCAGTGGTACTAGTATTATTGAGTATTATTGAGTATTGAGTGCAAAGGTGGGTTTTGTATCATCCAGTATTTGTCAGTACACACACACACACACACACACCCTAGAATATCCTCCCTAGATAGGGGATATATTCTTGAGTCCACCATCAGCCCCACCCCTGTCCGTTGTTCTACTCTATCCTGATTATTTTGTTACGTGCCCGACCCATGTAGGCGTTTGAGTTTGGACCTTCTACCTCTGAACTTAGAGTAGACAAAGATCAAGCTCAAACTATCTCAGTTGCCATTTCTGGTATGACAGGAAAGGAGACTAACTTTTTGTGGGGACTCTGAAGACCAATACAATGAAAGATCTCACCCCCGAGATAAGACTAGGACAGTTACTCACATCCCCTCCCCAGGGAGGAAAATGGAGTATGAAAACAAATATTTATTGAGATCCTATCATGTGCCAGGTACTATGCTAAGTTCTTTTATAATAGGCCTCTCTATAAAAGATGACAGTAATTTAAAAGGTTACAGGTGCACGTATGAAATTAAACATATAATTTATGAAGTGATCTCATGCATCTCCAAATATCTTATATACGAGAAGTTCACTTTCAGGTATAATGCAATCAAATTTTCATCACTACTGAGGGTCAATCATGTGTTAGGTACTGGACCACAGTGGGGATACAAAACAGACGGGGTCACTGCCTTCTTCACTGCTGGGGGCTCCCTCACAGCATGGACAATTGTCTCTGTCGGGTTCTTGGAGCTGTCAGCTTTGAGTCCCCCCAGGATTAAAGGAAATTTTTGAAAAATATGTCAGAGTTTGTGACCTTGGCGAACTTTAACATATTTGTGTATTTAAGGTTGATTTGGATCAAGCCAACCCTTCTCCTTGGAATGGCAATTGCAGCCATTAGGTAAGTCAAGAGCAAACACTTCTGTTGGTGAATCAGGGGTGCCATTATCTTCCTAGGACTTTCATATTGTTGGTTTAGGGTTTCGAATACCTCGCTAAACTGACTTTAAAAAATAACTTCTCGGTCCTCACAATGGAAAGGGAGCCAAAGTGGGTTACATGTTCACACTGGCATTTGGTATGAGTCATGAGAAATGAGGATATTTCTTTCCCCAGAAAGGAGGAGAATC
Organism: Potos flavus; assembly: GCA_028534135.1. Lineage (NCBI taxonomy): Eukaryota > Metazoa > Chordata > Mammalia > Carnivora > Procyonidae > Potos > Potos flavus. The sequence goes on along the minus strand of CM052900.1, from coordinate 78,338,253 downwards.
TGAGTTAACTTTGAATCCCGCTCTGTGGCTCAGCATAGTGCCTTCGGCAGCCTGTTGCTCAATAAATATTTGCTAATCCAAAAGCCACTTAGCCAGAGATCTCTATCTACAAAGAGAGGTCTTCTTCGCCAATCTGTCAGAGGGCCTGCACTGTGGGACTGCCCTCTATATGGAAACCTTTGCCCATGAGGAACTCTATCAGGGAGTAAAGAACTGGTTGGGTTTATATAACCTTTTGTTTGCCAGGTCTGGCATCCAGGTAAAATTAGAATGTAGTAAGCCAGCCCGAGCACAGACTTCTTCCTTCTCCCAGGCTCTACAGGTGGCCTGCCCTTCGGTCGTTCTCCCTGTTCATGCCCGGGAAGCATCACTGAGCCCTAGCGAGAAGAATCACAGTTTCAGCATTCTGATCAGGGGCAGCTCTGGGGCCAAGCAGGAAGGGCAGCCCCAGGCACAGAATGATGCAAGTTTGTGTATCTGATGACAGGTGTCTGGGGGAAGCTGAGAACTGTAGGACAGGCCCCACCAGAGGACCGGGAATCCCAAGTTAATGATTACAGTGAAGCAGAAGGAAGGACGAAAACTGACAGCAGGGGGGAAACCAGCGGGACTTTGGTGAATTTGAAAATGAGGTGGAGGATTCTGAATTGTAGGAAATTCCGAGAGGCAGGCTCCTGTTCCGTTTGTGAAAAACCGAGTTTGGAATGGCTGACTAAAGAGAAGATTCTGAAATATTCAGGAGCACCTGCTATCAAATGAAAGAGACTTTGAATCACAAAGAGAAGAAAATGGGAAATCAAGGCAGTTTTGAGGAAGGGTAGCTTTGCAATATTTACATAGACTATTTCAATTGACTGCAATATTTTGCAGAAGGGATCCATAGCAGCGGGCGTGAAGGCTGGGATTAAAGAGGGGGCGGAGCAGGGAGCTCTGGTGTGGCTCAGATGCGGCTTTCAGCCGGCCGGTGTGAAGCTATGCAGACACAGTGGCTACAGAAAGCCGAGTATCCCAGGCACCCCCTTGCTGAGCTCTCCGAGGTGGGTTTGGAAAAGACCTTTGCTCAGAGCATTGCTCAGGAGTGATCTGGGCTCCCAAAAGTGCCGTAATTTCTTTAGATCATCCGATAGCTTTCTCCAATGTTTACCAGCTTCAGGGAGATCAGGCCATTGTGAAATTTTTTTTTTTCCCCTGTAGTAAAACTGGCCCCAGCCAGTCAGACTGGGAACTTACTGCCTGAGCTGTTTTCCAACATGGTTTTGCTGGCAAAAGCAGACAAGAGTGTTTCCTTGACTCTCAAGGGGCCTGTTTACACTGACTTTATTTTTACTGCCAGCTTTCAAGTGGGAAGAGGGAGATTATATTTAAAGGTCAGCGGGTGAGCAGAAAGATCCCTGTCCTGCTATTCCTGGGTGTGCCTGTGCATGTGTGTGTGTGTGTGTGTGTGTGTGTGTGTGTGTGTGTGTGTGCTTTCCCACATGCAAATTATTGTGCTCGGATCTGATTGATGAGACCTAATCACTTGTTTGTAGGCATGATGATGGGTGCCTGGCCGGTTGTTTGGCAGTTCCCTATTTGTTTATTGTAAAGAAGGTAAATCAGTCTGGGGGATTTTCTGGATTGGAGGGCAAGGAATATTTACTGTCAACAGAGTAAGAACAAGGAGTTATAAGATACTGGGCTTCAAGGTGCATCTCGTGTCGGGACAAGAACCTAGAAAGGCGGGGAAGAAGCCAACTACAGAGCATTTCTATCTCGAATGGAGCTTTTAAGTATTTGAGTGGGAAATACAACTTGGGAAATTGCCCTTCGGTCAAAGCATCCGTCAGTAGAGCTAAACTGAGTCAAATTAGGTTGGACTCAAATTCAGTTTCCATTTCATCAACTCTTTTTAAATTCCTTTTTTTTTTAATTTCCTGAAAGATGACAGAGAGATGCTCCCAGTTTGGAAGTGAGAGCTGGAGGGAAGAGCTGGGAAGGCCAGTCTCTGGTCCATGTGCACCTTCGCAAAGAAATTTAGCACCGAGACTTAACATTCTTGGGAAACCAACGGGCAAGTGTTGTCCTCCACTGAGGGGACAAACAAAGACATTGCTGCTTCACTGAGGATCGACCAAGAAACCATGAAATCCCCGACTGCAGGAGACTTGGAAGACTGCCTTCTGACTAAGGTGAGGGCAGGTACGGGTCTCTCCCATGCTCCCACCCTCAGCCCTCCCGCCCCACCAACCTGGATTCAGAAGGGAAGTTAGGCTGCTTTCAAAGCTACGTGAAATGTTCCTCGGGAACCCAAGACCCGGGACCTACTATTTCAGTCCTCTCTCTGAGGTTCTAGTGCCAGAGACCATTGGGCACTGAGTGTGGAACAAAAAGTTAGAACGTGGGTTGGAACTCCAGCTCTGTCGCTGATACTGGGCATAGTCATGAGTAAGGCCCCGAACCTGCCCGAACCTCAGCTTTCTTCTCTGTCAAATGGGGCGATAATAGGGTCATTGAAAAAGAGTAAATGAAATTAAGAACACCTTTTGGAAACTACGAAACTGCTAGATTTAAAAATATATATCCTATTTTTAGTACACATCCATTAAGAGTTAGTTGACATTCTTTTAGACTCTTAGAATGTTAGAACTGGAAGGCACCTTAAATATTATCTAACAATTCAGCCTTTCCATTTACTGATGAAGCTGTTACGGCACAGAGCCACCCATAAAGCTAAAGCATTTAAACTAAGATTAGGAACTGGTCTAAGATTAGAGACATGCCTTCACAAGTAAACAAAGCAGAGTTCATAATCACAGTGATAAGTAAAGTTGATTTCTTAGGCAAACCACTTAGATGAATAGGGGAAACGTGGGATGATAAAAATTATAGCCAACAAAATGATTTCCCATTATTTCCCCTTTTGGGGGCTCTTATAAGTAGAAGAGGTGCTAGCTGGCATTTTCTCATGGTGCTGTGTTTTCTGAAAAAAGTCCAAGTTTTTTTAGCCTGGCATCTAAGTAGCACTGTATCTTTCCACACTGTTTCCCTGCGTCTCCAATAGCAGAAATTCTAAACAGTGCTCTATACATTGATCCAGCCTTTGCACAGGTTTTCTTTGGCCTGCAGAGTATTTTTAAATTTTTTCAAATTTGTTACAAACATTTTATAAGAGTGGGATTTTGCATAGAAACCCAGATTTCCATCTTCTCTGGAAAAAGGAAAATATCGGGATACCTGGCCACCCACAGGTCCCAGTTTCTTGCCTGGCAACCGTGGGCTGGGGTCGAGTGTCTTTTCAACACAGCGTGTGCTCCCAGCTTCTTGGGGAGGCTGTGGCCCCCTGTGCCCCGCTCAGCCCTCCCCATCATGTGCGTCCCACCTCTGTACCTGTAGGTGGTGAGTCGGCCAATCCTGTCCCACAGGTCCTGTGCCCTGAGAAGGTCTAAGCCCGAGCTTCCCCTCTCTCCTCTGCCAGAGGACACATCCTCTCTCCCCTCCATTTCCATTTCTCTGGCTCATATTCATCCTTCAAACTCATCTCAGTGCCGACCTTACCCCGAAAGATTTCCTTGACACCCTAGCACAGAATGTTTTGGTTTCCCTATGAACTCCTGTCATAATGATTACTGACAATATTTATTTGGCAATCAATGGTATATTGACTCTTGACATCTTTCCTGTTATTATCTTGGGTGGACACTTAAATATTATCTCCTTTTATTCTTTGTAAGTTTCTGGAGGGGATGATAGTGTCTTAGGTATCTTCATTCCCCTTGAAGTTCACACAGTATCTTTGCACGTACATGGTCAGAATATCTTTAGGATTCATTGAAGATAAGACAAGAATAGTGTAAAAGGTGCTGGCAGGTTGAGGCCCAGGCAGTATCTCATTGGATCTATCAGCAACTATGTGGCATGTGCACGTACCCCCAAAAACTTGTCCAAGGTCACACAGCTAGATAGTACGAGTGCTGAGTCGTCAGTAAGAAAATTCTGTTTTACTCCAAAGCCATATTTGCTCTGCTAAACTCCTCTGTATCTCCACAAACACACACCGAGCACCTGCTATGTGCAAAACACCACGCCCCAAACCCAGGTCCAGGATGTGGTCTGCGAACTGAGAGGGAAAGTGTGTTTGGGATATCTTTAAGGATGGCCCTCTCCTGCCTGCAGATTTTGCACAGAACTCCAAGGGTAAAAGGAGGCTGTTCCTTGTGCAGACAGGGAAATGCTTGATAGAATACATGGCTAACCACGGGGCTACACTGAGATTTCCACAGGGTGCTGGAGGAGAACCCAGGAGCGTTGGCTCTCACGGGGCAGGCATGGCAAGAGGAATGGAGACTAAGTCTGAGAGCACGCATGGGGTTTTAACAAGTGGAGTAATAACGGAGAGGCCTTCCTGGCTGAGGGAACCCTGTTCAAGCAGTCAGTGTGGGTTTCATGCCCGGCAGCTTGTCCCTGGGGAGGCTGAGCAGTGTAGCGGTTACCAATGTGGGCTGCTAGGTATGACAGTGCACAGCGTGGATCACCGTTCCTGGACTCACTATCTCAGGTGGGACCCAGAGCAAACTCCTTACACACTCTGAACTCGGCCTTTCGTCCTCTATAAGATGGGGATGATCCTAGCAGCCACCTTCCAGGATTGTTGGGCACCTCTGGGGAGCTAGCTCCCTGAGAGGGTCCGGCACACGGGAGGGCCTCCCGTCCCAGCTCCGTGGTGCTGGTGTTGCTCTGGTTTTGGCACAAGTGTACGGAGCCTGTGGGGCCCCAGCACCTGGCTTGGGGAAGAATGGGTTATGGAGAAGACGGTGATATGATGGTGCAAGGCCTCCTGTCTCACCTGGAGGTAGCACCTTCCAGCTCCACCCTTTCAGACTTTTCTTCCAATTTTAGTATATGTGCTAGACTTTTCCATCATTAACCCGGGAAGACAGAGATGGCACTCGTCCTGTTTTTTTTGGTTTTGTTTTTATTTTTAAAGATTCTGATTATTGGATTTAATGCAATTCCAGAGTTAAAATGGCTGGCAGGAAGTTCTCAGCCTTTTATCCCCAGGGGCACTCACCGTGGGTGACAGTGGCACAGGCCACACGCTCATGCGGCCAGGCCTGTGTGACATTCCTGGCATGCTGCTTAGCGTCGCCCCTCTGCCGGTCCCAAAAAAGCATGTCGGAATGCAAGTGAGTCAGAATGCTGTTTTGATAGGCAATAACCTTGAATTCTCACTCATTTATATTTGAAACAGTAAATTGTTCCACACTCGAGCTATTAATAGTAGCGGATGTTGTGTGGGGCAACAGTGGGCCAGACACCGGGCTGGGGGTGTGTACGTGTGTGGGGGCAGGTACACAGAAACCGCAGGGTGCCCTTCAAGGGGGCCTCTCATGACTCTCTTTACGGAAACGCTGCTTCATTAGAGTTTCCGAATCTGCTCGCTGACAGGTGCGGCGTGACTTTCCGGGGTCAGTGGGACGGAGGGGAGGGTGAGAGAGGGTAACCCCATCTGGCGTCATGCGCCCGGCTAATTTCACCCAGTTCCTTTCTGCTCATGTTTTGTCCCATCCACAAATGCAGACTTTTAAAAAGAAAAGCACATCTTTGTTCACTGAACTAATCCTTGGGGGAGGTGAGTAAAACTCAGGCCGGCCCTGAGGTCACGTTCGGACTGAGCGTGCCTTGATTCCTTCTTCTGAAGTGACCGTGCATTTCCAAGCTGCGCCGTGGAATGGGTGTGGTGACGGGGCCACCTCAAGCTGCACCTGGTATCTTCCTGAAGTTGGACCCACCTGAAAGGGCTTCCAGACTCGGGCCAGTGACGGGTCTCTGTGGTGGCACCCCTTTCTTCCCCCAAGATCACTCCCCATAGAGCAGCCTCACCTCGGGCCCCATTCCCTGCTTTTCCACACCCTGAAATGAAATCTTCTTGCTCCCCCTCACTAGGCTGTGGTCAGGAGGAGCGGAGGGAAACCGCCTAGGGTGTCTGGGTTGTGAGTGACAGCAAGGGAGTGGCAGGTGGTCTGTGGGACGGAGCCTGGGAAGCCTTCAGCATAAGTCCCTCTGGGGCTGCTGGAGAGCACGTGGTCCACAGAGGTGTAGAGGGAAGAACCGAGGGCAGGAAGTGGAGCCAGAGGTGCGACCCATCACAACCTGCAGGGAAGAGGCTCCCACCCAACTCCGGGGGCTTGGGCACTGGGGGCGGGGGACAGGCCTGTCGGAAGCAGGGCTTTTCCCCACAGCCCTGGTGGAGCCCCACATTCAGGCCCCTGCTGTGTTGCCCTGGGGTGCCTGTGGGTGTCAGAACAGTCAGTGATGCCCAACGAAATGGAGACTTTGATCTGTTATTTCATGAGCCTTGACTTCAGTTCAAATGGAGGGTGTAGTTAGGTTCAGGAAGAGGCTAAAGGTAGGTAAGGCTTCGGGAGCGTCCACCCAGGGGTGAGGCACACAGGGACATAAAGAGCAGTGAGGGACCCTGGGCTTTAGGGCCAGTCCTACTGCCAACTGCCAGTGTGACATTAGGAGAGCCACCCATCGCCGTGGCCTCCTATAAGTTGACACCAGACAAGGTGATTTCTGAGGTCCCTTCCAACTCTAAGAACCCGAGTCAAAATGGCAGCATCAGTAATGGATGAAGGAAATCAAAACCAGAGTTTGCGGCTCTAGGCCCAGAAAAGTATTTCCTTATTCTGATTTTTACTTTCAGCAATCAAAACAGGTCATAAAGATGTGTAATGAGTGAGAGAATACAGGTGTCTTCCAGGGAGCGCGTGAATTGCCTCGTTCTGCCCAGTAAGAAAATTCCACCATCCAGTGAGGGCAGAATTTGTAGAAGAGATTCACAGTGGAGAACTTTGTCCAATAGACCATTCATTGTGTGTGTTTATGTGCCCACACACACATACATACTCTGTCTCTCAAGCTTTTATCAGTTAAAAATTATTTGACAGTGTTGGGGTGCCTGAGTGGCTTGGAGAGATGAGCATCCAACTCTTGGTTTTGGCTCAGGTCATGATCTCAGGGTCCGGAGATCGAGCCCTGCTTCAGGCTCTGTGCTGAGTGTGGAGCCTGCTTCAGATTCTCTCTCTCTCCCTCTCCCCCTCCTGCTTGTTCTGTCTCTCAAAAAAGAATTATTTGACAGTGTCAATATGGTGATGAATCTTTCATTAGTTTATCAACTCGGAAAACAAAAATGTACTTGCCCGTAGAGTTACCGCTATGTTACTGACATTTGAGTTCTGTGAACTCACATCAGTGGACTTGGAGGGTTTGTGGCTGAGCCTTAGTCCTCAACACAGTCTAAGGAATTAGGTATTTGAAAAGACTATTTCCCAACCACTCTGACCGTGGGGTTCTATCTAGCTAGCCTTGTATGACTTTCTCCCGCTACTCCTGATCAGACTTGTGGTCCCTGAATGTGTCCGGTGTTTCCTAATCCACTAAATGGCTTGTCCATTCTCTTTCCCCAGCTGGAAAACATGGCCCACCATGGAAACCTTCCCTTGGTCCTTTATCCTTTTCCAGATCTCGCCCAGCAAGCCCTCACCTTAGCACCTCCGTTGTTACCTTTGGAGGACCCAGGTGTGGAGACCATCTCACAACTGAGCGCATCGATATGCCACAGCTGTGTGGACCCCCCCACAGCTGAGTCTTGGGACTGCCTGGCAGTCTTCACATAGGTGCCTGAACAGCCCCCATTCCTCAGGGATGTGATTCCCAAAGTCCATCACCCCGCAGTCCCCTACGTTCCCCTCTCCACCTCACTCAGAGCACATTGCCTTGTCTCCCACTCTGTAAAGAACACAGTCGTCAGACAGGAAATCTCTCAGATTCCTGCACTCCTACCCTTTTATCTGTGTTTGTGCCTGTCTTTCTTCTGACGTGCCAACGTGAATTGCTTACCAGGTTTCCGGATTTACATGATTCTCTGGCTGGGAAACCCTGACTCAGTGGTTTTGCTCGCTGCTGCGTCTTCCTTTCCCACTGGCTCCTTTCTCTCAGCATTTAAACGTGTTCGAACCTGTGTGTCATTTTGAAAAAAAACCTGTTGATGTCCCTGTTTTGTTTTTCCCCTTCCCTGGCCAGACTTCCTAGAGGAGTTGCTTACCTCCATGTTCCTTTGCTCGCCTCCCACTTACTCTTCACCCACTGCAGTCTGGCTTAAATGCCCACCCCTTCCCTGAACACATCGATCCTGTTCTAGTTGCCAAACACTGGGCATTTTGGGGGCCCTGTCTCATCGAGCCGCTTGCTGTTGACTTTGCTCTTGAAATTCTCCCTTGATTTTCAAGACCTCTTGCTCCTTATTCTCCCATTTCACCGTCCTCCCCCAGGGCAGTCTCTTCTCGGGCAATACAAAAACCATTGCAATTCTCCCCTCATGCTCCTTGTACTAGATATCTGCCATTTGCTCTTTCTAGCACAACCCTCACACTCTTCTTTTTCTAGCTAACTCTTACTAATCTTTCAGGATGTAACTCCCCTACACCATGCCTCCAGGAAGGGCCCCCAGCTTCCAGACTAGATGAAATTTCCCTTTTCTGTATACCCATAACATCCCATACAAACCTCTGCCCAGCACTCGATGGCTGTGACTTTAATTTCCAGTTTCTTTGTCTTGCTCTGCCATACAAACACATACACACAGCACCTTGGCATAAAACATTCCACACAATTGAACGAATGGAGTTGAATCACAACACCTAGAAGAGTCTGACCCTGCAGGAGACCCTTCAACACGGGCTACTAACGGCATTCTCCTTTCTTTTTGGCGTGCCAGAGGATCTGCCTCCTCCGTGACCGCCTTTTCTCTTCCACTTGGACTCTCCAGAAGATGCAGGATCTTGATAGTTCACAAATGCTTAAGAAAGGTGCCCTCCTGTGATGAATGGAGTGAGTGGACATATGAGAGCAGTGGGTGGGTGCCGGTGGCAAGAAGATGGTATTAAAAACCTATACAGACATGATCATCACCTCTAAGGTCAGACAAGACACATGGTTTTTGACTATTTCATGTATATCCTGTATCTCCAGGGAGATTGTAAGCTCCTTAAGATCAGGAGCCTTGTCTTAGGTTTCTTGTTACTCGTAGGCATCTGGAGGGTATTAGTTTTTCAAAGACAGTCCCTCGTGTGGGGATAGGAACCTTTAAAGCAGGCCTCAGGCTCCAGACGAAGCCACCTGCCCCGTTGAACCTAGGGGCACCCCCCACTTCCCTATCGTGGCCCCCTTGCTTGTATTCAGTACCTACACCTGTCTTACCCGCTACTGTAGACCACGGCGATGTCTGTGTCACTCATTGCTGTGCCCAGCATGTCACAGAGTGCCTGGCACACAGAGGTGCTAAATAAATGTTTCTTAATGAACTAACATATATGTGACACACTTTATACATGTGACATAGAGCAGCATATTTGTGTACTGTGTCCATATATGGTTGTCGGGTTTGTTGGTGGGAGGTTTGAGGTCTCAGGTGACTGAACTAGCTGAGGAATTCGTTTAGAAAAACAGCTAGAAATCTCTTGGACTTGGACATTTTTCTTGACTAGTTTGTGGGTGTCTTAAACGACTGGAGAATACGTAGAAACAGCCCTGCCATTGCATTCAGATACATCAGATACTGCTTCCAGTCAGTTCTGGCCAGGCTCAGCCGTCTCCCCAAGGGGGACCCTCGTCATGGCACCAGCGCGAGCAACAGAGCAGAGCCCCTCTGTTTCAGAAAACACTAACGGACTCTTCCCATTTCTTCTTCATTTGGATCTTCCTAACTCCCCTGGAGTTTACTAAAAGTGCCATGTGTTCCCTACAAGCTCCCCTTTCCCTAATCCTTGAGTACCTGTGAAGGTATATAACATTGGTGCTCAACGTTCTGATGGTAATTCCCGTTCTTGGGAACTTGCAGTGCAGAATCCGAAGGAACATGTACCTTTTCTTGGGGGTCTAGGAGTAAGAGTCGGGGTGAGTACCGGGGCCAAGAGAGCCGCCATTTATCTTTATGGATGACAGAAGGCCAGAAAGCGTCTGTGGCGTGATTGCACGCATTGAACCTTTCATCTTCACTGACCTAGACAGCAACCATTCTTACCCCATTTTAGAGGCTCACCATGGCACACAAAGCCCCGCTGGATGGGCTGGCCACACCAGCCTTTCCACTTTCATCTCCCGTTCACCCTCCTTTCCCTTTTCCAGGCACAGGGTCCCCCTTGCCGGCCCTTGAACCTTGCCAGGCATGCTCTTGCTTGGGGGACCTCAGGATTTGCTCTCCCCCACTGTTGTCAGGGCTCACTCAGCTGTCGCCTCCTCAGAGAAGCCTTCCGTGGCCACCTGATCTAAATGAGCAGCCCCTTTACTCTCTAGTCCCTTATTCTATTTTATTTGTCTCATAGGAGTTATCGTTCCTGATATTAGATTATACGTATATATGTGTGTATGCGTGTACGTATACACATATGTACATATATCCTGTATATAGGAGGACTTGTCTGTCTCGTCTGCTCTTCTCTCGTTCACCGCTGTGCCCCAGCGCCCACTGCACACAGGCGCTGGATACACGCCGAGTGAATGCTTCTATTTCAGAGGAGAGCACTGAGCCACCAGCAAGTGCCACCATGCCTAGGCGCATGTCCCCTGGGGTTCTTGGGAGGGCAGGCTTGTTTGACCGTGCTCCTGTGGTCACCCACTGCTGGTGGGCATCCTCATGCCAGTGCCTGGGTCCCGCCCCGGGAATGACCGCTGTGCTGATCCCTTCCCACTCAGGTGGGCGAGAGGCGCCAGCAGATCTCCCAGATTGTGGAGGAGGTGCAAAGGGTCGTCCACCATCTGACCACAGAAATCAGCCACCAAGACATTCGATTCCAGGCCGTCCCTTACTCTGACACGTACAATGGGAACATCAAGGTAAGCAGGTCTCACTTGTTCTCTAAGCGCCGCCCAGGGAGTCAGGTGCATGGGTGGGCGGGTCTCGATGCACCGGGCATCACCCAGCCGAGGGGACCAATAATCCTTCGTGTTCCTCAGGTCCTCTTAGTATTTACCACTTACACACTCACTCCCGAGGTGCTGTGTCATGTGAGCCCCCATGTTCCTACTTCATGGATGATAGAATGGAGGCTTTGAGAAGTCAGATGACCTGATCATGTCCAGTTAGGCAATACAGCCAGAACTCAGCCCCAGGCTTCGGACCGCAAGCACGCTGTGCTGTAACAGCTGAAGTTTAGTTAAGCACACATCCGTGTAGGCAGCGGCTGCTTAATAGACTGGGGACTGGGGAGAGGAAGTGGGGGCACTGGTGAGAAAAGGGTTGAAAGCAAGAGTCTGTGGGTTGCAGGTGGGGGAAGAGGTGGCCCTTAGAAACTGTAGGGGCTGCCTTGCGACAGGACTCTAAGCCACCAGGGCGCATGTGTGACGACAGCCTTCTTGCGGCACTGCTGGTGTAGGCCAGGCTGTTCTCTCAGAAATGGCCTCCCTCACACCTGTAGTCAACCTCGAGGAACAGACACGGCTTGTTGCCTTTCAGAGATGAGGGAAGTGGGCCTCTGAGTCCTTCTGAGTCCCTGTGCTCCTTTATCTCGTCTTTATGGCACATAAGAACCCCTTTCACGTGTATTAAATATGTATGTATTCATGCCCTATCTCTCACACAAGACTCTAAGCTCCTTGATGGTAAAGATCATGTTTATTGATCGCTCCATTGCTAGCACCCGGCATGGCGTGTGGCCCATGCAGACACTCCGCTTCAGTGAATGAATAAATGAATGAGTAAAAGAAATAGTGCCTGAACTGAAGACCCTTGCAGGTCCAGGGCATTCCAAGGTTTTTGGGGACAAGGACCCCCCACAAGGATCTGGGACCTGTGCATTTGGGAACAGAGTACAGATTTGGGAAATGTACCCCAGGATAAAAATTCTAAATCTAAATTGGATCCCAGCATATCACAACATCATTTGCCCACTTTGTTGCCCTTCCAACCTGCATTAAATCAATGGAGACCAGTGACCAGGAGTAGAAACACAACAGCCTCCCCTTTTTTCAAGATTTTATTTATTTATTTATTTGAGAGCAAGCACGAACAGGGGGATTTGCAGAGATAGAAGGAGAAGCAAACTCCCTGCTGAGCAGGGAACCTGATGCAGGGCTCGATCCCAGGACCCTGGGATCATGACCTGAACCGAGGGCAGACCCTTAACCCACTGAGCCACCCAGGTGCCCCACACCACCACTTTTCCTAGAATTATATCCGAGGAAATTTCCTTCTGTGGTCTCACCTGGAATTCGTAGGTTAAAATATATCTTGCATTTATATACATCGTGTCCTGTATATTAAGTTTTGAAAATAGTTGGAGTGGTGCGTATAAAAATTGCTTTTATTTTATCTGGGAACAAATGCGGCAAGTATTAATTAAGCACCATTTACGTGACTATTAAGATACTAGTTGTACTCTCGAATTCACACGCAAGTGGGTTCAAAGTATATATTGATTTTGAGTGCTAGAGTTTAATTTATTCCCTTTTAAAATCCCACCACCTTTCTATGGGCACCAGAAGTCACATGGATCCATTCTCTAAAGCATCACACTGTTGTTGTCTGAGATTGAGGCAGAGTTTGGTGTTCGCCCCTGAACTGGCCGACGGCAGGGCCCTGAGCAAAGGTTAGCCAAATACCATGGTCAGAGCTTCCCGTGGGAAGGAGGTGGCTCTTGCAATACAGCCGACTGATGGGAAGAGGTGCGGTTAGGAGCAGGCTGCCACGTGATGTGGCGAGAGATCAGGTCCTTCTGGGGATACCGCACTCCTGGGCAATCTGTTCTCCCTTCGGACTGTTGACCTGACCACTTTGACCCCAACCTCTGCTTCACTGGTACCTGTAGAAACGGAATAGGTAGATTCTGATTGTTTGCTTTCAGTTTTACTAACCTTAGAATCATCTCAGTAGCTCACATGGTCTCAGCAACTGCCTTTCATTCACCTGTGATTTTGCAAGGACCGATCGTTAATACTGGCTGTGGGCCATCAGTACAGGCAAAAAGAAGGGGAGACATTTTGCAGAATCCTTTTGCTTCCTCCCACCCCTTCCCATACCAGACCTTTCACCCCATCCAGGTCATTCCTCCCTGACTGAGAGCCCGCCCAGCATAGACGACAACCCCTGAATAAGCCATCAGAGGGCTTAGGCTTACATTCTGGCTCTCCCACTTGCTGGCTGTGTGTCCCCAGGGAGATGTCAGAGCCCCTCTGAGCCTTAGGTTCCTCATCTGGGAAATGTTAACGAAGCTCACCTCATTGTGTAACTGGGAAAATCACCTCGTCTAATGCTTAGTACATACAGAACTCATTGCATGCTATTTCCTTTCCCTGCTTTCTCTTCTCCCCCTTGGGTACCCCTTAGAGTTCCAGGTCAGGTGCCCTCTTTTCCTTGCAGATTCCTTACACCAAGGACTCGGTGAATTAACTCATCTGCCCGAAGCACTACCGTGGTTAGTGGCAGAACAAAGATGGAACCCTCCTGCAGCGGGCAGGTGCAGCCCTCTGTCCATCTCGGCACACTGCCGAGCGTTGAGTGGTTCGACAGGTTGGCGCCCCGGGGTTTGCCGTTACCTCTCGAGTCCGTGAGCTCACACTCCTGTCTCCTTTCTTGACCCCAGGTTTTGGCCCCCGGCCAGTTCCTGGTCACCGTGCCGGTGAAGGGCCTGGCCGGGTACAGGGAGTCCAGGGGGCAGCGCTGGCGCTACTATACGCTGCAGGGCACCCGGCTGTCCTGCCCCCTGCCGGACCCGGAGGGCCTGCGCCAGTGGCTGGAGGTGGAGCAGTTTATGAAGAGCCTGTGGCAGTGGCATGAGGCGGACGTGAACATTGAGGGAGACATTGTGCCCGCCAAGGTCCTCCAGGTGTTCCGGAAGCTGGTAGAAAACGCAATTGGAACCTGTCATCTTTCAGGTGAGCTGATCAAGAAAAGGACAAAAGGCAATTTCTGGCATTTCCCTTTTGCTATATAAAACCTCTGCTTAGGGACGCCTGGGTGATAGTCCGTTGAGCGTCTGACTCTTGGTTTTAGCTTGGGTCATGGTCCCGGGGTCCTGGGATCGAGCTCTGCATCAGGCTCCACGCTCAGCATGGAGTCTGCTTGGGATTCTCTCTCTTTGCATCTCCCTCTGCCCCTCACACTCATGCTGTCTCTCTCTCTCTCTCTCTCACTCTCGCTCTCTAAAATAAAATCTTTAAAAAAAACCAAAAAACAAAAAACTTGTGCTTAAGTGTTACCTGAGGCTCGTGCCCCTAAATTGAGACAATAACCATGTGTTCCTTACATCTGTTCGCTCCCCACAATGTGAATTAGCTCTTTTTTCTGCTTTGACACCCAAGAGTGGGATGCTTAGATTTCCATGGATTACTGCCCCAGCAGAGATACAAAGGGCTTCGGGTTGTGCGCCCTTTCCCAGACATTAATTTAAAAACTTGGGTACGCTTTATAAAATGCAAATTGCAAGCCACAGATCTTTGTTATCAGCACATTTCTACAACACCCTCCAACTGACTGCAGTTCCCCAGTGTCTTAAGATGCCACATTCGGAAACCACTGACTTGTGCCAAAACACAAAAATGAGAAGCTATGAAGAACTGATTGTTTGACAGTCCCCAAATCTTAAACTGTATGCTACCATGTGGCATGTGCACACACACACACACACACACACATTTTGTTCCCACAGAATTAAAAAAGTGTATTTCACACTGGGAAAAAGCACAAATTTCCTTAATTATAAAAGAGTATTTGTAAATGAATAAGAAAACATATGAGTACAGCAATAGAAATCATGGCCCCCCCAAAAAAAAAGACTCACAGAAAAAGAATATAAACAAGTAGTAGTAAAAAAAAAGTGGGAAAAGGGGGCACCTGGGGGGCTCAGTTAAGCATCTGCCTTCGGCTCAGGTCATGATCTCAGGGTCCTGGGATCAAGCCCCACATCGGGCTCTCTGCTCAGCGAGGAGTCTGTTTCTTCCTCTCCCTCTGCCTCTATCCTCGACTTATTCTCTCTCTCTCTCAAATAAATAAAATCTTAAAAAAGAAAAAAGTGGGGAAAAATGCTCCACCTAATGCACAATGTGCATTAAAACACCTAATAGATTGACAGAGCTGAAATGTGGGATCATGCTCAGGGTAAGGGTGAGTATGGTACAAAAGGCCTTTTCATGCATTGTTCTTGGAAGTGTAAATCGGTGCCTACTTCTTAAAGGGCGATTAGTCTGTTTTTATTTTTATAATGTGCTTAACTTGACAGTTCAACAATTCCAGTTCTAGAAATAGATTCCTACAGATGAGAAGGAATAGGCACAGGGTGTCTACTGCCATAGGCTCTGTAACAAAGTAACTAGAAATAATGTCAATAACAAAGGGAAATTGATGGAAGAAATTGTACTACCTCTGCCTTTCCGCCACTGCCCAGCCCTTAAGAATGGGGTACGTGTGTGTACACACTGAGTTGTGAAAAATCCGTATGCTGGATAATGAAGGCAAAAACCAAAGTGCTGAACAGGACGCAATCCCATATGTGCAGAAAGAAAAGGATTTGAATGTACTTTTACTTGTCTGGACTAAACTGTTCTGAAAGTTTCCGTAATGGAATTAACCCATGTTGAAAGGATTCTTACCACGTATAGGATGCTTTTGTGGAAAATGTCAGGCACATAGCAACCCTGGAGAGTCAGAGTTATTTTTCTGCCCGTTTTACAGATGAGAACACTGAGGTTTAGAGAGATGAGCTAACATGCGGGAGATCACACACCAAGCAAGCAGAGTGTGGATGGGGCAGGCTGGTTCCGGCATATGTTGACCTCTTCACTTTGAAACAGTGGCAATAGTGAAAGTGCAAATGAGAGCTTGCAAACGGGCCAGGTTGATGAGATGCTTTCAGTAAATAATGCCAGGGTGCCAGACGTCGTCATGTTCCTGTCTGGGCAGCTCTGATGAGATGCAGACAATAAGCTCTTTATCACACGCCAGCCAAGGAGAAGAATGTTTTCCTTTTGAAAAGCTTAACACGATTAATGAGTGAGCATCCATTTTCTTCTCCGAACAAACAAGAGAAAAATAATAGATCCCGATTCGAGACAGCTCATCCTTATCTGTAATGAAGGCAAACAAAAAAACTGTGTATCTTTTCAAAGAAGGGGGAACAGATTAGCAATGAATTCTAGTAGAGGAGCTCGAAGATGCTCCCAGATGCATTTATTTTCTCTTCCTCTCGTTGCCTGGTTGGAAGAGGCAGTGGGGGCTTCTTCCCACTCATTTGACCCTTTCAGCCAATGGCTATGACACACTTTGAAGTATTTTATAATTACAAGGGCTTGGGGTGGCAAATACATCTGAGGCCAGACTAACTTAATGGCTGGTGGAAACAATGCCATCCGAGAGACTGGGAGTCAGGTAAGGGACGGGTTAAGCCGAACTCCACCAGGGGCAGGTGGATGAGTCGGGTGGGGCGCTGTCCTCAACAAGGTCAGGACATCTGGGCACAATGGAGGGGACGTAGAAGAATGGTTGGATTTCATTTTTACTAGCAAATACTCCATCTTGCCTTTGTCTTCTGTGTCTCTTTTCTTCGGTTGAGCCTTCTGAAAAGAATCTATTACTTTCAAAGAAAAGGAGCCATAAAAGCCCTGGGGGCGGGGGAGAAAGGAAAAAGCAACACTCACCCACCATGAGATTTGCTAGCAACATTACTATTAATATTCATTCAGCCGATTGTCTAGTTTAGCCAGAAACACCCCAGCTTTGGGGCGCTACCGACCTGTGCCAGTTGCCCCACCAGGCGCAGGGAGCTGCTCGCCGCCCCTGCTCCCCAATTCCTCCTTTGAACGTTGGCATGGAGCCGGGCTTTCTCCTCTCATTGCCTCTATCATTTCCCACCAGGTAAGGTCAGCATGCTAACGGGCCACTCTGCAGTTTGGGTTGCCGTGGAAACAGCCGCAGGGCAGGTGGAGCTAGAGCTGGTCCCCGCCGTGGAGATCCCTACTGCCTGGTCTGAGAAAGCTCGGTGGCCTCCCTGTCTGAGGCGCTGGCCTTCCCGACAGAGAGTGGACTGCATCAAGGTATCGGGGGGAAGGGGCCCCAGCTCCCCAGAGCAGAGGTGCGCACAGCTTACCCACCCGCAGCATCGCTGACTGCCAGCCAGCTTTGGAAGGGAAAAATGAGCTTTCCCTCGAGCAGCGGTGCTCCAGGTGGGGGCCCCACTGTCCACAGTGGCCCCTGAGAGCCTGTTAGCAATGCAGATTCCCGGGCCCTGCTCCGGACCAGGAGGGCCCATAGATCGATGGGCGGGGCCCGGCAATCTGTGTCTTAACAAGCTCTCCAGGTGCAGGCTCAGCTTGGAGAACCAGTGCCTGTGGGAAAGTGGACACAGCCTGTGTTCCCTGTGCACGAGGAAGGCGGTTTGCCCGGGGCCTCCTTCCACGTCCCCACGTAGTAGGTTCTGCCTGTCTGGTGGCAGGTTCCCCCCCACCCCCAGGGTAGCGGATGGCTTCAGAGATGGCAAGCCTCCTCCTCCTCCTCATTTTCCTGGTGTTTTTCTCTTTTCCCAGTCTTTTGGGTTTGCCTTGTTGGCCTGTTCCCATTATCACTGGCAGCTGAGCTTCCTGCAGGCCGAGCAGGTGCTGCTGGAGCAGCTGGACGAGGACGGGGGTTGCCGCAGGAAGTGTCTCCGGGCCCTGAGGCAGATGAAGGAGGACGTCTGGTGTCCGGGAAGGAGGCCGGTCATCACGTCCCACCATCTGCAGGTGAGCAGGCGTGCCCCAGGGTGTGGCTGGGTCCCCTCCGCGGGCCGTGCTGCACGGGCCGCCAGAGCCACTGCTGCGGGGTGTGTGTATATGTGTCTGATTGGAGAGGGGGCGCCGGTGTCCCGATTGGCCATCCCAGGTACTGGTCCCTGGTGAGATCCTGACCCCCAGGGCCGTGTGTATGCCCACCACAGCCCTGCCCAGGCTGAACAGCCTGCTCCCTTCCTTGCCCCGCTTGCCTTCTTTCCTTTCCTTCCTTTCTTTGGTTCCTCTTTTTCTTCTCTCTCGGTCTCTCCCCTCCACTTACTTCACTAGCCAAACCAACACAAGTGCCCACTCTGTGCCAGAAACCGCGCTGAGGTTCAGCGCCATTTACACCATGTGGCGCCCGCCCCCGAGAAGCCGACAGTCTAGGGACAGCTTGCGAATGGCTTGACCCTCGGGGGAATTCACATTTTCCCTGGCATTAGGAACTCCCTGGGTTCCCGCTCCAGCCACGTGTGGCCACGGCCACACGGGGGTGGGAGGACACCAGGAAACGGTGATTGCCACGGGAGCATGGCTGAGGACCTGAACTTCCGGGTTCCAGATCCTCAGGCAGGGATTTCCCCTCCCTCTGCAGCACCTGCCTCCCCTCGCCCCCAACCCAACCATATACTTTCATGACTGCCTTTACTCACTCACTCAGCAAATGTTTACTGAGGTTATGGTGGCCCAGACACGTGCCCCAGCACCTGCCATGTGTGCTACCCTGGAGGTCCCAGGTGAGCAAACACGGAAATGGTTCCTGCTCTCTTGGAGCCGATGGTCCAGTGCGGGAGAAAGGTAGTCAGATGGTCCCCCACGTGCGCGTGGAATCACACGGCCTGGGGAGCACTGGGGAGGATGGACCCAGAGCAGCAGACCCTGGCCCGGGCTGGGACATCAGGGGGTCCCCTGGGGAGGGGAGCTTCCATCACACCCTCAACTCCTCTTCTGCATATTCCCAACTGCACATGGTGAGCAAGCCGTTCACGGAACACGCCGTGTGGTGCTCTGAGGTCAGGAGGTGGCAGACTTAGGGACAGCACAGCCCAAGCCTAGCTAGTATGTGTCCGGGAGCTTCTCCCTGACCTTCCGCACAGGTGAGCACAGGCCGCCTGTCTGTGCGGTGCCTTTCCGCTTGTGCCACCTCTTGTTCAGGGGACCACCATCTTCTGGCCCTGGATAACTCTTCCAGCTCCAATGTAAGCTGTTTAAGGGCAACTACTACTGAACCTTTAGTCTCTCTCCCAGTGCCGTGTACATAGTAGCTGCTTAATAAATATTTGTTGAGTGAATGAATGAATGCCTTCACATCATATTCAACTTTTTTCCCCATGAAGACAGTAGTCTTTGCTTTGCTTTCTCCTCTTTCCTAATAACCTGTCCTCCTTGACCTGCCCGAGAATCTGTTACTATCTCATTTGCACCCCCCGGGGCCTTTCTCTGGAGTTTCAACATTCTCAACATGTGCCCACGCACATTCCCCTAAAAACACCCAGCTGTTCTCAAGGGCATGTGCTTGCTGAGGATGGTCAAGTTCATTCGGCGGGTTCGGCTTCTTGCTTGCTTGCCTTCCTATAAGCCACACTAGGGAGAGTCAGAGCTGAGAAGCAAGCCCCATTCTGTCTCATCTGGAACCGCTTGATCTTAACCATTGACTTCACTGCCTCACAGTTAAGATGGATGGAAACATATTAAGTGACATGAACATTTTAGACAAGATTGAATAGGCCCACACGACGGGCCTCCCAGCCCTTGACTGCTGTCAAACCTGCATGACACCCAAGGATGTACTTTTATTCTAGTGGCTTCTCAATCACTAGAGGATTTTAGGGCAACTCCTTAAATGTGCTTTGTTTCGGTTCTCCCTAACTCAGCAGCAGGGTGCAGAATTATGCATTCTCAAGAATGGGCATTTGAAAAGGGACGGTTACTTGTTGAGAAGGACAGGATGGACAGAAGTAGTACTAGCTGCCTCTTCTTGTAGCGTTCCATTCTTGGTCCAGGATGCCCTTGCCTTTAGACATAGTGACGGCCGTGGCTGGTGGCAGCGTGTTAGACACCATCCTGGGATGGCTTGAGTGGGCGGGATCCTTGCCAAGTTCAGTCTGGGGCAAGTATAAGAGCCGGGTTGCAAAACAGCCTCAGGAAGGATGTGCCAGTCGTCATCACCCCACCTTCAGTCTGACACGGTCTGATGAGGTTCTCACCTCCTCCCCAAAGCAGCTCTCCCCCAAAGCCGCCTCGTGTGAACAAGAGCTCATCCTCCGTTGGCTCGCTTCTTCCTGAAACCCCCTCAAAGGCACAGGGGCTTGATGCTAAGAGGCTTAACCACTTCGGGTTTGCTTAGGGGGATAAAAGCTTAACTGCAAGAGGGATTGAAACACTTGTTTGCGTCTAGGTTATCTCAGTAGTGTGACATTATCGCCAACTCATTCACTTCGCACAATGTGATCTAAATCAAAACACACTCAGGATCTTGCTGTGAAGCTGAAACTGCTCTTTTCCTTTTTAGTAGAGGCTCAATTTTAAAAATGCTCACTATCCAAATCATAATATTAATGAATTATTTCCCTTAGTCAATAAACATTTTTGACCGCCTCCCGTGGGCCAGCTCCTCTGCTGGGTGCTGGGTGACATCAGAGCCATTAAATAGGTATCGGCCTCTTCGTTCCCAGAGTTTACAGCCTCGTAGGGGATCGCGTACATAAATACAGAGATGACGACAACCGTGGTCACGGGCGATCTGAGAAGTACATGGTAAAGAGAGTGTCGAACAGTCTCATAGGGACATGTGATCTGACAGACAAGTGTCCTGGACAAATTGGGGGAGGAAGTGTGTTCCGTGCAGCAGAAGCCGGACGTGCAAGAAGTCCCTCCATGGTAGCAGAGAGCATGATACAAGGCCAGTGGGGGAAGGAGAGAGCAAGGGAGGACGAGGGCAAGCCTGGGCTGGAAAGGAAGGTAGGGCCCAACCCTTGTAAGCCAAATCCCTGTGAAGGATTGTGGTTTTTCACTAACCGGCCAGGAGAAGGCTCGAAAGTCTTTCAGACAAGAAGAACCATGGATTTATATTTCAAAAAGATCATGTTGGCTGCAGCATGGGTGGTGACAGGATGGGGACGAGAATGGGGACAGAGGTCCGGGTGAGGTGGAAGAGGGGGAAGACCGTGGAGATGAACATACGTGGGTAGATTGGAAAACCACTTGGGAGGACTGGGGGAGCTTGGTGATGCGGGTGAGGGAGGGTGACTCCCAGCTCGTGTCTTGCATCACTGGCTAGCCGAGCAGCTCTGGAGACGTGGGGGAAGGCCAGGAGTTCAGCTGAGACATGTTGATGGAGATAACTTTCAGATTTCTGAGAGATAGCAGATGAGGAAGAGGTCAGAGGAGAAGTCTGGCTTGGAGAAAGAAGATTACGAGTGACTTCTGTGTGTTTGGTGGGGATTCAAGGCACTGAGGAAGGAAGCAAGAGAGAACAGGAGAAAAAGAGGGTGTGGAACCAAGCCTCCCAAAACTCCAGACTGAGGCAGGTCAAGGGGCTAACATGCCAAGGAGTAGCTGTAGTGCCTGGAGAAATCCAGGGAGCACGGTGGCTCGGAAGCCAGTGAAGAAGGACTCAAGAGGGAGGCTGTGAGTGGGAGAACCCGGTTCTGCCGGCAGGTCAGGTAAGGCCAGGGCCACGCAAGACCTGTTGGACTTAGCAACATGGAGATCATTGGACCTTCCAGACAGCAGCTTCGCAGGCCTGATGGCAGAAGAATACATATTGCAGTGCATTGAGATGGGAATCAGAGGAGAGGAAATGATGACCGATAATTGAGCTGATTGTTTTGAGAAGCCTGCACTTGCAGAGTTGAGAGGTTAGGAGGGAGACCGGCCCTGACACCGGGGGCAGGGCAGGAGAGCTTAGAACAGTTTCAAGAGCAGGTAAGAACGAGGGAAGTCAGTCACAGCTCCCGGAAGGAGGGATCCCAAGCCCTGCATGGGGTGCACCCGGCGAGGTGGGGCGGTCAAGCAGCAAGAGTGGAAGAGCCCCGTGAAGGCAGAACTGTCTAGAACTGTCTGGTTTGCCGCCGTGAGGTTTCCATTTTCCCTGTAAAGTAGGAGGCAAAGCCATCTGCCCGGGGTGGGAGGATCGCAGATTTAAGGAGAGTGCTGGTCACGGGAAATGTCAGTGGCGAGAGAAACAATGACCAAGGCACAGGAGACCAGCGGGACGAGGCCGAGAGCCCACCTAAGGGTGGGGCTATGAAATCACGGCGGAGCCTCCTTGCCCAGGGTGAGACTCCCTTCTCCCTTCTCCCAAGGCCACGTGAGCTGGGTAACGTTCCCGAAGATGCTCTCCTCCGTGGCCCGGAACCATGTCTGACAGCACCTCTTCCTTCCCCAGACGGTGCTCTTTTGGACTTGTGAGAGGTACCCGCACCCGAAGGACTGGCGGGTCTTCAGCACCGCCTTCCTGCGCCTGGTGAGGAAGCTGCACAAGTGCGTGAGCCAGCACTTTCTGAAGCACTATTTCGTGCGAAAGAGCAACCTCCTCCGGTCGGCCAGCTCGGGCGACCTGGATGCTGTGGCTCAGAGGCTGGCCCTCTTCCTGAAGAACCCCCAGATCAGCCCGCCCTGAAGCTGCCTCTGCCCGGGAGGCCCTTGGACACTTGATCCTGGCTTGACCTCGTTCTCTGTAGGATCCTGTCCGGGACGGAAGCAACCTACAGCGTAGATCACACGGACCCAGGAGCGCTTAAGAGGGGAACACTGTACCCCAAGATGGCTGACCCAGGCCTCCGTGGAGCCAAGCCAGTATTTCGGCCCTCACTAGCTACCTCCCTTGAGGACAGCTGTCCTCAGGCTTTCTGAGCTGGTGACAGATCGCACTGAATGGATCCTGCCTTACTCGGGCTCCAGTTGTCTGCAGAGAGGACAGAGACGGGACCCGCTGGAAGGCCCACATCAGCCTGCGGCCCAGGAGTGCATCTCCAGCCCACTGGCCACCGTTCTTCTTCTCGTTCCATTTGTAAAACACAGCTGTGAATACGCCTTTGTCAAGAGCAGGGCTGTGAGCCTCGGCGACTGCGCGGGGGTCCTCGCAGGGAAAGACACTGGATCAACACAAAGTGTTATTCTTTGGTTGGTAGCCGGTGTTTGCCTCCTGGATGGGTCCCAACACCGCTGATTGAATGACTGCGTCTGATGGCTTGGCGCGCCTGTGTGGACCCGGCTGCCCTCCAGTTCTCCCGAACTGTGGTTCGGGGCTTGTGGTTCCATCTGCTTCCTGGCTGTCCTGCAAGTAGGGAGAAGGTAGTTTTGATGACTAGCGTGGGTCAAAGATGAAAGTGCAGCTCTGTTTGCTGGAGGCTCCCTTGCCTTGCGCCCCGAGCCAGGTGCTCTGGGAATGGACTCAGTACAATGACCTACATGGAGGGATTTGGTGTCACTCACCTCTCAATACCTGCCTTTGCTCACTTCATTCACTGGGGGATCAGTACATGCTCATCAGGCACCAGGAGTATCGCCAAGAGTGAAACAGACAAAGGACGGACCTGTTGGGGGGGCGGTGCCTAATGGAGACAGGAAGTGAAGGACAGATACACAGACACAATTATTACAAATTGTAGCAAGTTGCCTTGAAGGAAATAAACAGAATATTGAAATAGAGCCACAGAGAGCTCCTGGAAGGATGAAAATGCAAACAGCTGAAGGGGAAGGGAAGTGGGGCAAGGACAGGCTGGGAGGGGCTGGAATCAGATCACGGGGCCTTGCAAAGCTGGTCAGGAATTTGTTATTAAAGGCATGACGTTTGGCCCCTCCCAGAGCAGTAGGGTATCCTAATCTGATTTGCATTTTGTTTATTTGTTTATGACTCGATTTTGAAATGCCCATTCCGGGGACTGCATAAAGGGGGTCGAGGGACCCACACAAGAGTCGAGGCACTGAAGGACAGTAAGCCCCCCATTTTGAATTTCACTGACGTCCACAGGGCCACACGTCCCATGCAGCACATGGACTGGGAACTCTGGGAGCTCGGGCAGGTTATTGGTTTCTCCTGGCACTTACTTATTACTTATCCTTTATTCCTTAGACTATTTCCCCCAAGTATGTAACACAGAAATTTCTAAAAGCATGAACTACTGGCTTTTTAAAATTGAAATATTTTTACAAAAGTACTGTAACCATATGCTGAAGGCATAGGAAATCATGGTTTTAAAATGTTGAAAAAAAATCCTTTCAAACATACGATAAGTGTATAATTTTTGAAAACACGAAACAATGAGCAAACTATTGTTAAGGTATCAAGCTATGCATTCAAAGTCTCATATTCTGGGGCCTTGGGAAATGTTATTTTTGAGAAGGTAGCAGTTAATTTTTTTAATAATGGAAACAACCGAAGCAAGGTTGTTTTGTTGTTATTGTTGTTAGGGGAAGTGGAGCAGAGGGAGGGGGGAGAGACTCTTAAGCAGGCCCCATTCCCAGCCCAGAGCCCAACATAGGGCTTGATCTCATCACCCCGAGATCATGACCCGAGCTGAAATGAAGAATAGTATTCTTAACAGACTGAGCCCCCCAGGCGCCCTGATGCAAGTTTAGCAAATAGCTATACGGTCACAAATGCCAAGAAGTGAAAGTTGGCTGGACCATTGATTGGAAACATGTGTATGTGTATGGAGAGGAGTGGGACTGACATCCTCCACACACCAGATTCTGGTAGATTCTTACCCCCACCTTTCCATATCCACCTGTGGTCTTTGAAGGAAGCAGGGTTATCTGTGGATTCCTGGGTGTTCCTCTGCTGGAGAGCAGAGGGCAGTGGAGGACTGCCTACGGAAAGAGCCTCTCTCCCACCTATACCCCTCAGAGCCCAGTAGGTGGCACCCTCCTCAGCCCATAACTTAAACCTGGCTTCTGAGAGAAGGGTTTCGGCTGATGCTCAATGATTGACCTTTCCTGCCACCTTGGCCGGCAATCACAGGGTTGGTGCCTAAAGCTCAGACTTTAAAAGGGAACCCACGAGAGAGGAGTCCATCCACTCTACTTGCAGGGATAGAGTGCCTGGCTCTGAAAAGTCTGGTATTACACCTTTATTCTGGTCGGTATTTTTTTTTTTTTTTTTTTTTTTTTTTTAATTCTCCAAAAGACCATTTGTTTTCATGTCCACCCTGGGCCCAGGACTGTTTTACAGTGGAATGGTTGGTAGTCAGCCTCTGTCGTTGACCTTCTTGCCTTTGCGTCTCAGCTCTGACACAACTGTGTGCCCTTGGCAAGTTGTTCACCCCTCTCTACGTCTCCATTTCTCCATGGGTATGGTTAGGGGTGAATTGTGTTCCCTCTGCCCCGCCAAAATTTGTGCGTGGAAGCCTTTACCGCCAGCACCTCAGCATCTGACCGTGTTTGGAGATGGGGCCTTTAAAGAGGTAGCTAGATTAAAATGAGGCCGTTAGGGTGGGCCCCGATCCACCAGGACTGACATCCCTGTGGAGAAGGGGTGGAGGCACCTGGGGCAGGGGTGCAGGGAGGTAGGTACCTCCGCAAGCCGAGGAGGGAGGCCTCAGGAGAAGCCAGTACTGCCAACAACCCTGATCTTGGGTTTCCATTCTCCAGAGCCCTGAGAAAATAATGTTCTGTTGTGTAAGCGATGAGATCTGTGGTATGTTGTGATGGCGACCCTGGGCAACGAATCCGGGCCTGAGGAGAGAGGAGCTACCTCGCCGCTCTGAGGAGGGGAATAAGCAGAATAATGGTTGTCAGAAGCTCCTCATTTCGTAACCTGGCACGTAGTAACCGTGAAATATGTGCTCAGTATTTTAGTCACCAACTTGTCATGGCCACTGCCCCACCTCAGCCAGTCCTGGTGACGACCCCCACCCCATGTGTAAATTCTTCATGAACAGATGAGAAACCATCAAAGGAAAACATGGACAGAATTCCACCACGAACTCCACAAACCCATCTTGTCCTTTGTCTGTCTTGCTCACCAGATTAAGTATCTCTGGACTTTTTTCCTCATGTGTTGGAGCCATGTCACCCGGCGTCTCAGGGATGGCTTTCCATTTATGCCTGTCGTGTCCTCCATTTCCTCTTGCAAGTGTCGCCCCCTCTCTCCTCCTTTCACTGTCCAGCTTCCTGAGCTGTTGGCAACATGGCCCCACTTCCTTGCCTCCACACACCCTTTTTTAGTGAAAGATATACGTGTGAGAGTTGAAAGTGTTTAAAGAAGAACAATACAACAGACACCAATATATTCACCATGTAGGTGAAAAATAGCATTTTGCCGGTATTTTAGAATTCTAGGTTCCATCCCCTAGCCCCCTCCCTCCCAAATTGTATGTCATTCTGGTGCTTTGCCTTATAGTTCAACTACCTATCATATTTCATTGAACCTAAGCCCCCCACAATTGTGAGGCGCGTCTTTATTTCGTGTCTAAGAAAGAGAAAGTGCTGCTAAATGTCATTGCAAGACGCCACTGCTTGTAAGATGCAAACCCCCCCCCCCCAGTTTTAGGGAGATTAGATGTGAAAAGTGTATTTTGGAATCAACAAAATATGACTTGCGTGCATCCGAATGTCTTTTTAGTTGTGCCCATTTTTTGAGCTTTATATAAATGGAATCCTACTGTACAAAGTCTTCGTGACTGGCTTTTGGCCACGGTGTGCTTCTGAGATTGTCCCATTCGGGCTCAGGTGGCAGTGGTGTGTTCCTTTTCACTACTGTGGAATATTCCATGGCGAGCTTATGCCACTGTACATATTTACATTACTGTAACTGGGCATCTGGGTTGTTTCTAGTTTTAGTGATTTGAACCATTATTATGCACATTCTTATATGTATCTGACTGATGCACTCAGGTCTTTTAAGGTTATATACATAAAAGTGAAATCTCAAGTTCAAAGAATATATATATACATATATATATGTGTGTGTGTGTGTGTGTGTCTATATATATTTAAATTAGTGAGGTAATGTCAGCATATTTTCTGAAGTGGTAGCGCCAGCCTAAATTCTCCCTTTTAATGTCGGTGAATTTTCAGTAACTTTCTCCATTATAATGGAGTGCATTTTGTATCTTGGGTAAAAAAAATCCCGTTTTTTAAGGTCATGAGGTATGCTGCTATGTTGTCCTCTACAATTTTATTGCTCTGCCTTTCACCAGAGTTAGGAAATACTCTCTCTTTTTTTCTATTCAATTCTCATAAAATTAGAATGATAATAAAATTAGAATCTCTTTGCTTGGAAGTTTGGTAAGACTCACCTAAAAAGCTGACCGGGCCTTGTGTTTTCTTTGTTGGAAGATTTTAAGCTAAGAAAATCTAAATGATATTCAGATTTTCTACTTCTCGAGCTTCTTGTTAATTTGTATTTTACCAAGATTTCATGTGTTTCATCTAAGTGTTCAAATTTACCGGCAACAAATTTGCTCATAATACTTTATTTGAATTCTGGTGTGTTTGTACTCCTCTCTTTTGATGAGGCTTATCAAATAATCCTTGTTTGCTTTTTCATGTTCATATGTTTTTCATTAATTTCTGCTCATATCTTTCTTTCCCTTTACTTCTTCAGCTTTATTCTGATGTTCTTTTTTTTTAATAACTTCTTAAATGCTTAGCTCAGAACTCCTCAGCATTTCTTCTTTTCTAAGTATATGAATTCTCTTGTAATACAATTTTAGTGACATTCCACGGGTTTTGATAAATGGCATTTTCATCTCATTTAGTTCTATTTATTTTCAGATTTCTACCATGATTTCTTTGTTGACCTGTGGGGTACTTAGAAGTTCTTTAAAAAGTATTATTTTTCAAACATATCGGGTTTCCTAGTATGTTTTCATTACTGATTTCTAAATAGATTGCATTATAGTCAAAGACAATGTCTTGGGGCACCTGGGTGGCTGATTGGGTTAAGCATCAGACTTTTGATTTCGGCCATGATCTCAGGGTTGTGAGATAGAGCCCAGGGGAGTCAGGCTCTGCGCTCAGTGGGGAGTCTGCTTGTCCCTCTCCCTCTGCCCCTCCCCCTGCTGTCACATGCGCTCACACTTGCTCGCTTGCTCTCTCTCTCAAATAAATAAATAAAATATTTTTTTTTGAAAAGTTTAAAAAGACAGTGTTCTGAAGGCCCCAATCCTTGGATGCCCGTGGAGGCCAGCCTCTCACCCAGTGCTGCTGCACCGGTCAGTGCATACAAGGGGGAACGAGCTTAGATGCAGAGTGCGAGGAATGTCAGACCATGCGCTGCTGAAAGTTTGTGTGTATTTCGGGTTCCTTTTTGGGCTGCATTTTCCAACATTTACTGGAAACATTTTAAAATTTCCCATTACAAGTGTGGATTTTTTAATTTCTTCTTAGAGTGCTGACAATGTGTGCTTAATATACTTTCAGACTATATTATCAGGGACACCCAGGGTTGGAATGTTTATATCTTCCCACTAACCTGAAGAGTTTATCATTGTAAGGTCATTTTTTCTTAACTATGGTAAACATTTTGCGTAAAAATTGATTTTGTCTGATACTAATATCAGGACACCACCACTTTTATTTGCCCTAGAATATCATTTCCATCCGTTAGCTTTCAACCTCTTTGTGTCTTTGCATTATTGATAACTCTCTTATAAATGGCTGATTTTCTGAAAAAAAAAAAAAAAGAAAGAAAATCCCATCTGACAACTGAGATCTTTTGACTCTAATGTTTAATCCATTTACATCTATTCTGATGACTAACGCATTTGGATTTATTGCTACTCTTGTACTTTCTATATGACCCATTTTTTTTTAAAGATTTTATTTATTTATTTGACAGAGAGAGAGATCACAAGTATGCAGAGAGGCAGGCAGAGAGAGAGGGGGAAGCAGGCTCCCTGCTGAGCAGAGAGCCCGATGCAGGGCTCGATCCCAGGACCCTGAGATCATGAGCTGAGCTGAAGGCAGAGGCTTTAACCCACTGAGCCACCCAGGTGCCCCTATAATATAATGACCCATTTTCTAAACCAGATTCTTCTTTCACCCCACCGCTTGCCTTTTTAAATACAAATTAAGGGTTTTTTTTCTTTTTCTACTTCTTTTTCCCCTTACTAGTGTGTAAGGTCCGTATGCTATCTCTCTGTCCTTTTAATGGTTATCAAGGCTATTTGTACATATAGACTCATTCTATAGGCTGAAGTCAAAAGTTAACCAATACCTTTTTTCTCTCAACAAGGACTGCAGGGGTCCGGCTCCTATCACTCCCCTTCCCGTGTTATCTGCTATTATAACCCCGGATTTGGATTTTGGCGTGCTTCCCACTCCCCACCACACACGCACACAGCTCGTCTTTTATCCCACAGTATGCCCAGTGTGTGGCACACAGCAGACACCAGTAACCCTGCAGGGCACAAGTGAATGGAACTTTCAGCAGCAATGCGACAGGCTTCTCATGATGACTTTGGTTCGAGCATTTGGTGGAATATTCGGTTTGAGCATTTAGAGCTTCAAGTATCCTGATGTGGTGTCTGATGCCCCAGGAATTCCCTGGTCTCTGCCCACCGCTCACAACCTGGGTCCTCTCCACTTTTCAAATCATGTTACTCCTCTGCTCCCAGTCCTCCAATCACTTCCCATCCCACTCATTGGAAAATCCAAAGGCCCAGATGATCTGCAGCCTCCGAGCTTCCTGAACCTGTCTCCTCCTCCTCTCCTTTCTCACACCCACCTCCAGTCACACCTTGCTCTTCTAGAACATTCCAAGTATGACTCCACCTTGGGACTCTTACTTGTTGTTCCCTCGGAAGACCTTCCCTAACCTCCTTATACAAACCAGTATCACTGGTCCTACTCCCTCCTCACCCCAGTCTTGATACGTTGCACCTCCTGCTTAGCTTTATTTCTCTCCATGGCACTCAGGACCACCTGAACAGTTTTCCCTTTCTTCCTTTCTTCTTTCTATCTATCGATCTATCTGTCATCTCCCACTAGAGTGAAATCTCTATGAGAAAGGGACTTCATCAGTATCTTCAGGCTTATGTCTTTACAACCCTGGGCACATACTAAATGCCCAATAAATAATATGTTGCGTGAAAATGTTTGCAGAACTCCTTCAGAAACTGTCCATTCAGGTCTCAAGCTTCTTGGACTTCTACGTGCAATTGGGTTTTTTCTCTCCTTCAAAATGATGGAATCGTTTCTCACTTGAAGAGATGGTAGAGGTCTTTATGTCTAGAATGCCACTACCTGGGAGTTCAGACAGGTTGAACTGTGGGGCTCAGATCATAAACTTGGAGCTGGTTGGTAACTGAAAGTCTAAACTGCTTCCCCCCACCCCCCTCAGAAACCCCTGAAACTTCTCAAGCACAAACCTAAGCAGTGTAGGAATTGAAATCCAAATCGGACTCTGGCCGGTCAGACATTTGTGGTGATTCTTCCTCACCTGGGGCCTGTGCGCTGACTCTCCCCCCTCGCCCTGCACCCTGGTTCCACTCTCATGGTGGTTAGGACATCGGCATGGGCAGGACCCTTGTGGGACATGGGGACCTGCTTTTGTGGGGTCTTTCTCCCTCTCCCCAAAACAGAATTAAAAGGGCGCTGTTGCTGCTTTTCTCTGAATTCAGAATCTATTCATGGGTTTAGAAGGCATGGGAATGTGGGGGAATTAGGGAAAGTAGCTCTAATCACCACGGAGGAGATCCTGGTCACCCAGTGGTGACCCGTACCGCCCTTCGTTGTAGAGGGGAGAAGGGAGAGGCCGGAAGAGAGATGAGAAAATGATCTGCTCAGATTTACAATGTCCCCAACTGAACTCTTGATTTCCCTTCTCCAGCCTGCCCCCACTCAGTAAATAGAGTCATTGTGCAACCATTTGCTTCGGCCACAACCCACGCGTTGTGTTGGAGCCTCTCCTTCCATCACCCCACACCTTCAGTCCCCCGGTGGATCCTCTTGGCTGTCCTTTCCATATGTAGTCTGAGTGTGTGTCCCCGCACCCTCCACACTACTCCCACTGCGGGCCAAGCATTCCCTCTCCTCTCTAGAGTGCTACAAGGACATCCTCATCCTCACTTATGCCACCCACCCTACCCCCCCAAGTCTCCCCCACAAGACCCAGTCTCGTCTCTTTGACATGCAAATCAATTCATGTTTCCTTGTTCCAACCCTTCAGTAGCTTCCCATCCCTCTTAGAAAAAAACCTGAAACTCCTCTCTGCCCACGTGATCTGCCAACTGCCCCTCTCACTGCCCTCGGCCCCCACCTCTCACCTCCACTCCATTCAGGCCACAGGACGCTACCTCCCTTGCCTTGTTTCAGACACAAGCTCATTCCCGCCCCAGGCCTTCGTACCTGCTTGCTCCTGTGTTCAGAAATCCCTTGGCCCACATGCCTATGTAGCCCCCTCCTCCCTGACCAGCCTAACAGATAACACCCCTCCTCTCTGCACCCTCATCCTTGCTTTACTCTCCCCATAGTGGGGTGCCTGTTCCTTACTAGAACGTAAGCTTCTCACGGCACAGTCGTCTTGATCACTGCTGCCTCTCTTGCACCGAGAACAGCGCCTGGTGCCTGGCATGTGCTCAGGGAGTATTTGTTAAATGGATAGTTAGATGAAGGGATGAGTGAATGATTTTGCCCCACCATAGGCTTCACTTCCTGGCAGGGGCTGGACTCGAACCCAGGTCTTCGGATGCTCAGGCCAGGCCCTTCCCCGCCATGAAGTAACATTCCAAAGGGTTGAGGAATCACATCCTTGGCTTTAGAGAAAGAAGAGCTGCTTCCAGGCTGTGGATGCCCTTCTTCCAGGAGGGGCCGGGCCCGTCTCACAGTGCGGAGCCCAGTGTGATGCGGGAGAGAACAGGGCAAGGCTCGTGCTTCAGGGAGGGCCTGGTCCGCGTCTCAGCCTCCCAGGCGCCACCCAGGGGAATGCTGATGGATCCTTGTAGCCAGCTCAGCCAGGATCCAACACAGGCATTTTGTGGACTGTGTGAGTAACACACACACACACACACACACACACACACGTGCATACACACACACTTTGCATTTAAACAAAACACATCAGAAAGGGTTCAAGCCTTCACCCTCCCTTCCTGCCAAGCGTAGGGACAAACAGTAGGGCTCTTGGCAGAAGGCTCTGTCCCATTGTCTTTGTCTCTGGGTCTAGAACCATTCATTTCCTCTCATTGGCTGTGTGACTTTCTTCTGTGAGCTTCTATCTTCTGTCCTCAGGCTTTGTAGCCTATGCGTCTTCTGTCAGGACCAAAAACAGAAGAAGGAGGGAGAATGGCATTATGAATGAACGCAACACTTTCCCGGGCGTAAGGCAGAGCTCTCGAATATCAGGTAAAATGTCACCTCCCTCTTCGGGGCACAGAGGGATATTAGGATATTAGGCGGAATGCCCAACCCAGATGAGAGACCAGGTGAGCCAGCCACCCGCCCCTCTCTCAGGAAATCCACGGTTTGGGTCATTTGGTGGCCAGCGGTCAGAGAGAGCTGGGTTCTGGGCTCCTGCGCTGCTGGGATCGCGACGGCTCTGGGACCCCACCTTCTCCGCTGGCCTTTCCCTCCCCTCTCCTGCCTCCCTCCCAGAGGTGGTTCTTTGCCCACACGGTGGATCAAGGGACATCGGGAAAGCTCTCTGCCTTTGACCCTCTCTGTCCAGGGGCTACCATTAGTGACTTGTGGCCTTGGTGACCGGGACGCAGTTTCTTGCAGGAGTGAGGAGGAGCAGTGGGGGCGGGGCTCGGGTACACCCCTCACCCTCCGGAGGGCGGAGGGCGGGAAGTCCTGGCGCTGGGTTGGGGAGAGAGGTCCGCAGCCGCGCTCGGTGCTGTATGACTGCAAAACGGCAGGGGGCGCTCGCGGCTCCCCTGCTGCGGACCCTGCGCAAAGGCAATGCCACCTGCCTTGAGCCGGCCCGCCAGCCCCCCCTCAGAGCCCTGCGTCGCTCCACCTGGCGCCCGAAGAGGCGCTTCTGACCCACCCGGCTCACCGCGTGCTCCCGGGGGCTCCTCTTTTCTTACTGCACCACGGGAGTCCAGGACACTCCAGCGGATGGTGGCACATCCGTGCACTGCAGGGGGCGCAGCGCCCCCGCGCCAGAGTGGAGGGGCTGCGGAAGAGAAAAGGCAGCCGTGCCCCTATAATTCATTACAGACCCTGGAAGGACAAGGACAGGGAAAAGGAGAAGCCCCGAGGCGTCTGGGAAGGAGGGTTAAAGGGGAGGGCGATGATCCAGGAAAGGAAAAGACTCCTTACTTCCCACGCACCAGGCAGATTTTTGTGTGCTTTCTGCTTTATCTTACGTCCTCTTCTCAACAACCCTTTGGTAGGTAGGCATCATAAACCCATATTGTTCACGGGCATCTGGAGGCTCAGAGAGAAAAAGGAGGTCCTCAAGTTCACCCCGCTGGATGTGGGCGAAGCCATGTTTTGTGCTTTTGTCCTAATGAATTTCTCGCAGTACAGGGGCGGCGAGAGATGCATGGAGACAAAGCCCACGAGACTTCTGGGTAGAAGCTTCCGCCTTCCTGCCCCCTCCGCAGTCAGATGAGCCCTCAGGGGCCGAGGGAGAGGGAATGACCCACACCTGCCCTTGACAGGGTTCACTCCTCACAAGGACTCGGGTCATGGTCCTTGAGGGAAAGGGAATGGGTGGAGTGCATGGGATGGGGAAGGAGCTGTCTTAGAATTTGCCCTGGGTTAACATTTTCCAGTTGTACCTTTGAACGCTATTAAAAAAAAAAAAAAAAAAAAAATCCTCAAAACTCACTTTCACAGGAGTTAATCATTCATTCTTACCGCAGGCCGGGTGACCTTTGGCATGGAGTTAGGGTTTTGTTTGCTTTTCTTGAAAGTCCTAGAGTTTGTAGCTGGACAGGCGTCATTTAGATGAGGAAGAAAGGAATTTGGGGTGCAGTACAAGGCTTGGTTTTCTTTCCTCCATCTCCTGGGAATTTGGAAGTTTGAGAGATTCAGAACTCAAGCAAGTTGATCCCCTGTGGCTGTGGCCCTCATGGGTTCTGAATGCAGGAGACCCAAGGACACACAAAAACACACCAAAAACAAAAAAACAAAAAAAATCTAAGCTACCGCCCATCCTGCACCTGATTCCTTTAGGACCATGCCCTCACTTGGGTGGCAGCTAAGTTCACCAACAGAGATCATTTGCTTTATTTCATTACTGTAGTACCCTAATCAGGTTGTTGTTGTTGTTTTTAAAGAATAATGGCAATGCCCATTTTATTTTTTTATTTTTATTTTTTAAGATTTTTTTTTTTATTAGAGAGACAGCACAAGCGAGGGGAGCAGCAGGCAGAAGGAGAGGGAGAAGCGGACTCTCCACTGAGCAGGGAGCCCGATGCGAGACTCGATCCCAGGAC
Organism: Potos flavus; assembly: GCA_028534135.1. NCBI lineage: Eukaryota > Metazoa > Chordata > Mammalia > Carnivora > Procyonidae > Potos > Potos flavus. Next base: position 78,304,141 of record CM052900.1, on the reverse strand, counting down.
CCTGAGATGATGACCTGAGCTGAAGGCAGATGCGAGGCTTAACCAACTGAGCCACCCAGGTGCACCCCTAATCAGTTTTGCACATAGAGAGATGCAAGTTAGGAACTTTTCAATTTTAATATTCGAATCAACTAAAAGTTAACTGACCTCCTATAAGAATTAGGGAGGGCCAATTGGCTGTGTGACCTTGGGCAAGTAACCCAACCTCTCTGGGCCTCAGAAGAGGAATGAGTTCCAAGGACGCTCCCAAAGCCGACGCTCTGCAGCCTGTAACCCCGCAGCCCAGCTCCACTGGCTATTTTTGACCCGAGGATTAGAAGGGCTTGTCAGGCCACACCAATCTCTCCGACATTCTGACATCTGGCCTCTCCGACATTCTGACATCTGGCCGGACATTTTCACCAGGGATCCCATGGGCACTCAAGCATGAGATGCCCCAAGCAAACAGTTGTCCCCTGCTCTCACCTAACTCCTCTTCCTGGTACCCAGGTGCCCCCCTCAGTGTCCTCTTCGATTCCCTCTGTCCTTCAACCTCCACATTCATCCACTTCTGAGTTCTGGTTGTGAAGCGTCCTCTGTTCCTACTCCCCCAATTTCTGCTGAGTTCAGTCACCTCTCACCTGGACTCTTGCCGCCACCTCCAGTACCCCCAACAGCCTCTCTCTTGTCACTCCCGCTCTGATCAATACCAGATCTGTCGCACTAACCCACAGGTCTGGCCAGCCTCTCCCCACTACGGACACTTGAATGGTCTCCCTTGGCCAACCCAGCAAACAGCTGCCATCCGGGCCCTGCATGATACAGGCCCAACCTCACTTCCCTCCCACGCATACCTGACGTTTCAGCCCAACTCAGTATCCCTTGCACCGTCCCAGCAGTTCTTGTCTGGCCCCACACTCTTCACACTCTGTCTGGAACACACATAGCTACCTTACCTGCTAAAACACCTGCCTCTTCATCAAGGCCTGGTACAAATGCTCGTTTCTCCTTGCAACTTTTTAGGAGACCCCCACTAAGGATCAATTTCTCATGGATTCATTCGGTCAACAGATCGTGAGCCCCAGCTGTGTCCTAGGTGCTGTTCCAGGTACTGAGAATTCAACAGTGAATAGAGATGTGTTCCTACTCACAGGGAGCTTGCCATTGATGGCAACAGAATATAAGCAAACAAACAAGGATGTTACAGATTCCCATAAGTACAGCAGAGGAGCTCTTAGATCCTTTGACTTCCTTATGGTCTGCAGTAACATGCCTGTTTGTGATTAAATATGAACTTGTAAAGCGTCTGGAGGAAGAATCTGACTCTCAATATCTTTGTAACTTCCACGACGCCTAACACCATGACTTGTGTGTGGCAGTGTCTCAGTATGTGTTTGTGAGAGGAGGGAGGAAGGCGGGGCTGGATTTGGAAAACATTCAACAAACACTCCTGGCCACCAGTGGAACACCTACTAAGGTCCTCACTTGTTAAATTCAGAATTGAAGTAAAAGGAAATTCTCATCGTGTGGGTGTTGTTTTCGCAATCCCTAGAGATGATGTTCAGTTTGAGAACCTCGCTCCAGATAGGAGAGGTGACAGGGGACATGGAAGGGCGCTGCGCGGACAGACCTGGGAGTTAGTCCCTGCTCTCCCATATAATTATTGAGAGACTTCGAGCATGTTCCTTAATCTCTCTGAGCCTTGATTTCCTCATCTGTAGAACGGGGATCATAAAACCTGCCTCATGGAATTGGAAAACCAGATGAGACAGTGTGTGAGAAATTGCTTCTTAGACTGAAATAAAGCATCCTGTAACCGTAAAATGGATTTCGGATTACCCTAGGTCCTTTTCCTGGCTTTGTTTGGGGAACGCCAGGGCATGCTATCTGCTCCCTAAAGAAGAAAGCTGCTGGAGATAGGGCTATTTTAAAATATTATTTCAAAATCTACCATTCTGGGTCCTTAAGAAGGAGAGAATCCTAGGCACCCAGGGTAACCGTAGGCTGCCTGGAAAGCAAGTGGGTCTTTCTTACTCTTCCCTAAAATATATTCTCCTAGGATTGCCCCTCTTCCCACCATTAGGGTTTGTTCTTGCAAGCACAGGAGAGACACAGTTGCCTTCAAGGACAATTGGCTTCGAGGACAAGCACACCCTGATGCCTCATGCTCCCAGACATAAAATGAAGTCATCCCGTGCCCTTTGCCATGATTTGCCCGTGCCCGCACATGAAATGTGCCTTGCCTACAGTCTCTACTCACCGAACCTAGATTGCAGAGGCATTGCAGACTTCTCCCTTAGCCCACTGCTCCTTTGCAGCAGGGTCTCAGAGTCCATTCTGCATCTTCAGTGCCTCCCAAAACTCACTCATCCCTGCAGCCCCCAGGCCAGACTCACTCCAGTGGGGTTGGAATGCGAGGGAACGACTCCGCCTCACAGTGTTGCAGCCAGAACCAAGCTTTAGAACCAGACTGTCACTCCAAAATAATGGAATTGCAGTAGGGAAAGGTCTGCGCTGGTGGCCACTGGGAGATACACTTGCCCCTTGCTGGTCCAAACTTTCCCGATGGGTTCCAGAATTTTGGCAACGGTCCCTGCAGCATCTTGAACTGTTATCCCATTTAAAAATCAAGTCCCCTCAAAATGGCTCTTGACATCAAGCTTTACTGTGATGAAGAGGGGATATGAGCAATTACATGGACACATGCATCCCTTCAGATCTTTGATAAATATTAACTGAATTGAAAGCAGGGGAGAGATATGCAAGTACATAATAATCTGTTATTAGCGCATTTTTCATTAGTGTGTTCTTGGCTCTCACTCACTCCTCCTGACCACCTCAATCAATTAGGGCCCCAGTAGGTATCTCCCCCAGTTTCTGGTCTCTCCTCCTCTCTTAACATACATGTGCTTTTGGGGGTAGAGCAGGGATGGGGAGTAGAGGGCATCTCAGATAAGTGTCTTAGGGTTGCAGGGAACTGGAGAAAATTGAATGGAATCCTCAAGTAGTCTTCATTCTTGCTCTTCCATTCCACCTCCCTGTTTACATGGAACCTGGTAGAATACCTTACCCTTAGGGGATTACAGAAGGAAAAGAAACCCTCTAGAGAGCAGGCACTTAGAGAGTGTGGGAAGTCTTCTCTGCTGCAGAGGAGGTTAGCTGCCGTAGCCAGGAGCTTGCTTGCTATAGCTTCCCTGTGCTGTGAGTTCCCACTCATGAAAACCTTCTGCAGTGCAGTCCTGGCAGCCACTGGCCTCGGACACAATTGCTTCTGTATTCACTTTCCACGGGGGGCCAGCGTGGGGGTGGGGGGCACACAGGATTTCCCTGCCACTACTGTCTGGGGTGCAAGCAGAGAGCCAGAGGGAGCTTGCAAGAACTCTGCTGACAGGGACTTTCCACTGAGGACCTCGACTTGTGACTTGGCTTGCTCCTTAGTATGTGTGAAGACATCCCCCCCTCTAAGACTCAGTTTCCCCATCTGTAAAATGAGACCAATAACGCACATCTCGTGTGATTGCTGGTGAGAAAATTATATGAAACGTATCTGAAAGCACTTTGGCGAAGGTATAGTGCTAGTGCCCACCACCAGAGAGCTAACACACACACAGAACACACCCATTTTTAAATTTTATTTTAGAAATTGACATACAGTAAAATCGCCTAGTGTGTGTACGTACAGTTCTGTGCATTGTAACACATACAGATTTGCGTAACCATCACCATAGTGAGAATATGGAGTATCATTGCCCCCATTCACTCATCAAAGCATATTTAGTCATAATGCATTACTATTCTCATATATTGTTGGTTCAATCTGCTAATATTTTGTTGAGGATTTTTGCATCTATGTTCATGAGGGATATGGATCTGAAGTTTTCTGTTGTCACTGTGTGGCTTTGGTCTTAGGATAATGCTGGCTGCTGAAACAAGTTGGAGAGTGCTCCTCCTCATTCGCCCTTTTTTTTTTTTTTAAGACTTTATTTATTTGACAGAGAGAGAGAGAGAGCACAAGAAGGGGGCGCTGCAGGCAGAGGGAGAGGGAGAAGCAGGCTCCTCACCGGGCAGAGAGCCCAATGCAGGGCCCCATTCCAGTACTCCATCCCAGGACCCTGGGATCATGACCTGAGCCGAAGGCAGACGCTTAACTGACTGAGCCACCCAGGTGTCCCTTGCTCTTACTTCTCGAAATTTTGTAAATCTCACTAGTGAGACCATGCAGGCCTGGAGATTTCTCTTTTAAAAGGTATTTTAACTATGAATTCAATGTTTTTAATCATTATTATAAGACTATTCAGATAACCCTTGTCATCATGACTGAATTGGTAGTTTGCGGTTTTCAAGAAATTTGTCCATTAGTCCATTTCATCTAAATTGTCAGATTTGCGTGTGTAGAGTTGTTTGTAATAATTCTCTTATTACCTCATTAATGTCTACAGCACCTGTAGGTTCTCATACCTAGTATTAGTGATTTGTGTTTTTTCTCCTTTTTTATTAGACGTTTATCAATTTTGTTGATCTTTTCAGAGAACCACCTTTTGGATTCATTGATTTTTCTCTATTGTTCTGTTTATCATTTCATTGGTATCTGCCCTTCTTTTGTACTCCCCGCCCCTTTTTTCTTGCTTTGTCCTGATTTTGCTCTTCCTGTTCTAGTTTCTTTTTTCGTTTCGTTTCTTTTTTTTTTTTAAGATTTTATTTATTTATTTGATAGAGAGAGACACCACTAGAGAGGGAACACAAATGGGGGAGCGAGAGGGAGAAGCAGGCTCCCTGCCAAACAGGGACCCCGATGCAGGGCTCGATCCCAGGACCCTGGGACCTTGACCTGAGACGAAGGCAGACATTTAATAACTGAGCCACCTAGGCACCCCCTGTTCTAGTTTCTTAAGGTACAAGCTTAGACGATCAATCTGACACCTTTCTTTTCTAATATAAGCATTTATGTTTTTTTCTAAGAACTGCTTTAGGTACATCCCATAAATTTTGATGTTTTATGATTTTATTTTCATTGAATTGAAAATATTTTCTAATTTTCTCCGAGACTTTCTAACTAATGGATTATTTGTAAATGTTTTGTTTAATTTTCAAGTGTTTAGAGATTTCCCCACGTATGTTTTTATAATCATTAAACTTAGGAAAGCCATAAAAATCTGAAGAAGCCATTATTTTAGCAATGAAATAATTTATTGAGCCCCTCGTGTGTGCAAAGCACTAGGGTAGGTGGTGTTTGGAGTGTAAGCCTGCATGAGACTTAGATCCAGCCTTCTTCAAGGAACTGATTGTTCAGGAGGAAAACTAAGACACTCATGCAAACAAATGGGATGCATGGTGGTCAGTGATAAGAAGCTTCTACGTGATGCAGAGAAGGGCTGCCCAGGGGGTCAGTCTCTTCTGGCCCCGGTAATCAAGGTCAAGGGTGTGAACTGGGCTTTGAGAATTGGTAGCAGTTCCATAGTGAAGATCTTAGGGTAGCACCATGTTGGTTAGAGGGAACTTTGCTGGCAGTGGCACTACACCCTGCCCTGGGGCACTCTCCCATGATGCCCCGCTGAGCCTGCTACCACTTGGTGCACTTGACCTGCTTAATTCACGTGTGTCTGGGGAGTGAACTAATCAGATGGACTGGACTGAACTCTTCCAGAAATTGAAGGCAGCTCCCAAAGCCTGGAGAGAAACAAGTAGCGTTTTCTGGGCCAGCAGAAGGGAAGGTGGGGTGACAAAGATAAAGTTAACAGCGAAAGAGCATTCTACTTCCCTCGTATCCTGCCACCTCGCGGATATGGTCTATCTTTCTGCCTTGTCAGAAATTGAGCTGAATTTGGAAGTTAAAGACTCAAAATGAGAGAGCAACTCATTGGCCAACCCTGGAGCATGCTGCCAGGTTGTGGACGTGAGCTGAATCAACTCTGGGATTTGGGCCTCCTGGGCCTACAGAAGTCAGGGGCATGCTAGAGTCACTGAAGCCAAAGGAGAGTGGAATGGCAGGTGGTTGGAGAGAAATATTTGCTCCTGTCCTGAGGGCTTGGGCTCACGGCGTCAAGGAACAGAGGGGTTCATGTGAGATAAAAATAGCTCCATCCTCTTGAGACACAGGACAACTCAACCACAGAGAAAGAATTCTAGGGGATCCATAAGCACATCTTCTTCATTCTTTCTGGGATTGTCAGCCATATTTCACCTTCTTTCCCATTTTTCTGCACAACCTGGTTTGCAGGGTCTGCTTTTAGCCCATAAGAAAACAGACTAAAAGCAATGCTTCTGAGATTTTTGAATTTGCATTTTTCCCGTCAATTTACTTTTCACTTGCATATTTTGGTTTTTACTGACGACTGATTGTGCATATGTTGGTGATTTAACAAGAAGGAAATATGTTTTAAGTCTCCTAGCAAAGATTAAAATAACTAGATTTAATTTTATAGAAAAAAAATTTAAGAAAATGGTTGACTTCTCATTGAATTTGGGGGGGCAAGTTACATAAACTCTCTCGGGGTGGCCACAACATGGGGAAGATAAGACAGCAATCTTAGCACGTAGCACAGCTGGGCAGATGTAGACCCCTTGGTATGGAGCTCGACTGCTTGAAGAAGTAAAAGACACTATGAAATCCCACCATGGAATTTCCAAATGATGCTATGAAATTGGAGCTAATCTTGGCACCTACCATCTGGCCCCAAAATGAAAGGTCTATCTGACCTGTTTTCTCATGCAAATAACTAGTTTGTTCTAAAGAGGAATAATTTTAAGGCAGAAGAAATTTTTAGGAAGAACCAGATTCTGATTTATGCAAAAACAAGACATCCTAAGGGATTTTATATTTTCCATGGTGCTTTATAGTTCATAAAAGACTTTAACGGGCCACATCTCTTTCAGATTATCAGAATCACCCCCAGAAAAGAAGGCTGGGCAGGCATCAGTCACTCTGGCCTTACAAATGGGGAAATGACAACTCCCAGAGAGTGGAAGAAGTCCATGGCTTATAGGGACTAGAGGCAGTTTCAACCTTGTGTGTCCAGTTCTAACTAAGGTCTACTATGGCCTAGGAGACTATGGTCAAAACTACTCAAAAGGAAGAATGAACCTTTTCGTACTTATTGGTACAGTCCTCTAAAGTGCCTACAAACATTTGAGTAATGGTTTCAAACTGCTGTTTGATTCATTTTCATGAGGAGAGAATGTGAGGTTTCACCTAAGTTATGTAAATAGCAGTGTATGCATGAACTCCGGATGTATAATGGGGATGACGTGAGGGAGAAAAGGGGAGTCAAGTGGGCAGCTCTGAAGGCTGCTCTGGGCTTACTGGCTTGATTGCGAACTAAACCTCCCCACTGCGCATTGCCTGTGGCTTGGCGACACCTTTTCAAGGAAGCCTGCCAGCCCACAGCTTCATGCCCCTGCAAACTCAGCCGAGGACTGGCTTGCAGAGGGATCTGGCCTGCTCAGGACAGATTATGACCCATTTTAAGGGATCCCTGCCTCCATTCAGGCTCCTCAGGTGAGCTGCCAGCTCTTCAGGGCCAACCCTGCTCTGGGACAGGCTGTGGAAGACCCAGGCAGCCACAGCAGGTCTTAGGCACTGCAGCCCTCTGCCAAGCCTCAGCAGCACCGATGGGCAAAATGAACAGACATAGAGGCCTGTGTGTGTTGCGCACTGTGCCAGAAATCCCATGAAGAACCGAAGAAAGTCCTTGCCTCAAGGCTTATATTCTCATTTCTCCTGTCTCTACTCCCTAAATAATTGGCTCTGAGAAAGATTTGGTTCTCTGCTGTCTTTTCTTTCAGTGAATTCCCAAGGCAGCTTCATGGCTACCGGAAAGCAGCGAGAGAGAAACATCAGATGGCCGGCCTGCGCTCCTTGGAGAGTTGCTGTGTGGGACTGCCTGGAGCATTGCCCCAGATGCTTAGCATCCCCAGCGTCTGGGCCCCGAGTGCTGCTCACCTGCTACCCCCAGTCACCGTGACAACCAAAAACATCCACCGCCCCCACCCCTCCATTTTGAAATGGCAGTAAGGCTCTCACATGAAAATCACTGAATTCATTTGACTAATGACATTTTTGTTTCGATATCTCTTACCCAATGACAAGCGGAGCTGGCAAACTGCAAACCACAGGTACACTTGGGCACACGACCTTTTTGTGTGTGGCTAAGAATGGTTTTCATATTTTTAGAGGGTTGGGAGGAAGAGGAGGAGAGGAAGTGAAAGAGTCCGAATTTCTTCTCCGGCCCTTTACAGGTGAAGGTCACAGTCCATCACAGTCCATCAAGCAACGACCGAGGACTGCCAGGTGCTGGTGATACCGTGCTGGAGAAGAGCTCACTGTCACCCCGAGGGGACCACAGTCCTGTGTGGGAGAAAATGAATGCACCCCACGGCAAGTGCCGTGTGTACGGTGATGGGCCCCCCATGTATGGAGGCACAAAAGAGGGGCACCCGGCTCAGCCTTGGGGACTTCGGGTGCAGATAAGGGGAGCCTTCCAAGAAGAGGTGGCAGGTGAAATTAACCTGGAAAGAGAAGTAGGTATGAGCCAGGAGAAGGGGGGCTGAAATGGGGAGGGGAGGGGGGGTCGGAAACACAGCCCGGGCAGGGAGACAGAGGCAGAGAGGGGACGAGAACACAAAGGCTATTAGCAGGACACAGGGTAGAGAGTGTCAAGAGTTGAAGCCGGAGGGGGGCTGAGGGCTGCACCCAAAGACTTTGGGCCTCCCAGCTCTAGATGCTTGGACATTACCCAGGTTCAAATACTGGCCCCATCACTCAGTCGCTGTGTGGCCTGAAGCAAACCTTTCTGTGCCTCAGCTTCCTCACCTGTGACACGTGCTTCAGAGGAGGCCCTGTCCCAGAAGGCGGCCGAGAATGCTGAATGGCACGGTCCGTACCGAGCGTGCAGAACCATGGCGGCTCAGGGTTCACACTCAGCAGATGTGGGGAGTTGTAGCTGTGGTGGCCATCGCTCGTGTGCTCTCAGCCGCAGGAAGGCGGTGAGAAGCCATGAGCACCTGCCGTGTGCCTGTCTCTACCTTCAGCTCCAGGAGTACAAGTGGTCTTACTGGTCTCGTGACGTCCGTCTCAGAAATCCAGGCAAGAAGCGCTAGGACGATGGGGTTCCCTGGTGCCGGTTGCTGGCGCGCAGGAGGTGGTCGGGGTCCATCCCCTCTGCACTGAAGGCACCCAGGGGTCTGAGCATACGTGTTTGCATCTGAGCACCCAGGAAGGCAGGAGATCCGAGACACGGGCATGAAGGACTCCTCAGTTCAGGAGCTGCATGCTTCCCTCTTTGTCCTAAAAGGAAAATAATCAAATCTGATTTAAGAGCAGAGAAAAATAGTAAGCCTTCACCGGACCCAATTCGCACTCGATTGTGGACTTCTCTTGGCTTCAGTGACCCTCTCAAGTCATCAGGTCTCTGGAATGTCTTTGGGCTCATTGCAATCCTTCAGCGAGTCTCCGTCTCCTCCCACAAATAACACCTCTCCCTACAGGTGTGGTCCCGTCTGGAGCAGAACCTCTAGAGGCGGGAAGGCCATCACCCGTGAGTTGTACCCTCCCGGGGTTCTCTGCCCCCAGTAGAGTCCGCACCATGGGGAGGGCTTGCCCTGGACAGAAAAGCAGTCCCTTCCTGCCCTTCCTTGTGGGGTCTCCCTCTGGCTGCTCTGCCCCAGCTTATCCAGACCCTTCTTAGACACAGACGTAGCCTGCAAAGGACGCCGGGGAGTAAGGGCCAACTTGGAGCAGGCAGCCCCCCTCCCCGCATTTCTCCTGTTGTCAGTGCAGTGAGCAGAGAGAGAGAGTCCCTGCTTCTGGAAAGCCCCTCCGAGGCTTCTGTGCTTCTAAGCTGGTGGTGACCTCCAGGGTCAGCAGCCTGTCTGGATAGGTTGGCCCCATGGCACTGGGCCTGCTGTGGGAACACTGAGGATGCAGTCCTCCTCCTGAGTGTGGCAGGGGGCTGCCTGGGTTGCCTGTGGCCCAGGTCCTATCATCCCCACTGTCGGAGCAGGCCAGCACTGGCAGCTGGCCACCTCGGCCACCCAGCCCAGGGCCCACGCAAGCCAGACTCTGACTCTGCAATCTCTAAGTGCTCTGGGCTCCTTTGAAAGGGAGAACATTATCTTCGATATTATTATACAGTAATGAGAAAATGTTCTTGTGTTCTGCGGTTTTCTGGCTGAGCACTTTGTGCCCCGTGAGGAAATAAGCTCTTATTTATTTTCCCTCCAGAATATTAAAGTTGACAGCGCAGAGACTCAGGTCTCTGGTCATTTCCAGACCATTCGCCTCTCCCTATCCCACCCTCTTGCTCCTCAGCCACCCTGTCGCCTGCCCCCGGGGTCTCAGGCCCTTGCGCCTGACTCCCCAGGTTCTTAGCTGGCCGGGTACTGTCTAAGCACTTTGCTCCGATGTGTCCATTGAATTCTCACAATAGCCCTAGGAGGTAGGGATTACCACTTTTGTCGTTTCGCCATTGAGGGAACAGCCTAGAGAGGTTCCACTGCTTGCCCGAGGGCCACACAGTAAGTGGCAGAGCACAGATTCAAACCCAGCCATCTGGCGCCGTGATTTGGGCTCTTAACCTGCACTCTTCGGCCTCCCGCTCTGGTGCTGTTTCTGGGTGGGTCTCCATACAGAACAAACCGGGGGCGCCGTCATACTCAGCATCCGAGCCAGTGGAGAGTGTGGGGCCCGGGAGCACCGTGGGTCAGCACTGGCCTCGTGGAAGCTTTGGGCCCAAGTAGACAAAACTCTCCTTTCTCTCGAGGATATTCCCAGAGCTCTTCAGGTCACCCCACAGTCTGAGTGTCTGGAATCCCTCTGGGAAGCCCAGCGCCTCCAGAGCCATTCCTGGGATTCTCGGAGCCTCCCAGAGCCTCTGTGGTTCGAGCGGCTCGAGCTGCGGGCATCCCAGTGCCAGAGCCCGGCTCTGGGGCCGGCTGTCTGGGCACGGCCGGCAGTGGGCCACGGCCACCCTCCCCAGGAATGCCCCAATGATCTGTCTTGGAGTCTGTCAGGTTGTATCTCCCGGTCTGGGCCGGTCTCAGGGTCCGCGGACAAACGTATATCTCCTCTCACAGCGGGGAGCCTCACTGTTCCCTACCTTAGTGTCTTTATTTTGCCTCATAGTATGTGCGTGTGTCAGGGCTCATGTCTAAGTATGGGTTGGTACCAAAATGAACATAAAGTGTGTTAAAGTTTGTATGTGTGCAAGAGGCTGGAGGTATATAGCCGTGTATCCACGTGTGTGTGTGTGCGTGTGTGTGTGTGTGTGTGGACACACTCTCCTGGTGGCTCTCCACACAGTCGTGGCTCCTAGCCACCTTGGCACTCCTCCCTTGCCACTCTAAGGCAACGTTCCAAGGTGATCCAGGCCCTGCCTTGCACAGGGAGGCAGCTTAGTTCTTTGTGGGTTTGATTTTGTTCTTGCAGGAGACAGCCGCTTTCTTGGTACTCCCATTGATTTCTGCCCCTCTCTCCTGCTCTGCTCCAGCCCTGGGGACTGTCTCCCCACCCCCCCACCCCCCCACCCCGCCCCCACACACATCAGAGGGAGCTGGCAAATGTGGTTTCAGGGCAGTTTTGGAGCCAAAGAAAGGATGGTGCCCTCGGGTGCTCCTCCAAGCCATGGCAGGACCACGTGCATGAAAATCGGCATCTCATGCCCCCATCTCCTGTGGACCTGAGCCTCTCCTCCCACCTTGGGTGGGCTGGGCGCAACTCCTGGTTGAGGGGCCGCCCCCTCCAGTCATTCTGATTGGTTCACAGTGGGGCGTGGCGCCACCCCTCCTGGTCTCTGGAGATTTCACTCGGCGCCTCCACATCACCCTGCAAAGCTGGGGGAACGAGGGGGGGGGGTGTTAAAATCTGTGACTACTTTGGAGTCTGATGGAGAGGGAGCTACTCGGCCACTGGTGGGCTCCTGGGGGAGAGGTGGGAGATGGGGTCCGCAGCCTGGCAGGGAGAGCAGCTCTTGGCTCGGCTCCAAGGGCGTGATGCCAAGTCCCTGCTCTCACACTGGCTCGCGCCTGCCTTGACGTCTGTGGCCAGCTGTGTCAGGCTGTGGACTGCTCTCTGGCCCGTCGGGCTTAGGTGGTGTGCCTCCCAGCGAGGACTCTGCGGTGATGAAGAGAGCAATCAGAAAGCCGTGTGACGTCAGAGTTGAATTGCTTCAACACTGCTGTGACTGTTATTTAATCTGTAAAATGGGGATAATGATAGGCTTATGGTAAGAATTAAATGAGTTACCGTATGCGAAGCATTTGGAAGAGTACCGGCATGTTGGAAGCACTTAGTAATTGTTATTATGAGACTATACCCAAAGTCAATCTGGCCTTTTCCTAAGGTCTGCTGGGGGTGGGGATGGCGCTGGGGTGGGGTGAGAGTGGGTTGGGAAACTTGTCTTTCGTGGTGTCTAGGCTCTTGGAAGAAGGGAGGGGCAGTGCCTTTCACCCCTGGAAAGGATTCCGAGGGTCCTGGCATTACTGAGTGCATCCAGGATGCCTGGTGGGCCCAGCCCAGGGCTGCCTCCCTGTGAAGGCAGGCGAGGGCTGGCAGCATGCAAAACCTGCTCTCCAAGGACGGAACCTGCCTCTCCCTGCTTGCCTTTCGTCTTTGAAGTCTTTTCTTAAAGGTCAGTAGAACAGAGAGACCCCTCTAGAATTTGTCTCTGGTGATAAGGCCAGCCGACATAGGCTCTAAAAATAAACCTTAATAAGATTTTAGGTAAACACTTTCCACAATAATTCAGATCACGATTCTTTTTTCATTCCTAGAGCAATGTGACCTATAGTGGAGCCTGTTCCCGCAGAGGAAATGTCAGAGGCTTCCAGAGTGCCAGGTTGAATTTGGATAAGGCTCCTCCACTCTGCTCTGGGGCTCAGCCTTGCCAGGAGGACCTGCAGTCTTCATGTGAGAGGCCCCCTCTAGTCCATCCATCACAGTATCCCACACTCCTGCCCCCTCCTTCGCTGCCCCTGCTGGGCCCTGAGCTCTTTGGGGTGTTTCTGTACCCAGAGTCAGGCCAGGACCATGTCTTTGCTTTGTTACAGTTCTCTTTCCCCCCAGCATGTGGCTCTCAGACGTGGTGTCTGGGGACTGCGAGTCTGTCCAGTTTACCAGGACTGGGGGGGGAAGAGAACGGGGGGGGGGGGTGCGGCAGCCCAGACTGGGCACACAGGGCAGTGCTGGAGGCGTGGAAGGCCCAGAAGGCGGGCCCAGGCGGCGGGTCTCAGCAGCATAGGCAGGCTGACCGGGACCTGCCAGCCCAAGCGTGCTGCTGAGTTGTCCCTCGAGCTCCTTCTCACTGCAAAACGAAAATAGGTCAGCGGGGTGCTAGGATCGCTGTCAATGGCACCGGCCTTCCCCTGGGGTGGTCCAGACCGGGTGGCTATGGGAGGTGGGGGAGAGAAGGAAGGGAGCTGGCGGGGAGAAAGGGGAGGAGGAGTTGCGGGTAGAGGGAGTAGAGACAGAAAGAGGAGGAGGAGCCAGGGGTGGGGCGAGGAGAGGGACTACAAAGGCCGCTCCCGCACTGACGGCTCCACCCCTCCTGCGCTCCCTGTCCCCTACCACGCGGTGGCCGGTGGCCGGTGAGGCCTGCTGTCCCTGGCTCAGGCACCGGGAGAAGAAGTGCAGGGGCGGCGGGAAGGGCTGTGGCAAGAGAGAGCGGGTGTGGCCGGAGCACAGCGCGGGAGGGAGGGGGGACCCAGGCACGGGTGGGGGGGGGGGCGCGGGGGGGGCGGGGCCTGGTTTGAGCGACGCCCCGGGGGCACAGGGGGCGGGGCGAGGGCGGGGCGGAGGACGAACACTTCTCCCACCTGCGCTGCAGCCTCTAGCCTCCCGCGCCCCCGCCCCGCCACGGAGTTGCCTCCCACTTACTGGTATTTTCTCCCTGCGTTCAGTGGAATGGTGAAATATTTTCACCCTTTCCTTCCTGGAGCTGGGCTTGAGGCCGACTGTCTCCGCTAGAATGAAATACTATTGTTCTCAAGCCTCAATCTGGGTTTGGGATTTGAGGATGGAGAAGATGCATTCTCCCATAATTAATTAATATAGGTGGCTGTCACTGTGGTCATAGCTGTCACCAGGCAGAGCAGAGACCGGGAAATCTGGCCCGAGGGAAGGGAAATAATAACCACAACCTAGATGGGCCGCCTCTTTCTCCTACTGCTAAGTGGTGGACCCAGCCCGCACTGGTCAGTCCTCTCTTAGGCCCCCACGGTGCCATCAACCACCTACTAACCACTCGGGTTTGTTTTGTTTTGGTTTTGGTTTTTTGGTTTTTTGGCTATTGTTTGTTTGTTTAAGATTTTATTTATTTATGTGACAGAGAGAGAGACAGCAAGAGAGGGAACACAAGCAGGGGGAGAGGGAGAAGCAGGCTTCTCTATGAGCAGGGAGCCCAATGTGGGGCTCGATCCCAGGACCCTGGGATCATGACCTGAGCCAAAGGCAGATCCTTAAGGACTGAGCCACCCAGGCACCCCTTGTTATGTTGCTCCACTTAACCCCCAGAGGTACCCCCAAATTAGCTAGTATTAGCCCCATTTTACAGATCAGAAAACTGCAATTCAAGGAGGTTAAGTAACTTGCCTCTGCTCACACAGCCAGCAGCAGAAAAAGCTCACATTCAAACCCTGATCTCTCTCCGACTTTGCAATGTTTTCCTGTGTACCAGGCAGCCCCTCCTGATTCTTTTGCGTTCCAACATTCCCAGTTTCCTCCTCACCCTCTCTATTCCATCCCCAGCCCTACCTCACTGCCTCACTGCCTTTTCTAACTCACTTCTCCATTACAATGGGTTCTATGAGAAGGATCTGAGATTTGTTCACATTGAAGTTTCAGTGACTGATAACAGCCTGAAGAGTTTTCCTTCTCCTCTCTCCCCAAGATTTGCCTGGGTGGCTCAGTTGTTAAGCATCTGCCTTTGACTCAGGTCATGATCCCAGGGTCCTGGGATCCTCAGGCCCCTTGCTCAGCGGGAACCCTGCTATTCTCTCTCCTACTCCCCATGTTTGTGTTCCCTCTGTCTCTGTCAAATAAATAAATAAAATAAAATCTTAGAGGAAAAAAAAAAAAAGATTTGACTTTTAAGTAGAATCCAAGCCTCAAGTTCAAAGACAGGTTCTTAAGGGCAAATTGATCTAAGTGACAGCCAGGAATGTGAGGCAACACTGTGGGGGTAGCTAGCCCTGCAAGTGCCCCTGCAGGACCTAGGCAAGCCTCATTCCATCTGTGGGTACGGCTTTAGGAGGTGGGTCTGGGAAAGATAAATGATGGAACCTTAGCTGAGAACCTGCTGCGTGCCCAGCATGTTCTGCCACGCACTTCACAAATGTTACCCCGTGATTCCTCCCAGCTACCCAAGAGGTGGTTCCTACTCTCCCCATCTCACAGACAGGAAAACCTGGGTCTCCAAGAGGAAATAACTTGCCCAAGAAAGTGCTGCAAGTGAGCTGAGTTGGACTTCAACCCCATTCATTCATTAGGTGTATTTGTGTTATTTTGCTGTGTGTGGGCATATGGAGAAGAGATATAATCGTTCTTCTCTCACCTGCTTCTGTCCCCCAAGCAGGCGAATAGATATGAAGGACTCAGTACAATAAGGTAGTGTATGATAGTCTGATAGTCGCCCTATGGGGCGCTGTGGGTGGGTCATAAACACTAACTAGGAGGTCAGTCCTACCTAGGGACATGTGGTGGTGAAGTGGAAGAGAGGGAAAAAAAGAAAATCTTCTTGAAAGAGACCTATGGAGCCAGGCCTTTTTTTCCTCTCGCCCTGGTGCTGCTTCCAGAACCTCTGTGGCCTGGGGGAGGGGCGCACCAAGGCCTCAAAGGGCTCCTCTTTGAATGTCCCTTGACTCCCTGCTCCAGGCCACCTGACTTCACTGTGGCATTCTGGCATTCTGAGGATTATTAGATCACTAGGAAGTGCCTTGTATTTCTGGTGGATTTGGGCAGCCTAAATGTATAGGAATCATTTTTTTTTTTTTTTTTTTTAATATGCTTGACTTGAAGAACAAGGATTTTGGGGGAAAAAAATGTGGGAGCTGGAGGTAAAAATGGAAAATAGATGAAACCCAAAGTCTTTCCAAGGTGTCTTTCTCTGTGTTTCTGTTTTGCAGGTTTTAAAAGCAGAATTAAAGTGTCAAGCAGAGGGAAATTTCTCTGATGCAGCATTTACATAAGAAACACGTTCAGAAAAAGAGGCTGTGATTCTGAAGGTGTCCTTATTATACTGCACTAAAAATCTCCCTTGGGATCGGAGGAGGCTTAAATTAGTCCGGGAAAGGAAAAAATCATATCCCCGTTTTCAAATGGCAGATCTCTCCCCAAACTGAAAATTTTCCCGGAGGAAATGGCCACACTGTGTTCAGGAGCAGACAAAGCCCTCTTTGTGTAAGGGCTCCACCTTCTTGAGCCCTCAGTGCAATTCCCTGGCTCCTCCCAGATCTGTTTAACAAGTCCCGACATTGCCCTTGGTGCTACATCATGGGCCTCAAGCACAGCTCTCAAGGAGGCCCTTGTTAGCAGCTGTGTATTTTGCTCTGGAAATGTATCCACAGGTTATTTAGTTGACTCAGGAAATCAGAGTCAGTGGGAATAGTGCAAAATGTCATGCACTTTTACAAGCCTATGTTATATATGTATGTATGTGTGTATGTGTATTATTTTCTCCAACATCTAGCAATATTTGCTAAACTGCATAGAATTTCACAAACAAGAGTAATGCTATGTACGGTGTTCTGATTACCTACTGCTACATAACAAACTCCCCTAAGCTTGGTGACCTAAACTGCAGCCATCTGATTATGTATTGTGATTTTGTAGATCTGGAATGAGGTGGGGCTCTGCTGGGTGATTCTCCTGCTCCAGGCGGCATCAACTGGGATCACTGGGTGACGATCAGCTAGTGGTGAGGCTGATCTGGAGGGTCCAAGACAATTTTATTCCCGTACCTGGCACCTTGGCAGGGATGGCCATAGGGGCACGTAGACAGTAGGCCCCTCCACGTAAGATGGCTGGACGTCTTACATAACAGCTCAGGTGTCCGGCCCCAAGTGTACATAAAGCCAAGATGGACAGGACCTAGTGAAGGCCTTCTTTTGGAGCCCCAACATTCTAAATTTCTTCGTTACCCTCTTTCCTCTTACCTCACCCCCACCCTGCCTCAGACCCCCATTTACTGTGCCCAGAACTGCCATGGTGTCACTGCTGCTGCAACGTAGTCACTGTGTGGCCCAGAAACACAGGAAGAGGAAATAGACCCCACCTCTCCATGGGAAGAGGATCAAAGAACTTGTGTCCATCTCTGGTCCAATGGCCAATGACAGTACCAGGAGAACTTAGTTTTCCAGGACTAACAGTAGACTACATGGAACCATCAAATCTGAAATTTGGAAGGCATCTTAAAGATCATCTCATTCAACCTCCTAATTTTACAGAGAAGTGAGGCTAGGAGATATCTAACAACCTGGGTCACAAGCCCTGATTGCAGAGGCAAGCCTCAACTGCAGGTGTTGGATCCCAGATTCAAGAAGAGATGTACTTTGTGCCTACTAGGTTCACAGTGCAGCCCTTCCACTGGCGGGAGAGGGGCAAAGTTCAGGGTTACACAGTTCTGGGTGTCCAAGAGTTCGCAATTCAGCAGAGGGAAGGAGTCAAGAAAGGTAGATAGCATAAGAAAATAAGATCTGCAAATAACATGCCATGAACATCTACAGAAGGATAAATCTCATCTCGCAAGGGGGTTTAGGAAGGGATTTCTGAAGACCTGGATCGATACGGGCCTTTAAGGATGGGTGAAACTTTTGACTGGTGATGGGATAGCCCCAGGGTCTTCCAGCCAGAGCACATCACGAACGAAAGGAGCCAGAACAGCCAGGGATGAGCGTGAGTGTTGCATCGTCCCCCACTCTGACCCAGCCAACCTGGAGAGCCAGAGTACAAAGTTCACATAGACATCCAGCCCTGCGACCAGCTGTAGCAGTTCACTCAGATCTTTATGGCTAACTGTCCTACTTGAGCAGGGTTCGCCTTCTGCTCTAGGCCAGCTGTTCTCAACGCTGACTGCACGTGAGCATCTCTGCAGGTGCCTTTAGGATATCCCAATGCCTGGGTCGTACCCCAGAATGAAAAGGTTAGATTTTGGAGGGAGAGAGGGAACCCAGGTCTTGATTTTTTTTTTTTTTTTTTTTTACTTTCCAGGTGATTTTATTTTATTTTATTTTTAAGATTGTATTGATTTATTTGTCAGAGAGAGCAAGCACAAGCAGGGGGAGTGGCAGGTTCTCCCCTGAGCAGGGAGCCCGATGTGGGACTCCATCCCAGGACCCCGGGATCATGACCTGAGCCAAAGGCAGACGCTTAACCAACTAAGCCACCCAGGCGTCCCGTGCCAGGGGATTTAAATGTGCTGGAGCCGCGTTCCCCAAACGATAGTGCGCATCAGAATCACATGGAGGGCTTATCAAAACACAGATTACTGGGTCCCGCCCCCAGAGTTTCTGGTTTAGAAACCAGAAAACCAAAAATTCTGGGAAGGGGGCCCAAGAATTAGTATCTCTAACGTGTCCCCACATGCTGGCCCTGTCACTAGTCCTTGGAGCACACTCTGAGAACCACTGCTCCAGACAACTGGTCTACCCAGTTACACATCCACCCCTTCAGAAATCCTATCATTGAAGAGAGAACTCCGGGGGCACCTGAGATCTCAGGGTGGCTCAGTCAGTTGAGCATCTGCCTTCAGCTCAGGTCATGATCCCAGGGTCCTGGGATCGAGCCCGGAGTCAGGCTCCCTGCTCTGCGGGAAATCTGCTTCTCCCTCTCCCTCTGCTCCTCCCCTATCCTCGTGCGTTCTCTCTCTGTCTCTCCTTCCTTCTCTCTCTCTCAAATAAACAACTAAATAATCTTAAAAAAAAAAAAAAAAAGAAAAGAAAAGAGAACTCAGGTTGCAGACTGCGTAGCATAAAGCCCTGCTGTGCCAAGTGTGGTCCATCCCTGGGCCAGCACTGGTAGTACCTGGGAGCTTGTTAGAAAACGTAGACTCTCAAGCCACAGCCCAGACCCCGGCAATCAGAATCTTTTAACAAGATTGCCCTGATGATTTGAAGGCACAGTAGTTTGACAAGCTCTGCTCTTGAGCTAAGTTCTGAGCGTTAATTCCTCATGGACACTTGAATCTTGATACTATCACAAGATGAGCAGAGATCTTCTGACTTACCTGCGATGGGGTGGTGGCACGTGGGTAGCACAGGAATTGTGGAACTTTTTAATGCAGAAATGATGAATTGGAAAATAGCAACTAGATAACAAAATTCAACAGGCCTTATGTATATGTTTTGTTCGGTTCGGTAGACTTTTGCAGTTTACTAAGCATTTTTACCATTGGTTGGTTCTACATCTATTTAAAAATGTTGAAATAGCCAACTTAAGCACAAGGCAAACTCTAAGCACTTAACTATCAGGAGTACCCATTACTTTAAATTTTGTTCCTTCACTTCTACCAATGGGTGGCCCCAGGCCATTGGCACGGCATTCGGCCCAGTTCCAGATAGGACGAAGCTGCTGCTTTGAATTCAGGAATTGCTTATCTCTCACACTGCTCTGATGCCCACTCAAAACTAAGTCTTCCCAACTGTCTCTCAGTTTCTTGACTCAGGGGTTTTTCTTCCTCTCGTAGAGGAAGGATGTAGAGAGAGTAAGGATCCATTCAGCAAAACCCATTTCTCCCAGTGGGTGTGGAATTCGCCTTATTATCAGGTGACTTGCTCTGAACTAGCTACGTCTATGCATTGCCATTGGCCAGATAACGAAAGTCTTCCTAACCCATTCCAGTGTTCCAGACCTCTTGCCTTATCTTTTTATCCAATTAGATCAATTTAATCCTGCTCAATGGAGGGTTGAAGCAGGGTTCAGGCAGCCGCCCTGCCTCATCTCCAGTTGGGTCCCTCTGTCTCCTTTTGCCAATCTCCTGATCTGTTGGATTGTTCCAGAACCTAAAGTGTGGTCTTTCATAGAAGAAAAAATCACCTGGGGAAGTCACTTCAGGTCTACTTAGTAGGTCACTTCAGGCATATACTAAATGCCACACTGACAAGGCTCCAAGCAAAACAGATCCTAATGGAAATTCTTGCTATTTGCACAGGATGCTGTATTTTTCTATTTTATTTTCTACGTATTCATTTTTTAATGTTTTTTACTTGTATTTTTCTATTTTTAACAGTAACAACAACAACAAAAAAAAAACCCCACCATTGTCTGGAGATGGGAAGAAGTTTGGGCTCATATGAAAGAAGAAAGTTGCATTAATGCCAATAAGAGAATGAGGTCTCATTCTGTATTACTGATACAGTAATCAGTTTTCTTGTCACGGTACAGGTGGTTAGACTATGACTAGACACAGTTACCAAAATGATTTTAGTCTGGCTGATGAGGTTCTTTTAACTGAGTATATTATCTTGTAGCAGGAAAGGAGAGGGTGAACTATGCTGGGTAGGTTTCTTCGTGGTGCCTGCAGGTATGGCCAGCTTTGAGAAAGACAGCGTACAAAATGAGTGGTTGTGAACTTGATCCATCAGGGAGGAATTATCTGCCTTGTAAAAAGAATTTGCCACAAGGGCTATGAAGGGCCTGGGACTTGGGGGATCTAAGAGATGGAGGTCCTTTGAAGGAAGCTGGCTGGATGGGTCCCTCAGGATGACAGTAGAGATCCCCAGTGTACTATATGAAATCTGTTTGCAGATCCAGAATCTCAGTCTGGAAATACAGAGTTGACAGGGCGCTGTGGGACTGACTGCCACTAATCTAACTCATAAAGAGTCCAAAGTATATCTTAGTTGCCAGTTTGTCGGCTTACTGTGGGATCTCCGCTTTCCATTAATTAATTCATCAAATTTTATTGAGTGCTTGTTATAGGTTCAAATTCCCTGCTCTCATGCTGCATACATCCTAGGGGGAGAGATATATGATAAACACATATATAGTATGTCAGGCCATAATATGTGCCGCAAGAAAATTAACGTAGTTTAAGTGGAAGAGAAAGTGTTGGCGTGGAAGTGAGTGTAGGGGTCTGTTCCTATTTCATTGAGGGATGTCAGGGAAAGCCTTTTCTGAGCAGGAGACATTTGAGCAGAAAGCTGAAGCAACCAGACCCAGAGATTTCTGCAAGAGGGCCACCCCTGGCAGAGTCACAGCAAGCATAAAGGTGAGCATGTACTTGATTGTTCAGGGAACAGCCAGGAGGCTGGAGGACCTGCAGAGAAGTGGGCTGGGGGGGCGGCAGGGGGTGACATCAGTGAAGTATCCAGGCCCAGATCCCTTGCAGGCCTTTGTAAGGATTTTGCTTTGCTCTAAGTGAGATTTTGAGCTGAAGGATGACATAATCTGATTTACATTTTAATGGCATCACTCTGGCTGGCTCTGGTGAAAATAGATGGAGGGGGGGCAGGAGGCAAGGGGAGGAAGAGAGGAGACTAGTTAAGATGCTTTTGTAACAGTGAAGGCAGGAAATGAGAATGGCATGGACCGGCGTCCATGACGCAGAGGCTGCCATCAGGAGTCAGATCCTGGATACATTTTGAAGTAGACCCGCTGGTAATCGCTGACGGTTGGCTGGCGGTGTGTGAGAGCAGAGAGCAGAAGCAAGGATGATTCCAAGCTTTTGGCTTGAGGAACTGGGGAGCAAAATCTCCATTTGCTGTGAGCAGGAAGAAAAGCCTAGCGCACGTGCGTGCCATAATGCTGGGGAAGAAGGAGCAGAACGGTTTGGGAGATGTTAATTTTGACGTACCCGTTATCTATCTGGAGGTGCATGCCATGGGATGCTTGTGTCTGGAATTCAGCGGAGAGATCCAGGCTGGAGATAGAAATTTGGGAGTCGCAGCATGGAGGTGGCATTTCAGATCCTGACACCAGCTGAAACTCCGCAATCGAGAGTGTGCATACAGGCCTGAGCTCTAGGACTCTCCAGCCGGTGGAGGTCAGCGAAAGGAAGAGCACTGTGCAAAAGAGACTGAGAAGGAACAGCCAGAGACCAGGGAGGGGATCCAAGAGACATCGGTGGCTGGAAGCCAAGGGAGGGTGCTCTGAGGGCGGAGTGACAAGCTGTGTCAGATGCTGCTAACGAGCTGAGTGGAAACAGACATTACTCCCGGAATCAGAAACCAGGAAGTCATGGCTAACCTTGACAGGAGCAGCTTCAGCGGAGAGGGGGCAACCAGAGTCGGGTTGGATGGGGTTCAAGAGAGAAGGAAAGACAGGAAGTGAGGGGGGCAGGTAGAGAGATGTCAAGAGTTCTGCTGTAAAGGGAAATAGAATTGAGTTCGTGGCTGAGGAGGGATTGGGGTCAAGGGAGTTTTTGTGGGGTTTGTTTTTTGTTTTGCTTTAGGATGGAAAATATCAGAGGGCACCTGGGTGGCTCAGTCGGTTAAGTGTCTGCCTTCAGCTTGGGTCATGATCTCAGGGTCCTGGAATCGAGTTCCACGTCGGGCTTCCTGCTCCATGGGGAGTCTACTTCTCCCTCTCCCTCTGCCTGCCACCTCCCCTGCTTGTGCTCTCTCTGGCTCTCTCTCTGTCAAATAAATAAATAAAATCTTTTTGAAAGAAAAGAAAATATCAGAGGAAGCTGATGAGGGGCACGTTTTTTGGAGTGATGTCCCTGGCTGGGTGAGAGGAGATAAGGCCCAAGGCACAGATGTGGGATCGGCCTGAAATCAGAGCAGGGCAGGTCATCCGTAGCAGCAGAAGGGAAACCAAAGGGTATAATGTTGGTTGTGGTGGTGGGAGCCAGTCATCTTCTATTCTCACTGAAGTAGGCGGCGGGGTGTCAACTGAGATGGAGGAGCAAGTGGGGCGACGTGTACGATGTCTAAGAAGAAAGAAGAGGCCAAGGGTGTTGTCTAGAGCAGTAAGCTGGTCCCCGATCTGGAGCAGGGGGTCCCAGAGTATGATCCCCGGCAGGACGCACAGCATCACCGGGGTCACCCGAGAGCTCGTCAGAGATGCACGTTCTCGGGCCCCACCCCAGCCCTCCCGGGTCACGAACTCTGGCGCCAAGGCGGGCAGTCTGTGCTCTGACAAGTTCCCGGGGGACTCTGATGCACACTCGCATCCGAGAAGCACTGGGGTAGGAATAAATAATGTCGCGTGTTGCCAGGCAGCAGTAAGAGCCTTCTTGAGGTTAGCGGTCGTGACTTTAGAGTGAAGCCAGTCAGCACGATGCATCCGAGCCCAGGCCCGTAATGCCTTCCCCTTCCAGCGACTCCACTAGGAATGGACATGGCGTCTGTTCTAGCTAATGCGGCAGGTGGAAACGTCTGCGGGGAAGGGCTTCCAGCAGAGAATTCCTCAGTCTTAAAAATGAACTCACAGAAGACACGATCTCTTTTTGCTTCAGGGTTTCGTGGTGCGAGGATGTGGCAGCTGTCTTCTGACCCAGGAAAATAGCCTGAGGACAAAGCCAAGAGGCGAGGAGGGTGGAGAGGAAGGGAAGGAACCAGCTTGCCGATGATGCTGTCCAGAGCTTCCCCACCTCTGGACTGACTGACTGCTATGGAAGGTACCAGACTCACACTCCATCTCCCCATCCTCGTCTGTAAAGTGAGAAAACTGGTCGTAACAGCCACCTCCCATGACAGTTCTAGAGAGTAAGGGAAGACCATGCTTTTGAAAATAGCTTGAAAATCATAAGACGCTACACAAATGTCAATTACAAGTGTAATTTCCATTAGCGCACTTGTATTTGGTTGGAATTAGACACATTTGGTTCATACACACTTTTCTACAAAGTGAGTGACAGTGACAGTGAAGGCCACAATGCTCTTGGGGCTTCCTCAGAGTGCTCCCACCTCAAGCAGTCTGTCCTAGCGGGAATGCTTTGTGTCAGGATACCGGCCGGCCTCGGACCTCACAGACGGAGGCTCCCTCAGTGTGCCGCCGTGCACCAGGGTCCCCTGCAGCTCAGCTGGACGACACGGGCCCAGAAGGCAGGTGCAGAAGAGCGAATTCTATGCCCAGAGCACTGCGGCTCCTCATCCCCTTGCCTTCTTCCACCTGTTTTGAAATCCTGTAGCCCATTTCAAGTCTACCCCTAAGATTACATTCTGAGTGCCCTCCTCCTTAACAAGCAAAAGTAACCCCTTGCCATAGCAAATCTTGCTTCCTGGCTGAAGCCTGCACACCCTCGTCACCCTCCATGTTGCTCCCGCCTAGAGTTCATTTCCCCAGTGGGGTCCCTTCTTCTTCCTTCTCCTTGCCAGTCAGTGCCTGTGGGGCCTTTCCCTGGACCATCACATGTCCCTGCGAGTCAACAGAAAGACGAGTCTCTTTTATTTTTTATTATTTTTTACTTTTTTAAAGATTTTATTTATTTATTTGACAGAAAGAGAGACGGCGAGAGAGGGAACACAAGCAGGGGAAGGGGCAGAGGGAGAAGCAGACTTCCTGCAGAGCAAGGAGCCCAATGCGGGGCTCGACCCGGGATCTGGGATCATGACCTGAGCTGAAGGCAGACGCTTAACAGCTGAGCCACCCAGGCACCGCAGAGGAGTTTCTTTTACTTCCTTAGTTACCCTTAAGGCTCACTTTCAAACCTCAGATTAGCCTTACCCATTACCTTTGGGCTCAGCTCATAGATCCCATTGGACAAGTGCTATGTGTGTGCTGAGCATCGAAAGGAGCAGAGCCCCTCAGCCTGTATAACTTTTTTTTTTTAAAGATTTTACTTATTTATTTAACAGAAAGAGAGAGGGAGATCACAAGTAGGCAGAGAGGCAGGCAGAGAGAGAGGGGGAAGCAGGCTCCCTGCTGAGCAGAGAGCCCGATGCGGGGCTCGATCCCAGGACCCTGAGATCATGACCTGAGCCGAAGGCAGAGGCTTTAACCTGCTGAGCCACCCAGGCATCCCTGCCTGTATAACTTTTAAGGATAGACTTTCTCCCTCACACTTGGCTGAGGGTTCCACTAGTTCTGCATCAGACTAGTCGACCCGGAAGCTGCTGGCGTCTTGAGCACTATTTTATTATTCACTACTTTGTTACCGCTCCGTGTTTGGTGCTGACTGTTGCTGGCTCTGGCTCTGCCCCCTGTGAGGAGCCTCTGACCAAAGGTGGCATTGGGAGAGACTTGGCGAGTTTACCCGGGGAAAGAGACACTTTACATGTGCGCGCGGCAGGGAGAGCAGTAAGAGGGAGAGACCAGATTGCATGCAGGACCCGCAATAAAATCTTAATAGTGAAACAGTAAAACAATCCAGTAAAGGAACAGGGACACAGCCATCCACAGAGGGTGGGTGACCCACGGACTGTTGGAGAGTTTGGCACCAGGGACTTCGGACTATCGTGACTAGATCTCCCTGTACCTTTTTGCAAAGAACCAGTCAGAACAGACTGACGCAGGGTAGCACCTGGGTGTGAGAGCCAGCCCCTACCCCAAAGCACTCACAGGGACCCCTGGGTAGGCCTCAAGGGACCAGCTCCCTCCCCTGCAAAATTGTGCCCTCACTGAAATCAAGAATGGCTAGGACGCCTGGTAGCAGCCATGTGACTTCGAACTGGAATCTCTTTGCAAACCCGGGGTCCCAGAATGGATCTGGCATCTCTGGGAACACAGAGAAATAGGCGCTTCACAACTGTGTGCCCTTCTCCTGGACCTAGGGCCTCACAAGAGCAGAGCCGTACTTGAATCGTCGGTGTGCACTCAGAGATGAGCCCCGAGCTCGGCAAGAGTCTGCTTTCATTGAAAGGTTGTTGAACTAAAGGCCTAGACCAGGGGCGGGCCCATGGTCTCCATCGCAGATCTATTTCAACTGCGAAAGCGGCTGCAGATAATTACATACACAAAGGAGTGAGGCGATGTTCTGATAAAACTTTATTGTAGGGATGTTGACACTTGAGTTTCACGTAATTATCTCATGTCGTGAAATATTCTTTAGATTCCCCCCCCCCACCATTTAAAAATGTAAAAGCCATTCTTCACTTGTTGGCTCCACAAAAACTGGTAGCGGGCCAGATGTGGTCCGCGGGTTGTCGTTTACCCACCCCTGAACGTCCCACTTCTGATTCCAGTGGGAGTCTCTTAACAGCCATTGGGATGGGCGTGGCTCAAGAGTTGGATCACCCAGTCCTTTTGCCCACACACTCCCTCCCCCCCCCCCCCCCCACGGATCTATCTAACCTGGCCACTGTTCCGGATACCAGGGTGGGGGATGGGCTGTCTCCAGGCTGCCGTGTTAACTGCAGATACACTCTCAGGACTGCTGCTTCTCAGTGAGAATAAGATATGTGGTCAGACTCTCCATGACTTGAGCCTGATGTATCTTTCTGCCCCCCCCCCACCATCACCCGGTACATAGAGGTCAGGGTGGGAGACCATAATTAGGGGGGTGCCGAGAGAGACTGGGTAGCAAGGAAAGATAACAGTGGTCAAGAAAGCAATTTCTGGGACGCCTGGGTGGCTCAGATGGTTAAGCATCTGCCTTTGGCTCAGGTTATGCTCTCCCGGTCCTGGCATCGAGCCCTATGTCAGGCTCCCAGCTCAGCGGGGAGTCTGCTTCTCCCTCTGCCTCTCCCCCTATGTGTCCTCTCTCTCTCAAATGAGTAAATAAACTCTTTTAAAAAAATAAATAAAAAGAAAATAACTTCTAATGTTAGCAATGCTTCCTCTGGAAGCTTTGTATTTTGTGGGGCATTTTAATTGATCAGGCTCTTTCACACGCTTTGGTTTGTGTATTCCTTACGAACTCATAAGGTGTAATTCACCTCCCTGAGGAAGCTGGAGTCTGGAGAGCTTAGGGAATTTGCTCACTGTCACGTGCTGTCTCTGCAACAGAGCCGGGACTCAGTTTATTTGTCCATTTATTCCACAAACCAGTTTTGAGGGTAGTAAATGTCACACGACATGCTGGGCAGGAGGAATATAAAGATGAATAAGACTTGGCTCTTGTCCTCAGGATATGTCCATCCCGGTTCTCAAGTTTGCCTGATCACTGACTCCCCTGGCGCTCTCCGTAAGGACGATTTTCAGAGCCAACTTTTGGGGACTATACCCAGATCTGCAGTCAGGGCAAACACCCCATGGGACACATGCCATCGGCCGAGCGCCTTCCCTCACCTCCGCTTGCTCGCAACAGTGCCGGGTCTAGAAAAGATGGACTCCGGGCCTCCGAGGATGCTCTTTCTGTCCAGTGGATGCTCCCTCATGGGAGTCAATTCTAGAATAGGATTTAGTGGCAGGGCCTTTTGGGGAGCCCCGGGGAATCGCCAGGCCCACCTGTGCACATTTGAGTCTCTCATTCCAGAAGCAGAATAGCCGGGGAAGGTTTCTCATGCTGAGTTGGAATTTGGCACCACTTTGTAGTACAGTGAGAAAAGCTCCTGATCTTTCTTGAGAAGACCTAGGTTGTGTGACCCTGAGCAAGTCACCGAACCTCTATGAATTTCCGTTTCAGCATCTGAGGGGACAAGAAGAGTCATGACCTGCTTACCCCACTGGGGGCAAACATTCCAAAGACCTGGCCCGGGGAGTGTGGGAGCGCCCTCGCCTGCGTGCATCCTTGCCACTCTAGGTCTCTCTTTGGCCTTGACCGGTCATGGCGTGGTGTGTGACGTCCTAAGTCAAGTACAGTGAGATCTTGTCCCTGGATGTCAGCATCACCTTTTGAGAAGAACCGTCGTGCAAGATAAAGACAAGCCTCGGTTTTCTTCCTGCAGCCAGGCAGTGTTTGAAGTGAACTCCCTGCAGAGGAATACAAATGAGAGGAAATTCACGTTACATTACTCAAAATGTCATAGCACCCAGGTTCCCAACATATTCTGTTGACAAGTGATATTTGGGGGCCACTTTCTGACCTTTAGGTTAGCTTGTAATATGTCCTTTTTTGTTTTCCAGGAGAATTCTTGCTGGCCTCCCTGCACAATTTGTGTTTGTAATCAGGTAAGTTCCATCCAGCTGGATCTACCTTTGGGGCTCTGAGGTCGGCCCCCTCTTCCTACCCCAGACCCAGCGGAGGCTCCGCCCACCATCTCCTGATTGGCTCTACTTGCTCATCCTGGGGGAGGACACGCCCCTCTACCCTGCCACTCAACAGGGAGCCCCAGCCAGGCGGTTTTCTTTCTAGTTAGGGGGCTTCTGTCTCATTTCCATGGTTTCTTACCTCCGATGTGGTTTTTATTTTAATACTTAAATTTTAATAGTTGATTGCCTCAAATGGGCTATAGAATTATTTATTTGCTCTGATGAATCTCTTCAGATCTAAGATATTAAATCCCTCTCTGTTTTGGGATTTACAGCCTAGCTGCTCTAGGTTCACAAAGCTTTTCCATTAAAGGTCTCTCTCCCCTGCCAATATTTATTGCTAGAGTCACTGTTTGCCCAGAAGCTACTGTCTGCTGCATCTTCTGGGAAATGAAATTTATGTCTCCTGGCACTGATGGGGATGACATCATTGAGACACTGTTTACATCACCGGGTGGCATAGCCCTGAGCCTGTCTCTAATGGATGGCAGGGGTGGGGAGTGGGGAGGAACAGAGTGGGTTTACGTAAACAAACATGCCTACCTCTTCCTCTCCCTTCCTTCTCTGCACCATCCAACCCACCACTTGTATTGACAGTATCATTGCATAGTTATGGAATCTATTAAAATTGACACCTCCGCTAAAAATTAGTATTGAGGGGCTGGGGTCCACAGTGGTGGAAGGGTGGGCAGGAGAGGGATGCTCAGCTTTTGTGTGGAGGGTGTCTGCTCAAAGGGCAATAACTGCACCCTCCCTTTGTAGCAAGTCACCCCCGTATAAATGGCGCGACCCTCTGTTGACAGGCAAGCTAACTAAGGGATGGAGACTTGCTAGTCCAAACTGGGATTCCAACCTAGCTTTTCTGACTGTTCTGACCTGGGGCTCTGTTTCCATGATCCCCTGGTGTGGTGACATGTGCTTGGTGAGGGGTGAGTGCAGCTCTCGGCCCCAGCTCCTCTCCCACCTGCCCTACATGAAAGCACCCCCCAGCCCAGGCTCCAAAGCAGGAAGAGAGAGAAAATGCCTGAGCAGCAATTCCCTGGGTACACATAGCCTCCGCCCCCTCTTTTCTCTCTTTCCCTAGTTAGCCAGCCTTCTCCTACCACACTGTGTCTATTTTCTCCAGCGAGTGTTGGTGCCTTTGCCACTTGCTCACCCCCCCCTTCACTCCTCAACCTACTGCACTCGTCTCTCCTCCCCCTCCCTGCTTCACCTGAATTGACCAGTGAGCTTCCAGCTCGATGGACAGCTTTGGGCCTGGGGCTGACTTCACGGGCACGGGAGGAAGACAGTGGCAGGCAGGGGGACCCGCACTCAGAAGGGCCCCACACTTGGTTTAGTGCTCCACTGTTGCTGTCTTGAAATTCTTAATACATTTTTTGAACAGGGAATCCTAGATTCCCATTTTGCACCGGGCCCCACAAATTATGCTGCTGATCCTGCTGGGTCTTTTAGAAGTGTAACTTCTGTATCAGACATCATCCATGGTCTACCCAACATGCATTCAACCTCTGTTCCTCCAATAGATTCCCGTTCTTTTCAGCCACCATTGGAGACCCCTTGATTTCAGGGAAAGGCCATTCCTCAGCTACAGAGAATGAACGTGATTGATTAAGGCAGTGATGGAATCTTAAGACTTTGGGTCCAGAATTGATCTAAAGGTGACCATATGACCTAGAGAGAAAGGGAGGTAAATAAAAGCTTGTTCTGGGAAAGCTTTAGTGTCCCTGAGAAAAATGGACAGACTCAGCTGGCTCGCTTTAGTCTTTTGCCCATCCTCCCTCCTTCTAGTGTGGATGTGGACGCAGTCCCTGGAGGTGCAGCATCCATTTTGTGACAGGAGAAGGAAATCCAACATGCTGCCAATAGCAGAGAGAAAGAAAAGCGCTGGGCCACTGTTGAGGCACTGCCCCCTGAACTTCCTACCACACACCAAACAGACAACAATAACATCAAGACCCTTATCTTCTAAGTCATTGCTGTGATGTTTTTCTTTTCTACGTCAAATTGACTGTTTTGTACCTGCTCTGGCTTCCACTGCTCCGCATAATTTGACACAATGTTGTCATTGAATTGTCATTGAATTTCAAAATTGAATTGGGCTTTGGCCGAAACAAGGATTTACATTGAATGTCAAAATTGTCATTGAATTTAACACATTCTTCCCTTGGCAATTATGGTACCGTGTCCTCGGATTTTCTGACCACTTCTCACATTCCTCTCCTTGGCTCAGTCCTTCATGGTGGGGTCTGGCAGGACTTGGTAGTTCATTTTTTTATTCGTTGTGGGTTATTTACTGAGCATTGCTGTGTGTCGGGCTTTATACAAAGCATGGCAGGTTCAGCCCTGCAGACGGACAATGAGGCCCCTGCTCTCAAACAGCTTACGCTGGGGTCCTGGGCACTGCCCCAGCAACCATCCACATGCCGCCTGGGCGACCTCGCTCACTCCTCAGAGTCCACACATGCCGCTGTCTCATTCCCACACAGGACTTCCCATTGACTTATCTAATTAAGCCACAGTCCGCAGATGCTCCCAGAAAAGAGAGAAAAGGCTGAACTGCCCCTTGGTGAGTCAGTCATGAAATTATTCTGTACTCCCAGCCAAGATATGAAGAGAAGACACAAAAGATTTGGCTACCTTTTCTCCTACCTAAGCTCCAACTTCATTTCTCTGCAACACTCACACATGTTGGGAGTTTCTAAAGTAGCAAATTCCCCCGACAGAATCCTGCCATATGTGGGGATTCTCTCTTTTCTTCTTTTTTTAAATTTCTTTTTCTCTTTTTAAATTTTTACTTGAAGTACGGTTGAGTGGGGGATTTTCTTTTATTTCCTGGCAAAGGTACTGAAAGTTCCCATCAGGTTTAACAGTTGCTGCACGATTACTCCTGCCTGACCCTCACTCACGCACGACCTGCACCAGGAAACGGTGAGAGAGGAAGTAGGAAGTGAAAATGTATCAAACTCCCCCCAGCCCACTCGTGAGGGAAGACTGTCGCTATTGATAATGACCTCTTTTCAAAGTGTGCTTTATTTGGGAAAAGTTCAAAACGACAAAGCTTCAAATAAAATGGCAACCCATTAATTCCATTTATGAGAATGTCGGGGGATTTCGCCTAGTTGCTATAATTTGAATGCCTGAAAATGATTGATTCATAGACGTGCTTATTGTTTGTTTATGAAAACAAAAAAATGGGAACAACTTTTCTTACTGTTATCCATGTAATTCACTACATTCTTACATTAGAGGAGAAACACTGCATGATCATCTCGAGAGATGCTGAAAAAGCACTTGCTTTCAAATTCTGTGACCATTCCTAATAAATATTTTTAGTAAGCCAGGAGTAAAAGGAAAGCCCTTAATTTATAAAGGGTTTTTATACTTAAAAATATATATAAATATTTTTTTAAAATTTTATATTAAAAAAGAAGCCCATTGCACATAATACTGAACAAGGAAACAGAACAAGCCCTCCCATCAGAGTTTGGTAAAACACTCTACAGATGCTATGTCAGAGCTGGGACATGGTTAGGCGAGTGATGAACTTGACTGAAGTGCAAACATTCAGAGCATGCCGAAACACTCAGTAACCAAGTAAACGAAATATCTTAATGCAAAATGATAAAAAATTAAAATGTAAAAACTCCTTAAAGAACAAAATATCAAAAATTTACAAATTTTAAATAAGACAGGATTGGTATTTTCCCGATTTTTTTTTCTTTTTGCCTCTAGTATGGCCCTTTAATATTCATTAAAGTGTTCTTTATCTTCCTTACTGAACTTTCTGGTACCTCCCCAAATGTTATGCCCAAGACAAGTGCTTCACCTCATCCTGGGGTTTACTGATATGGAAATGAGCTTCCCTGTGGTCCCCTGGGGTGGTCTGTGTAGGACAGTAACCCATCAGTAGAGCTTGGTTGTCTTTGACCTAGCCTCCCTTCTCCTGCCCACCCTCACCCCTCCATCTAACATCTGAAGAGGGCCTAGAGTACGGGTTTATTTTCAACAAATATTTAACAGGCACCTTCCGTGTGTCAGCGCTAGAAGTCCAATGATCTACACATTCCCGGCCTCATGGAGCTTACAGTTGGCTGATGGGGAACAACTCAACAAGCAGTAACAATGAAGCATAGCGGGGGCCGCGGTGGGGCAGGGGCTCCAGGGGGAGAGCCCAGGTTGCTAAGTCAGAGGCCATGAGATCCAATCCCCAGTCTGAAGCTCCTGAGGGGAGCTGAGGGGCGGGAGGGGCTGAGGAGAAGGATAAGACTCGGAGAGACGACTGTTTGTGGAAAGGCCTATTTGAGACTATGACGGAATGACAGCAAGGCTAGAGCTCTCAAAAGAGGAGTGTGGTGTAAAGAGGGTAAAACTAGAGAGGGAGACAGAGGGCAGGTTGTGAAGGACTCTGTAAACCACGTCGAAGAGCTTGGAATTAACCCCTGGAGCAACGAGGAGCCTTCGAAGCAGGAGAATGCTCGGATTGAGTTCATGTTTCAGAAAGACCATTCCAGCTGTGCAGTGAAGAATGCGGGAAGACGACATCCAGAAGACCTGTTAGGAGGATGTTAGGGCAGCTGCTATGGACCGAATGTTTGTGTCATTCCCTCCCCACCCCCCCCGCCGACTAAATTCATATGTTGAAACCCAACCCCCAGTGGGATGGTGTTTGGAGGTCGGACCTGTGGGAGGTGATTAAATCATGAGGGTGGAGGCCTCCTGAGTAAGATTAGTGCCCTTATAAAATAGGCCAGAGAGCTCCCTAGTCCTTCTACCACGTCAGGACGCTGTGAAGAGGCATCCACCTCTGAACCAGGAGGCAGGCTCTCACCAGACAATCTGTCAGCACCTCGGTCCACGAGTCCTCAGCCTCCAGAACTGTGAGCAAACATTTGGGTTGTTTATCAGCCACCCGGTCTGTGGTATTTCTTCAATAGCAGCCCAGATGGGCTAAGTTAGTAACCTAGGGGAGACGTGTTGGTGGTCTGAGTAGGGTCGGATGCATTTGCACAACGTCGAGTAGGTCTAATCAGCAGGACTTGGTGGTCGATTGGGTGTGAGAGGTGATGGGGGATCAAGGATAACTTCCGGGTTTGTGACTTGTGCGATCAATTTTTTTTTTAATATCTCAGTCTTACCATCTAGCAACCTTGATGAACTTTCTTTCTAGTTCTAAAATGTAACTCTAGATTTTCTCTTTTTTTTTTTAAGATTTTATTTATTTATTTGACAGAGAGAGAGAGATCACAAGTAGGCAGAGAGGCAGGCAGAGAGAGAGGGGGAAGCAGGTTCCCCACCGAGCAGAGAGCCTGAGGCGGGGCTCGATCCCAGGACCCTGAGATCATGACCTGAGCCGAAGGCAGAGGCTTTAACCCACTGAGCCACCCAGGCGCCCCTAACTCTAGATTTTCTATGGCGACGGTTACACTGACTGCAGTTAGGGGTGGTTTGGCCCCTAACCTTCCTGTGTATTGATACTGTAGCAGTGAGAGTTCAGTGAGGAAAAGAGACATGGCTCTTGATATTGCAGGCAGAGAGATTGCATAGAGGGGACGAGGTGCCTCTGAGACTGTTAGGAAAATGGGATTTTAGTGGAAGTCAGGAGAAGCTGCTAGCTTTTGGGTTCACCACTGCGGCCGTGGTCCTACAGTTAAAAAGTTGTTTCTGGCTGGGTCAGGAAACTGCAGAAAACCTCCACTGATGATCACAGCTGTCCTACAGCAGTGAAGGGGTAGCTGCCAGGGCACCTTGAGGACTTGGTAAATCCTTGTTTCCGCCAAAGCCCAAGCACCCACAAGCCGCTGCCAGAGACAGAATGACGCAGCGTGCCTCCCAGGCCCTTCCATCTCCAAATCTTAAGCAAGTGCGTCTCCCAGGCTGACTAATGGTGTTCAGAGCCCCAGACAGAAAGAAGCATGGGATGACTAGTTCTCAGGCTTCCAGCCCCTGTGACAAAGGACACAGATGGTAGAAAAGAAAGCTGGTTGCAGAGAAAAACCAAGGAAAACCAATAGCCAGCACAGTTTCGCCTTAATTTGCTAGCCTATCCTTCTGTATGTAAGGCAACCCAAAACACTTCCAAAACGAGCTGGACTCTCTTGAGTCCTTCACTCACCCTTCTGCCCTATGTATCCTGTATTCTAGAAGATGCACAAAATGACATGTAGTTTTCCAAACATATTTCCATGCCTTTGCACTTGTCCTACCACTCAAAAGTTACCTTTCCTCTGCTTGTGAAGATTCTTCCCACTCCTCTGCCACTTAAAGCCCTCCATGTCCCATACCTGCAACAGAAGGATTGACTTGGATCTCTCAGCACTTTCTCTGCACCTGGCTCACCGTTCTATTATGGCAACTTGTCCCAATGAATTCCAGTGTTTAGTCAAGGTAGCCATCTCTTCCAGGAGACATAAGCATCCCAAGATGTGAGACCAAGGACCCACTACGGTGCTTGGAATGTAAATGGTGCTCATTAAAGATTTATTAAGTGTATGAAGGACTGTGTCTACCACGTCGCTCAGGTAAGCACCTGAGGTTAAATGAAAAGCAGCTGCCTTCAGAGATAGGCAGGCCGCTTACTCCTGAAAAGGGGTCTAAACAGTGTTAGACTCTTGGAAGGGTGAAAACTGTTTATAAATTGTTTATTAATGCTAGCTCCAGGTTCTAAATTCTTTTTATTCTATTTATTTATTTGAGAGAGAGAGAGAGAGCGCACGCGCAGGAGTGGGTAGGGGAGGGTGGAGAGGGAGAAGCAGACTCCCCTCGGAGCGGGGAGCCTGCCACAGGGCTTGATTTGAGGACCCTGGGATCATGACCTGAGCTGAAGACAGACGCCTAACCAACTGAGCCACCCAAGCATCCCCTAAGTTCTAAATTCTTATTTCCTATTAATGTTGACTTTTTCTGGCCTTTTCAAGCTTTTGCCATCTGTCCTTGCTTCTGAAGGTTGTAGCGCTGTTTCCCATTAAAATACAATTCCCATGCCACATTCTGGTTGCCCCCATCACATCAAATTAATGCAATGATGGCTTACACTGCTAGGGAAATGTGGGTCATTAACATGTTGCGGACAGCAAACCCTCACAGTGACATTGCAGCAGGGATAGAGAAAATCTTAATAAATGATTATTTATACCAAATCAGAGAGCTCTAAGGTTTGATGTGTCCTTAGAGAGCCAATCCTTTGGTAACACAGAAATGGAGATTGAGAGTTTCCCATGATTCCTTAGCACGATGAAAAATTGGTTAGTGAGCTCGTCTCTTCCTTCTTCAGGTGGGGGAAACCTCTAACGCCAGACCTCTGAGACTTCCCAGGACCCACTACAGTGTTACTTGCAAAATAAGCAATTAACCAAATGTTCTTAAATGGGTGCACGGGTGTCCTATTTTTTAAATCCCTCAAAGCCAATATTGTTTGGTTCCCTAAAGGACATGTACCCAAGGTAACCCAGAAAATCTTTGTTTTCCTTTGTAGCAGACACAGTATACTGGTTGACTCAGCATCCATTTCTAACCTCATTTCTCTCATCTGCTTTGCTTCTAAAGCCCAGGGAAGCTAAGTACTTTCTCAGCCTCCCTCCATTAGAAGTGACCAGGTGACAGTTTTGAAGTAAGTGACATGTAAGCAGACGCCTGCAGGAGTTTTCTGTGAACATTTTGCTTTCCTGAGGGAAGGGACAAAGGAGGTACGTACCTTCCTTGCTCCCTTTTCTGTCTGGAGGGTGACGGTGTTGGCTGCACCAACAGCAGCCTGCTTGGGTCCGTAGGGAAAGGCCAAGAGAATGTCAGAGATGTTGGCCGACGTTGTGGAGAAGCCAGATGACCACCAGCACCATTCACCCCCTGGCTTCTCCTTCTGTGGGAGCCACAGACCCTTCTTTGCTTAAACCACTGAGTTTCTACTCCTTACTTCCAAGTGCTTTCCTGATATTTGCTCTGAACTAGCTGCAGAGTCTGGCGAAACAGGAGGGACAGGTCTGACAGATGTGACCATAACCTTCATGTACTTCCTAAGTTCGGTTCTGTAACATTTATTCGTCGCCACATTACAAAAAAAAAAAAAAAGATTATTTCAAGGAATACCTAAAATTTGAAAACAAGGGAAACCCAAAGCAGTTGCTAGTCTTACCTGGGCCTCATCAGTCAACATGGTTTTGTTTTAGCTGCGTAGCATTAAGAGAATCCTAATTCACATGCACGAGTGCTTGCGAATGTACAGGTGTGTTCGCCCTGCAATTTCAGTCCGGAAAGTTTGAAAGAGGAGCGTGAGGACAATTTCCCTTCGAGATGGAGTCAGTACCAGCATGTGAGACCCGCTCGCCTTCCTCAAGTGGAGAATGTCCAGTGTGGAGGGAGGGAGTCGGTGAACAGTTTCTTCAACCAAGGAAATCTTCATTGCGCGAAGAAAAATCTAATGTGGTGAGCAACAGTCCCAATTCTGGAGGCACACTTTGTGAGTTCAAATCCCGAGACTACCCCTCGCTGGCTGAGTGCCTCTGTTTTGGTGTCTTCTATTTGCAAAATGGGCACATTTAATGGTACTTACCTTAGAAGGTTGTGGGTGGCTTACATTCATCCATACAGGTGAGGCCCCGGAATAATGCTGGACACATCATGACAGCTGTTAGCTACGGTGAGATGTCCAGTGATGTCCCAGCTGCTCCATTGCCTCTGTCAGATATTTCCTAAAAAATGTAAAATAGACAAATCTATTTTGCTTGAAACATTGACTACACCTCTCAGGTTCGATGTCTTTGCTGATCAGTTCCCTAGGATTAACCCAGAAACTTCATCTTGCCAAGGTAAACTTACTCAGCCTTTAAAAGGAAGAGAAGCATTCAGATCTTACTACAGATGCTGAAACTATAATGTGCAGCGATCATTGCCCTGCAACCTTTGTCCAATAGCTATTTTAAGGCTAATTACTGTACTGTGATCTTACAAGGTGCTGGGCAAATGTGTATTTCACCTGGCTTAGGGCCCATGCATGCTATACTTGATACTCATGTGTACCATTTTATGTAAATAGACATGAGAAGGCCTGCATTAAAAAAACAAACAAACAATAACAATACAGAAAGGACCAGTACAGAGCCACAACATTCTGAATCAACAAACGTTTGCAAAATATTTATGGCAGGAACTTTATACACAGAAGCAGGTACAGCTGGAAGCCCAATTTAAAGATGCTGGTTGTTTCCAGTATATAAACATTTGGTGTGTGAATATTTAACTGTGAATTTTTTTAATCGAGGAATTTTTACTTGTAAAACAAAATTCTAACTGAATTTCAATCAAATATTTGTAGGCTCCTAAATTATCCCTGCATGACTGTAGTCGTCCATTGGTCAGAGTTTAACAGCCATCTAAATTATCCCTAAGATCCCTTCTAAAATTTGGAATTTTGAGTTACAGAGATTAATGTATGAGACTTTACCCAACTTTACCAGAGACGCTGGCTCTTTATTCTCTACAAGGTGAGTCTAACCTTAAAACTAATAGAATTATCTTACTTTAAGACATTTCGTAGAAGGTATTGCATAGCATAGGACTAATGTCAATTAATTAGGATGCTTTTGCCAACGAGTGATTGTCAACTCAATTCAAAATGGCTTAACCAATTAGGGCAATTGCTGTCTCCCATAACATCAAGCATAGGACGTCAGCTCCTTGGTCGATTAATTCAGTATCTCAACAACCTCATCAAGGACCTGGGATTTTTCTGTACTTTCTACTCAGCTGTCTTCACCATGTCGGCCATTTTTCCTTGTGGCCTCAAGGTGGCTGCCACAGCTCCAGTGATCGTATTTGTCCACAGCCATGTTCGGAGGGGGAAAGGAGATGTCTGTGTTCTTTTCAGTTCTCTTAAAAGCTAAAAAGCCTTTCTCAGAAGCATCCCCAGGAGAGTTAGCCTCCAATCTCATCGATCAGAATTAAGTTACATGTTCTTTCTTAAGCCAGTTCCTAGCAAGGGGAATAAAATTACCATGATTGGTCAGTTTATCAAGACTGATATGCTGGGCCTGGGAATAGGGCCAAATTCAGGAGAGCGCATAGCCATACTGAGGAATGTGCATGTTGGAAAGCAAACAACAAAGTGCAATTCTGGGTGGGAAATCAAGAGCGTCTGCAAGAGTGGAGGATAGTGTCCTGAAGAGAGCCAGAAACATCATCTCCTGCCTGTGTGCTGTCTCCCCTCCCCAGGCTGGGTGGGAATGGGAGCAAAAACCCAGGAAGTAGTTAGGACAAGAGAGCTATATTCTGCCTACACGGAGCCCAAAATTCCAATAGAAGTGAAGGTTCAACTGATCTGAGTGTTTCATGTAGCTTTTAGAGGTTGTTACACTTGTGCTAACAATTTCAGTTTGGTTTGTTCTGATACTGCTGTGTGCGGGGCACAGGTGTTAGGTGCATAAGAAGTGTGAGCCAAACAGCTTTTCCTTTTATGACGTTTTGTTTCATGTTTTGCTATCATGAAAACATTTATGAATCTGCTCCAACTATGGCCCCCCACCCCAGGAAAAAAGTGCACACAGGCACTTTCATGCAAATATTGAAAATAATTTTAGGAGAGGAAATAAGCAAAACAAAACAGCAAAATCGGGAAGTCTGATGGACTTTTGTTAGCTACGTGGCCTTATTTGAATCTTTTTTAAGACCTCAATTTGACTTCTCTAAAATGGAACTACTGGAATTATTTGCAAAACCAAGTGGATTATGTGTAAGATTGTTTTACATTAAATAGCGCTTTACAAATGTTGGCTTAAAAACGTAATTGCTAATAAATCCAAACAGCATGGTGGCTCTCACTTCCCAATTGGAGTTACTGAATTCAAAATAGTGCACTCTGTGAGGTTCAAGGAGCAGAAGTTTTCTCCTCCACAAGCGACAGTCATTTTCAAACTCACAGATTGAACCCCGTACTCTTTTCCAGCAGCTGGTTTGAAAAGAGGCATCAGCTGAAACATCCCTAAGGCACTGCCAAGCACTACGCCCTGCTGGCGAAGTCAGGACATACCAGTCCTGAAAAAGAGAAAATGGAACAGTCTTCTAGATGCCCCTCCTCCACCTGTTCCACGCTAGCAGCCACCCCGGGCTCCTCATTACCCGTCGCCACTGGCACCATCCCTGCCCTTCCTTGGTCCCCTGCTGTGGACCCACTCCAAGCCCCTCCCTCTCTTCGAGGCGGGAATGCCAAGTCCGGTTTTCTCGCCATGGCACCCATCTCCCATTCTTCACCGTAAATTCCCCATCCTTCCTTTCTCTGTGTGAGAGGCCCAACTTCCTCTCTTGTTCTTATAACATTCTTCCTTTCCATGCCCAACTGCCTTGGCAGCCACTCGTGCACCACTGACTGGCAAAATGCCCATCAGAGTTTTCCCAGGGATCGATCAACGAAGAGTTACCGAGAGTGGCAGACCGCTGGAGGCAAACAGAGTTGGGCCCTGCCTCCGGAGAGCACGCAGACAGATGTGCAGAGCCCTTCTTGCCTCTCCCAGGACGTGCAGATAGCTGACTGCAGGAATTAGGAGGTTTTGCTGGGTGACGAAGAGCATCAGGACTGCACCCACACATACCTATAATAAAACAATAAAGAGAGAAAAAAAAATCAGCGATGCCAAAGCTATAAGGATGCTGCTGGCAGTACAGCTGCCCTCTGGGGGCCTGGGGCCCATATTCCTCTGATATGCCCTGGACCCATGCCACCTGCTTCCTAGCTCCACTGCTCAAATTGGTGGGGCGACAGTCTATATCTGAGGGTTCTAGGACTATCAGAAGGGGCAGGTTCTCTGCATTCTGTGTTTCCATGACTTCACAGCTACATAAGAGTGCAGCGTACCCCCCACCCCACCCCACCCCCTGCCATGTTTGAACTCTACAGTTGTGGGGCAGGGAGAGAGAGGGTCCAGTCCCCAGTCTCTTCCATGGCTGTCAACAACCCAGCCCCACACTCATCAAAACAAGACCCCGAGCAGACAGTGCCTCCTGATTAACGCTTGCTTCTTATCCCACAAACTCCCAGGCCCCTGCCACGTGTATCAACAACTGGAGTTGTTGGGGAAACTGATGCCAAGAGAGCTTTCAGGTGTCCCACCCATTCAGAGGGTAGCCGATGTCTGGAGGTTTTGGGGAGAAAACAGATCAGCCAGACCAGGCTCTCCAATGAATGGTGGGCTAGAGAGGAATCCCTTGTCAAAATTTTGCTCAAGTTTCCAGAATCAAAACTCACAGCAATGACCCAAGGGAGCAGCATGGTGTAGAGATAATTAGCATCCTTGTCTTCAGTTAAAGAGACCAAATTATGACTTTGGGCATGTCAGTCTCTCTGGCCTTCTATATCCTCACTGTGACGAGGAGGAGCTTGGATGAGAAAACTGTTAAGGTCTCTGTAAGTCATAATAATAATAATAATAACAACAACAACAATAGCTAACATTTAGTAGTGTTTACTAAGTCCCAGGCTTTTTCTGAGTGCTATGTTCAATCTTGCATAATTTTCATAACAACCCTAAGAGGTAGGGGCGACTGTTACCCTTCCCTTTTTTTTGTAAATGAGGACACAGGCACAAAGTAGTTTGCCCCAAATCACATCTAGTCAGAGGCAGAACTGGACACCTGCACACTTAACCCTTCAGCTTTCCTTCCTCTCTAATTTACGGAAAGCATATCCTCTCAGATGGATGGGTAACCTCATGTAATCACCTTGTTATGGCTTGCCCAGGTTTTTTTCCCACTTTAGAACAAAAACTACTGCCTGCTTTTAAATACTCCATCACACTGCCTGGGACATAGTAGTTGCTCAGTAAGTATTCACTTCCCTCACATTTTCTTCATTCAAAAAGTTGCATGAAAAAGACATGGAAACAAACAAGAATAAAACAAGAAGAGAAAATAATGAGGCTGCGTAACTGGGAGGAAGGATCTGACTCCGACCTCCCAATAGGAACTGTCTTACTGGAGAACAAAGAGGAAACGCAATGTGAGCCCATAGAGTTCTTATCTTGATGAAACAGCCTCTCAATACATAAGTAAGTAAATAAATAAATAAAGACACATATCATCCCAGTTGCGGAAACTTGGTTACTGACTTTGGCAATCCTTTCTCCAACTCTTTGTGCCAATAAAGTTATTAAAATTGAATTGAGAGAGGCAGATGCACAAGAATTGCCGAGACAAGATGCTGAGTAGTTGAAATCAACGACTTGCAGAGCTGCTCTCCTGCCAAAGGCTACACCAGCTCCCGGGAGGAATCCACCACTCTGGCCAGTGGCCCAGCACTGCGGAAGCTGCAGGTCAGGCTTCTTGAGGGGACTCCCAGGTGGTTGGGGACCGACGGTGTGGGAAGAAGGAAAAAGGTCCTCCTCCCATTACTGAGGGCCAGCCAGGCCAGCACCCACCAGACTGAGAACAACGAGGCTTTGCTAGACTCACTGTCCGCCCCTGGCTGTGGAAAGAGAAGAGGAGGCAGTGAAAGGGACAGAAGAGAACACAGTGTTATTCACAATCTGTCTGTGACAGGAAGAAAGAGTGGCTTAATAACCCAGAGCCCGATGAATGGAATATTCCTTCTTTCCCCTGGCAGAGCTGGGCCTCTGGTGCCATCACCCATCAAATGGACAGCCACCCAAGGAGCCATGGAGCTAATTAACAAATTTGTCCCCAAGCGTGCCAGAACCCAATCCACTAGCACTGTAAAAATCAAGAGTGTTTAGATACAAGCTTAATGAGGAAACCACTAGCATTCTCTGGAAGCTGCCCTGGCAACTTGGCACGTCTTCTAGCCACCTTCTCCTTCTCGGCCAGCTGCCTCCCCTCTTCTCCTGTGTTGGCCCCCAGCATCCTCATTCCATTTGTTTTCTCCATCCTCCACCCACCAACCATGAAGCACTGAAGCCTCCATTTGAAGCTTGTGCCCAAATTTCAGAGAATGATTGCACCTTTATAAGTTTCTATGAAGCTCCTACCAAGGGTATGAGCTTTCGATCAGTTGAGTTGTGTATAAATTTGCTTCTCAGGGTACATAATTCCTACAATAATAAGAGTAACACATATTGAGCATTTCTTACGTGTTAGGCACTCTTTTAAACGTTAAGAGTACTTGGGGACTCTGTAATTCAAGAGTGACAGACCTAGCAAGACTTGACATAGGAGGCTCTCCAACAGTCCTGCATCATCGCACGAAGTCCGAAGCTCCACCCACTTGCCT
The DNA here is from genome assembly GCA_028534135.1 of Potos flavus. Classification (NCBI taxonomy): domain Eukaryota; kingdom Metazoa; phylum Chordata; class Mammalia; order Carnivora; family Procyonidae; genus Potos; species Potos flavus. Next base: position 78,261,956 of record CM052900.1, on the reverse strand, counting down.
AGAGTTTTAAATCAGCTTAAGGGTTCCCAGTCAGATTAACAGATCCGTATTCTTAATCATGATTGGATAGCCCAGTGCTACCAAACATCTGAAGAGAGCTGATTACGTGGAAGAGAAACACCAAAACAACAAACAAAATAGCATGTGGGGGTAACTGAGAACATGGGAGGAGAGGAGGATTAAAGTGTATATTTATTACATCTTTATAGGGAGAAGATACTGCATCCAAGACAAAAGAACAGGGAGAAACAAAAAAGGAGCATTCTGAGGCCAAAATGAAATTCTTGGAAATTAAAAACAGTAGAAATGAAAAACTCCATATAATATCTCAGAAAGTAAAGCAAAAAGTTGGAGATTTAAAAAATTAGAAGAGGAAGCAAAAACAAAAGACTAGTCCAGGAAGTCCAGCCTGTAAATAGTAGGAGTTCCAGAGAGAGAGAGAGGGCGGGTGGGAGGTGGGGAGAGAAGAGAAAACAAGACAGAATGGGGTTAATCACAAATGAAATTATTTCTCCAAATTTCCCAGAGATTAAAAAAAGACAAATGGTTCCAGCTTCAAAGAATATATCAAATGTTGGGTCACAGTGAATGAAAATAAATCCACACTGAGGCACATCATTGGAAATTTTCCAAAAATTGGAGGAAATAAAGAGCCCACAAGATTCTAGAGAAAGAAAAAAGTCACATACAAGGATCAGAAATTAGAATGGTTGCAGACTTCTCAATAGCATCCCTGGAAACAAAAAGAAAATGGGGCAACATATTCCAAATTCTGAAAGGAAATGTTCTCTAACCTATAGTTCCATACCCAGCCAAATTACCAAAAAAAAAGCACAAAGATAGAATCAAGACATTTTCAGACACCAAAGTCTCAAGAATGTATTTCCCATGCAGACTTTCCGGAGAAAGGGAAAGATGTAACAGGAACGGAAGTTTCAACACCGGAGGGAGGTAAAGGGGATTTCCAGGAGGATGTGAAAAACAAGGAGGCCAGCAGCCTGGACGGCTACAGTCATCCAGTCAAGGGACAGGCGTGTTGGGAGATGCCCAAATTCACTCTATTGTCTTTTCAACCCACGGGCAGAATGCTCAGGTAAGCTTGGCCAGTATTCTTTACCGTGTGCTGTTCTCTGCTTTCTGCTTGCTAGCTAGATGAGCTGGACTCCCCCCACAGGAGCCCTCTGCGGTGACCCACTCCTAAGGGCTAAGGCTGGCCAAGATGAACTCAGAAGTGGGATCCACAGAGCAGTCCATTTTCCCTGACAGTTTCCCTTCCTGCAGGAAGGCCACAGAAGCCCTTATGCCCAAGAATAGTAAAGGGATCTGCAGGGAATATGGGATGCGAAGAGTGCTATAATAACCAACGATATCTGCTAAGCCTGCAATTGGTATGAAAGTCTTCAGCAGCTCGAAGTGTGAATAGGAACTCAGCTTTTAGATGTGCACATCCCACTCTCTCCTGAGTTATATTCAGCTGAAGATGCTCTATGCTTGGATTCCAAGGTCACATGCACATATTCAGCCCCTGCTCCCGAAGTAGGTTCTTTGTGCAAGTCTGGTGGGTCGAGAGAGAGAGGCTTCTCTCTTCGGTTGCTTACTGTGCCCGAATCAGCATTCTTGTGTCAACCATCTAGGCCCTGGCATTGGATTTAATGAGTTTCTCTGGGGCGTCTTTAACCCCTTTCATGCCAGCTAACACCACCTGGAACCATCTCAACAATTGGGAAGATTAGAAACATGTCAGGGTCTAGGACTTCTAGGTTCCAAGAGGTTCCTTGACTTTAAGCAATTTGGCCCAATTTCTTCCTGTGGGTATTTATAAGAGGGCAGGCTTTGTCCAACCCAAAGGTTTTTGTCCCTCTGTCCCTTCTAGGTAAGGGGTGACTGAGAAGCTTACATTGAGGGGATACTTAAGCGACTTGAGAACAAAATCTGCCCTCAGGTGATATGCCTTCTCCATCCAGACAGAAAACAAGCGATTGGATGAAATGGCAGTTTCTTTTCTTTTCTTTCTTTCTTTTTTTTTTTTTAAGATTTTATTTAGTTATTTGACAGAGAGAGCGAGAGAGGAAACACAAGCAGGGAGAGTAGGAGAGGGAAAAGCAGGCTTCTCGCTGAACAGGGAGCCCCATGCGGGGTTCAACCCAGGACCCTGGGATCCTGACCTGAGCCAAAGGCAGCCGCTTAACAACTGAGCCCCCCAGGCGACCGGAAAGGCAATTTCTTTTGCTGAAGTTCCACCTGAGTTGGCACCCGCCCCGCCCTGTAGAAACACCTTCAGTGAAGTCTGAAGGTCACTTTCTGCTCCGCATTCTGGCTCTTTGTATCCACTGGGGTCGGGGTGGGTACTCCAGTGCCTAGTCCAGTGCCTGACACACAGCTGCTCAGTGTGTATTTATAGGGTGCACATAAATACCTAATTGAGTTAATGCAGACTCCTGCGCCATCCAAGATTCCTACGCCATGTGGTTGGGATAAGGCGGTTCTGCCAGCTCCCAGGGAAAAATCAGATCCACAATTGAGTATCAGAATATCATCTCATGACTCTGAACGTAAGGCAAGAAATCCTTTTTAAATGAGTGATCATTTTGCCCATGATAGAAATTATAAAGGAGCCCACTTATTTTATATCCCGAAATTTACCTTAACCCAAACTGGGCCAATGAGGGGTCCTATAAGGGCAGTGTCAGTGGACTGAGGAACGTGTTACTTACATAGTAACTGTTAACATGTCAAGAGATACTTCTAAAGTGTTGAAGGTTTTCGAAAGCAATTATTTTTTGCAGTGTTTTATGCATTCCTCATAGAATCGTATTTCATTTAAAAGTACTGTGGATCCGGAGCCTTCACACCTTGCGAGGGGGGATCTAAGTTGGCACGAACACTTTGGCAGCGTCCACTAAGGGTGAGGTTTCCCCTGTGACCCTGCGATACCGCTCTGGGGCACATACCCAGCAGAAGGAGTGCCGCGACCCCACGGTCCCCATGAGACCAAGAGCGGGCAAAGGTATACAAGCATAGAGGTCAGAATGGAGGTTACTTTGAGGTGAGACCCCACCTGGCTGGGCCATGAGAGAGCCTCCCAGTGAGCTGCAAATAGTCTATATGGTTGGAGTAGCAGGTGCACGGATGTATACAGAGGTAAACATTCATCAGACTGTACCCTCCTTGTGTTCTTTACTGTATGCAAGTTGTCCTTCAATTTTTAAAAAATGCTGTAACTAAAGTTCCCTTTAAACTCAGTTTAAAGTTCCTAAAACTCAGTTCCCTTAAAAACAAAACAAAAAAAAACACACTAAATTACAACAGGAATGTTTCAGATGGAGTTCCTGCCCCAGAAGATATTCACGGAAGTGACCACACTGTAGAGCAGTGTGTGAAAACTCGGGGTGAGAGGTCTGAGGGGATGCGGTTGGGCTGCAGAGAAGGGACAGACCGGGGAGGGAAAATGGGGCGCGTGACACGGGAGCTGAGCTCCCCGCACCCTCCGCCCGCACCCCGTCAGGTATGCTCTCTTAGATGTCGCTGACGATCCACGTCTCTGGTGCAGGTCACTATGTTCAAGTCTGCTCTGTCGAACTTGCCTCCTTAGCACCCCCTCCAAGCTCTCTTCTTCCCTTCCTGGCTGCATTTCTGGATGGAAAGTCTAAGTGCTGTCACTGCTCCCTGCTTTCATCCCACTCCTTACCTTCTGGCTTCTCCTTACATCTCCCGGAAGGATCTTTCACCTGGGCAGCAAAATTACCCAGAAGCCAGAGTTACTGGCGACTTCTCCTTTTGTATGTTTTTGTATGTTTCCATGTGCTTTTTTTCTTATGTCTCTTATTGATTTATACTTGATTTTCTCTTGTACTTTATCATTATTGAAATATGTCAGATGGCCATCTGATGCTTGTGCTCTGCTGAGAATGTACAAATCAAGGAAACAGATACAAGTGTCATCCTTTAGGAATTTTGCAGCTCAGTAAGAATGCAGAGACATTCCTCCTTCTTAAAATTATTTATTTATTTTAGAGAGTGAGCAGGGGGAGGAGCTGAGGGAGCGGAAGAGAGAGAATCCCCACTGATCATGGAGCCTGATGCGGAGCTCAATCCCATGACCCTGAGATCGTGACCCGAGCTGAAAACAAGAATCCGACGCTTAACTGACTGAGCCACCCAGGTGCCCCATTACTGGCTTCTTTTGAGTCCCTTTATTCCTTGGCCTTTGCATATGCAATATTGTCCTTTTCCTCAAAAACCTGCCTCCTTTGTTTTTCAGTAAGCCTGTCTCCTGCGTCTCTTTGCTTGCTCTCCTTGGTGGCCTTCGTTTCCTCTGCCCATGCCATTCTGTGGTGTGGCACCCTCGGCGTGCCTCTCTGGTCCTGTTTGCGTTCTCCCTTGGCAAGCTTTCACCTCCATCTGCTGATGTCTCTGAGGCCTAGGGTCTCCAAACCCCACCCTTCTCCAGAATTTGGATCTTGACACACACAGCCTGATGGCTGTCTCGGACTGCCTCAGACAGAAATCAAGGGCAACCTAGCAAAAACTTCGTTATTTTCAATGTGACATTCTTCCTATAGCACCCAGTTACCATTCAGTGAATGGTACCTCCATCCACTCAAAGAACCCAGAGGGTCATCCTTGACCTCCCCTCTTTTCTCCCTTTGCCTTGTGCCTCTGGCAGCCAAGGGCTATAGGTTCTGCTTTTCGAATGACCTCATGACTTCGCTGTAGTCCCCAGCCACGTTCTCCCAGATATTGCAATAGTCACCTGATTCCTGTGCGTTTAGAGTCTTGTCCTCACCCACGTCAGCCCCTGGTCATCTCCCTACAATTAGGAACTGATCATACCTCTTTCCAGCTTCCCTTCCACCATTGACACCCCGTGCCTTAGCTTGGACCACCACCCTCAACGTCGTCCTTGTCTTGTCTTCTCTCCAGACTCGCCTCCTCCCCCTTTGTCTCGGGAAGCCCAAGTGAATTTTAGCACTTCTCCAGCTGTTCCACACTCCCCGGTTTGCAGAAAACCCTCTCTGCCCCTTCTCATTCCCACTGGGAAATTCCTGGCTGTCCTTTCCATCCTGACTCCTGCAGGTGCGGATGGACCCCGCCTTCTCCCTGCTCCCATCACACCCACAATATTGGAGCGGTTTGTGTTCACTGCTGCTAAATTCTCAGGAGGCTGATATTTTGTCTTATTCATCCTTGTATCCAAAGCTCATGGCTCAGAATCGGTGCTCAGAAAATTTGTTGTATAAATGAGCAAACGTTCAGTCGTTAGGGACGTGGACTTTTTTTTGCATCAAAGATACACAGCTCAGCAACTGCATTTCTAGCACCGTCACTGTTTCTATTTCTGACTCTAATTGCTATTGCACAAAACTGTTCAGGGCAGAAACTGCAGTGAGTGGAATGGTCCAGCAACTCCCTTCCAATGCAAATGTTCTATGCTCTTGTGAAATTGCTGCAGTCTTAAAAGGGTGGAGGCCTTTGGAATTTTAAGCAGGAAAAAAAAATTTGCTGTCCAGTATTCTGCCTGGAAGATTCTTATCCCACTTTCTCCAGGAATGCTCCCTCCTTCCTCTCCCAAAATCAGATGAATGGTATTAAAAAATCACAAGTCTGAGAGATCGAGGGCAAAGCCATGGACATAGGAATTGCTGCGTGGGTCAGAACCGAAGGCCCAAGGGCACAGAGTTCTCCTCCTTTAAACCTTGAAAAATGCTGGCTGCCCTTCCTGGCGGCAAGTTCAGAGGGTCAAGGCACACTACGCAGAGGTGAGCCACCTATGAATTTACCTAAAACTCCTTTCAATGTACTTTTATGCTCACACCCAGCTCCCTGTTGGATAATGAATTCTATGGGTTTATTACTTGCTGGAAACAGAATAGCATTTCCTTTCACTTAACCTAAGAGTCCCCTTGCTCCAGTGTCACCGATCCCTTCCTAAACTCGGATGCCGAGCTCGTGTGGACAAGGACTTGCTCCCCGAGCCCTGCTTGCCCTTTGGGACATGATGGGCATCTCCAGCAGCCTCTCCCCGCCTTCAGCTTTCCAGACCAAAGTAAATATATAGTGTCTGGGAGACGGCCCCGAACATAATAAATATTGAATGATGACTATGGGGCTGAATGATGATAAGAACTGCCTTTAAATGGGGGATTCAAATTCTTGCCACAAGCCTGAGATGTGAGAATGAGCTCATAAATCATTGCCAAACCCAGCGTTGAGATAAAATGGAGGAGCGTGCCTAGGGCCCCCCTGGTCCAGGGCGCACGGGCTCATTGGTTCCCTGATCACCAGCTATTCCTGTTTCCCAGCAAGAAGTGTTCTCTCTTTGGGCACGGCAGCCCGCCTTTGTAAGATGGCCAGACTCTGGGCCGAACCTTTCCGAGGACAGTGTCCTAGAGTCGGATGATTATGCAAGGGGAACCCTAATACGGGCCTAGCTCCTGTTGTATCCAGGGGAACCGCTCTAGGTGCTTTGCAGGGGTCATGCCCTTTAGCCTGCATGTGAATCCCATGAAAGACATTGGGGTCCCTGTCCTACAGATGAGGAAATTCAGGTGCAAAGAAGGCGGGTAGTGTGCCTAGGATCCTGGAGGCCATGAATCCAGACTTCCAAATCAGACCTATTGGAGCCCAAATCCCATGCTCTGTTAGTGAGACTGCCCTTGGACCCAACCTGGGAGGCAGCCCCATGTGACCCTCCCATGCTATGGAGGCAGGATTTTTGCCCCCGTCCAGAGCAGCAGGACTGACCTCCTCACTGTCTCTTCCATTCCCCGTAGAATCCTCCGCCTGGAGCCCACCCAGCCCCACAAGGTGCCAGGGAGCTAGCCAGGGACCCCTCCTTTCCTTTTCCTTGCCTGATCTGCTTGCAGGAAGCACAGGGACAAGATGGCAGCGGTGACTCATCGCTAGAAGAATAAACTCTTGAGTGGGGGCAGCCTGAGTGGCATGGCTGGATGCTGCGACAATGGAAGAATGTCCCCCGAGCTTTGGAAGGGCGTTGCCCTTCACCGCTAGCAAACAAAGGCAGAGAGAGGGTAGCGGCCAGAGGTGGGAGGGCAGACTGAGGAAGGAGAGCAGGAGAGGGGACCGCAAGCACTTTCCAGGGTGGAAAGGGAAGCACAACAGGGACCGGAGACTTTTCTGAGGCTATCATCTGAGCAAATAGCAAGTGTTTTTTATTCAGTCCTGTTTTTTTAACCTGGTCTCCGGAGAGGATGAGCTTTCTCTACATCACAGACCAGGCATGCAAAGGACCCCAAGTGTCAATGGTTTAGCCTCCGAAGGGTATGAGGAAGCCTGCCCCAGCGGACTCTGGCAGGCGTCTGTGTTCTGTCCCCAGGTGGGTTCCTGCTTCTGCTAAGTAACAGATGAGACTTGTCCCCTCTCTGCTGCCTTTTACCCTTCCCCCAGGCTCTCCGAGGGCCTGATCGGTGGCAGGGAGGGGGAACGGGGACAAGCGGGTGTTGGCAAGGTGCTGGTGGGCTTACCAGATGGACGGCTGCCCAGGCAGCTCCGGCAGCCTGCGGTCCTGCACCGTGCCTCAGGGGCCCCCTACCCTGCCCTCTGGGGGGTGTGGCGGAAACACAGCCAGGTTCGAAGATGCGGAAAGAAGCCTGAGGCATGGGCAGGCCAGAGGATGAGGGCAGCCAACACCTCAAAGGGCATCATATTCCCTGAGTATCTCACGGTTCGACTACTGCTATGGCCTGAATCGTGTTCCTCAAAATTCTTATGTTGAAGCCCTAGTACCCAATGTGGTACCATAAGGAGAGAGCTAATATTCAATGAGGCCATGTGAGTGGAGCCCTGGTCTACTAGGATTAGCGTCCTTATGAGAAAAGATACCAGATAGCTTGATTCCCACCCTTGCCCCGCCTCCCCAGCCTTGTGAGGACAGAGCAAGAAGGCAGCCCCGTCTGCAAGACAGGAAGAGAGATCTTACCAGGAACCGAATTGGCCAACCCCTTGATCTTGGACTTCTAACCTCCATAACAGTGAGAACGCCCAGTCTGTGTTTTTCTGTTATAGCAGCTAGGTTAGACTAATACAACCACGAAGATGTCAATGGCTGCAGATCAAACTGACCTTCAGTTTCCCCCTGCTTCCAGTACGGAATTTCCATCCAAGTCTGAGCAACCATGGTGCAAAAATGATTGCAAAGGTGCCACTCGTGAAGACTTTGCTCAGGGGAGGGATTTCTCTGCCTCATCCCTCCCAGGCCACGCCTCTGATGAAGCCTGGAAGCCCAGGTCAGGCCACAGCCTGGCTGCCCCGCAGGGAAGTGGGAGCTCCGGGAGAGCTCTGGACCTTCCGCCCTTGACCATGAAAATCCCGGCGAACTGACTCCAGCCCCGCCTCATCCCACCCAGGACAATATTAGTGCCAGCACTAGAGCCAGGACCGTTCCCCCAACAGCCAGAGTCACAGGCCACCCACTTTGTGGCCCTCTCTGCAAAAATCCTGAGAGGTAAAGCAGCTCACAAGGATCCCAGAGCTTCCTTAGGAAAATGCCATTTCCTCTAGGTCCTAGGAGCTCAGCGCATGAAAAGGTTAGCTTTACAAACCCCGGCATGATTTACAAGAAGACTGAACAGAAATCCTTTAACTAGGCCCTTCTTTTCTATCAGAAACACAAGGCTTTAAAAAAACTTGTGTTTTTACTTGAATTCCTCAATCAAACCTATACTCTGTGAAATAACGGTCCATGAGGATTTGAAACAGGTAGTGGAGCTGATCTCGCTCCAGAACATGTCGGCCTCAGGTCTCGGGAACGGCGAGATAAAGCCCACGGGAGCTACTGAGGGAGAAAGAGGGAGAGGAGACGAGAGCCAAGGGGGCTGTGAGCAGGGAAGCGTGGTGCCCACTGCTCGGGGGTGCTGGCGCGCTCACCCCTCAGTAACCCTCTGACGTCCTTTGAGCCATTATGTCTCTGGTTCCAGCAGTAGCCACAAGCATTCTGACCACAGGCAGTGCGTGCCAAGAGGCTCGGTTCCATCCATCCGGGCCTCCCCTCCACCTCTGCTTTTGACCCCCATCTGAAACACGCCCCCCGATGCCGCACTCCCACAGTCCCTTCGCCCAGCGGCACCGAGCGACCCACACAGAGGCATTCTGCTCACCCTCTCATCACAGACTCGCAGTGGTAGAGATCCTCCCTCTGCCTCCGTGAGAGTGTCGTGTGAACGGGTTCTGGGAACCACTTATTTTCTCCTTGGATCCCAGACACAAATAAGGATAAGGCTTGCTTACATGCCTAGGACATTTCGGAGCTCTGGTGCCCACAAAATTTCCTAGGGCTGGGAACGCAAGTCTGTCATTATGGTATTTGCAGAACCAGAGACCGTACTTAAGTCTTCAAGATGATGCTTATTATAACCCTTTCTTGGGACTAAAATGCCAAAACACTACATGAATAGTCTTTTTTAAGGAAATTTGCCAGGGAAGGCAGCAAGCATCTGATCACATAGGAATAGTTTTGGGTTGGTTTCAAGCTGTAGAGTCTGGGGGAGAAGGAAACGTTCCTGAAGACTGCCCTGGGGAGGGAGGATCCACACAGGGCCGTCCATTGCGCGGCGGCCATGGAGGGGCTGCCGTCCGCAGAAATCATGACGGCAACAGTGTGTCCTTGGAGCTGAGCATGATGGCAGCCCTTCCCTGCCACAGGAAGTGGGCATCTATGGAAGACACTGCATCCGGATTTAATGATCAGTGATGGGGAAAACAGGTGCCTCAAGGGGTAGGCAAGGGTTCTGAGTTCTTCCGGGGGAGAAAGCAGACCCCCAAGCCTGGCTCATCGAACTTGCCAAGGAATCATGTTGGGGTGGGAGGAAGTTTGTCTCCAAATTTTCATTTTCTGAAACTACTTCCCAACCCATGTGCCTTACCCCAATGATCAAAAGTCATCCTGCCATTTTGAACTTCTGCTTGTCTTAAAAACTCATAATGTAATTAGAAAACGTGCATCCCATATCATTAACATCCCTATGATGCATTACCACATTTACAAAAACGAAAGCATTCTATCTTTTCTTGTATCCACTACTACTTTGCCAGTGGGTAGGAGAGGAAGTGCCATGCACAAATTCATGTTCTAGGAAGATTGATCTGGAAGTGGTAGAGAAATGAATTGGAGGCGGGGGGTCGAAAATAGCAACAACCAGGGAGGTGGCTCATTTCTTCCTTTATTCAGTGAACACTGATTAGGCACTTGTTGTATGTCACGTGCATAAAGATGGTTTCTTCCTTCCTTCCGTGTCATTTTAGGTCCTCCAAGATGCAGACACCAAAACAGAATATGACGTACGAGAAATGTATTGGGGGACATGCCTATGAAGATGAAGGAGGGAGAAGCAGGGGCTGGGGACACAAATCTGACACCTGTGAAGAGAGAGTGGCAGGAAGAGTGACAGCCCGCAGGGCAGCTGGAGCCAAGTCTCGACCAGGCCAAAGGATAGCGTCCTGAGCCAAGGCTGCCCATTGGAGGAGTCCCACACGGAGTAGGAAGGGACTAGCTCCAGCACCGTCGGTGTGCTCGTTGGTTGAAGGCAGGCTGGGAGAAACGTGAATGCCATGGTGGGATCCAAGAGGCAGCTGCTGGAGGCTGTCGGTCGACTACATTTTCCGCGGCAGGTTCTTTGGAAAGAGAGCTGAGTGCAGCATGTCCATGGCCGACACGGTCTTCCAGAAGCTCTGGATGTAGACAGCTAAACATAGGCATCACAGCCATATTCCAAGCCTGCGGACAGCCTTGAGGGTCAGGTGTCTGTTCGAGGCTCCGTGGGCCGCAGCCTGGGTCGGCCCCCAAGATAGCCCGTGGCTGCTTAGACAGGGAGGGTCGTGTGTGCTGGTTGGCGCATCACCCAGGCCCATAGAGCAGGGAGGTGGCTGCTAGAACACAGTTACATACGAGACCCGATGGCAGGGAAGAGGGAATTAATGAACTACTTGCAAAGGAGAGGCCGGGGAAAGGTTCAGGATAAATGGATACAGCCACTGGGTTTTAGAACATGACTAGGACTTGTCATATACACGGGAGAAGATGCAGTAGAATCTGTCCCATCAGTAACCTGGCTTTCTTTCCCGGCCCTGTCGCTTATCTGCCGCGGGGCCTCGGCTTAGACTCTTCCCCTCTCATGCCACGCGTTCTTCGTCCATAACATGGACATCATGGTAGCGTCTGATTTACAGAAGTGCTGTGATGACACATGTGGATTCATTAGCAGGGGGCCTGAGCTAGGGGACGCGATCCATAAATGGCCACGTAGCCATATTCTTGCCGTTAATAGTTCTAACATCCCAGCTGACGGCAATGCCCTGTCTGAAGGTCAGCCAGGACACAGGGCAGCCTGTCTGGGGAGCTGCCGGTGGCTCTCTGTGGCTGGAGTCCCCAGTGCGAGGGAAGCCGTGCTAGAAAACAGGGCCTGTTGGAGGCAAAGCCTTCTGTGCTGTGGAAGATATTTCAGATTTCACACTAGGTTATGAGATGCTATTAAAGGATGTTATGGAGGGAGGGAGAGGATCAGATTTGCATTTAGAAGTCTCCCTCTGGCAGCAGCAGGGCATTCCACGGGTAGAGGGAGAAGGGACTGCAGTGGGCAGATGGATAAGGAGCCTTTTGCACTCATCCAAGCAAAGGATCAGAGGACCCACGAAAGGGAGAGAGAAGCAGATTTGAAAGATATTTAGGAGGAAGAACTGATAGGTGATGGAAACCAGTTGGGCCTGTGGGTAAGGGGGGCCTCTTGGGGCGGGGGGGACGCCTGGTGGTTTGGTCCAAATGAGTTGGCGGTTGGACGTACGATGTACCCAGTAGCAACTAGAAAGCAGGGGCAAGGGACCAAGGGCGGTGGTGGAGACAAGATGGTTGAGTGGGGGCGTGTTGTATCTTAGGAGCCTGTTGGGCGCCCCGGGGCGCCATTTTGGCAGACGGTTGGAGGAACAGACCTGGGGCCCCCTGAGCGGGTCTGGAGGCACTTGGAGATCGTGGGCACAGTCCGGGTGGGGTCCGAATCAGAACGACAGTGGGAAGAGTAGACAGAAGGTCAGTGCGGGAACCGTCACAGGGCCTGCGTGACTCACATGGGCAACTCGTCTGTAACCACCTTGCAAACGCGGGATGGAACATGGGAACGCGCTGCTGCCTAAGGCCCCTTGAGTCCACAGAGACACTGAAAGAATAAGCAACCATCTGGGATTGAAAGGGTGAAGTTGGCTCAGCCTGAAAAACAAGAGGATTCCTACCACTCATCAGGCTGGAGGGACACAGCCAAAAGCAGCTGCAAAGTCAACAGGAGACCTTGTTTCTCCCAAGGCCACACAGTGGTCGTAACAATGAGTGACCACTGCTTTTTTCCCAGTGGCGCCCCAGAGCCCCTCGCTAACCCATCCGGTACCGAGCGTCCCCAGCTGCCAGGCTGTCCTTGCCTCATGACAGCACCCCAGCCCACCGCTTCCCCGGAGCCCACCTCAGAAAGCGATCCATCCGCCACAGATCCCCGTTCCCCCTGTGGTCCTCTAGGAATCCTGCGGGCACACAAACCTTCTGCAGGAGTCTCCCTTCCTCCCTCTCGGCCCCTGCTCCTCCAGAGTGGAACGAAGTGATGATGGGACCATGTGCGTGTCCGATGCAGCTCGTCTCTGGCGGTCTCTGGCTGACGCCAGTTGAACGATAATCCCATCCTAAACCAGCAGCCCGGCTGACGACAGTGGGCTCCCCAGCAGGAGCCGTGGGTCCATGGAACCCCTGGTTGGCATTGAGCGGAAGGGGAACGTCTTGAATCCAAAATCGGGAGTGGGAGCAGGCCTGGCCACACATGGCGGCGCTTGTCGGCCTGGATTTGGAGAACTGCTTGCCTTCTGGGCCACACCTCCAAAGGGACACCGGCAAACAGGCCACATTCCAGGGAGAGTGACAGTGTGCTCAGATAACTGAAAGTCAGTCACATGAGGAATGCTTGTCAGCACTGGAGGGAACTTAGTCCTTGAAGGGAAAATGTTCAGAAAACGGTCTTCTATTATGTAAGAGACCGTAATACAGAACAGGGATGAGACACGAAGGCCTGGAAGGATAGAGGAGGGCCCAAGACTCTGTCCCTGGCAGAATACAGGCCAAGGCACATTCGAGCTCAGGAGAAGGCGGATGTCATTCATAGTCACCGTGGGCTAATTTAGGCTGTGTGTGCGCCTTGTCACAGGGGGCGTTTTTACAAAAGCTGGACGTTGGGGCACCTGGGTGGCTCAGTCAGTTAAGCAGTTGACTCTCGGTTTCGGCTCAGGTCATGATCTCAGGGTTGTGAGATCGAGCCTCATGGCAGGCTCTGTGCTGGGTGTGGAGCTTGTTTAAGAGTCTCTCTCCCTTTGCCCCTCCCCACCCCTCTGAATAAAATAAAACAAAACAAAATAAACAAAACAAAACAAAATAGAGGCCGGACATTGCCTTGGCCAGGCTATGGTACCGGGAATCTCAGCCTCCAGGGACTTGAGGCTAGATGACTTTAGGAGCCCCCTGTTCAGGGTCTGCGTCCTCAAAACAGAGCCCTAACTGGGTAGGACAGGCCTCCTAATGCCATCAGTGCCGACAGCACCCTTCTCAGGGAGGTGAGGAGCAGCAGAGTGGGGGGACGTGGGGGTCATGCCACAAGTCCAAAGCCTTCTGCTAAGGGACATTCCTTCATCAGAAGCCTCTATGATACCATGTGACTATGGCCATCCGCCTGTGACGACCTGAACCAGCGTGGGCAAGTACCATTGCAAGAAAGCTCTCAAAAAGCAGGAATTTGAACCGGAGGTTATCAGGAGAGGGATGGGGGGTTGGGGGACAGAAAGAGAAACTGCAACAAAGGCAGAGAGTAGGCTGGTAGGCAGGGCCATGAGGCGGCCGGGGTCCTGATGCAGCAGGCACTGTGGGGCGGTATATGGTCACAGGTGTCCCAGAAGCAGCACAGGAGGGGGCAGCGCGGTCTCCATAAGGGCCCGGAAGGGAGAAGCCCCTGCGGCCAAGACGTGGGCAGAAAGTAGGCTCTTACTGTCCTGGGTCTTCTGGTTCTGGCTCTTGCGCCTCTCGTGGCCTTGGAGGAGCCCGGAGAACCACAGTCCCCGAGTTCCCACCAGAGCCCAGCTATCTGTCTAGCCAAGCCCACCCATGGAAATAAGACTCATACTTGAAGCCAGCTGTTTCTTGAAACTCAGGGCATTTAAGAGAAGTTCTAAGGAGGCAAGACAGTGACCTCTTGGGTTTTGAAATGAGTTTCCTCAGTGGTAGAGCTGGCACCAGGCTTTTGCTCGGTACCGGGCCTGGGGCGTGCGGATCCCCGTATGGTTAGACGGGCTTCTCCCCTCAGACCCATCACCCACTCCCTACATCCCAACCTCTGCGAGCCCAGCAGTTCCTGTCTTCCCTGTGCATCCGCTTCTCCCCCTGCACGGGCCCAGCGAACCGTGGAATGAGAGTGCAGTGCCCCAGGTGGGCAGGGGAGGGGGGCGGGCTGCAGGGAGCCAGAATACTAGATGTTTCAGCCAGAAGGAGTTTGAGCGCGAATCGAATGCAGCCTCCCTCTGCAAAAGTGAGAGGGTATCTGAGGTGAGAAAACTGCCTCCGAATCCTCTAATCAATCATGACCTGTCCTCTAAATACTTGCTGCAGGAGCCAACAGCCCGGGGAGCCTGAGGCTGCGGAGGGAGCCTGGTGACCTCTCCCAAGGGCCCCTGTGCCTCGGCCAAGTCTGTCTGTAAGATGCCTGCAACATCCTCATGAAGATTCATTAGCTTCTTATTGACGAAACCTGTTTTGACTCCTACCCTTCAAGCAAGAGGGATCACTCCCCCTCTGTCACTGGTGACACGCTTGACGGATGGGCCTCACGGAGACCTGCAGCGCCTGCTGGTCACCCACGGCCCCCTCCGTTCTGACCGCTCATTGCCCATGCTCTTGGGACTCTTATTTATTTATTTTTTTTAAGATTTTATTTTTTATTTGACAGAGAAAGACACAGCGAGAGAGGGAACACAAGCAGGGGGAGTGGGAGAGGGAGAAGCAGGCTTCCCGCTGAGCAGGGAGCCCAATGTGGGGCTCGATCCCAGGACCCTGGGACCACGACCCGAGCCGAAGGCAGATGCTTAATGACTAAGCCACCAGGTGCCCTGGGACTCTAATTTTTTGAGTGTTATTTTTTCCACAGGTCATTTCCCTTGAGGGGCAGGGGCCTCACCTTTTTTCTGTATCCCCAACACTTAGCCCCATGCCCGCATGGAATGAGGCTCTATCAAGTGTCTGACGAATGAATGACCTTCGGATAGAATAACCAAACTTAAGCTCCATAAACGGTTCGATCTGCCCTCCATCCCCCCAAGTGCCTATTTCTGGACCGCCCCCACCCCTGCCCCGAGCAAATATGCATCCCCTTTGAAACACTATGTATATTTGTTTATACACTTCGTTTTCCACTTACTGAGTTCCTCAGCTCTCGGCCACTTCAGCGCCCAGCTCCAGGCCCCTGGGGACGTGGCCACATCGCCATGCTCTCCTATTAAGGCTTCAAAGAATATGGTTGGAAGAGGGGTCCTCATCTTTGGAGATTTTTAGGACATAAATTTTTTACAAATGTAGACCCTAAGGCCACTGAGTCATGTCCAATCAACCAGAGAGGGGGATGTTGGTACCAAGGTGTGGCCTGTGAGGATGATGACTATACAAGCATGTTCTTTGTACTCGTGGTGCCGGAGTGAGTCTCGGCTCTACCACATACTGTTAGTGTGGCCATGGACCAGTATCTCAAACTCTCTAAGGCTGCAGTGGCTTCCTCTGTGCCAGTGGGCGCTCGGCGTGGACCTACCACAGCATGCTGCTATCGACTGTGACCATGACTGTGACTTTCCATCAGGGAACAGACATGGGCCTCAGTGAGACTTTACACATCGGCCAGGTTTTGAGCTCTTCGGCACCTGGTCAAAGGTGCTTTGAGAATTAGTCGGGGAAGCAGGGAGAAATGGAGAGGACACACCCTCACTTTGGCCAGAAGTGCTCTGCCTGCCTCTGCTTGATTGAGCTTTTATGGAGATTTTAAGGGAAGGGAAAAGGAAGAGCTTTCGCTGCCAGAATTCATCCACACTGCAGATGAGGGCCAGAATCTGGTCTTCCACATCCTGGCCAAATGATGGCCTTGCCTTTTCTTAAACACTTACATTCTCTCTGTGAGGCCCCCAACTAATTTGCTTCGCGATGTTCGTCCCCTTTAGAATATTCAGAAGCTCAAACAAATGGCTAACGAAGTTTTATTGCCTTGTAGAAGTCCCGCCAGGCCTGCTTTAATGAAAAGAGCACTGTGCAAACTTAATTGAAGTGCAGTATTCTCACAATAGTGCCACAATCATCCCCGAAAACGGCTGTCCTCCGTAGGTCATAAACATCTCCCAGCCATCTTGGCCACACTCTGAATTGGCTTGGCAAATCCTTTTAGCTAGAGCAAGCATAAAGAGGGTTTTCAGCCTGGACGCTTGTGCAAATTATCACAAATTCTGAATCAATGGAGTTTGAAATAATAAGATTTCAGTGTTTCCCTAATGATGTTTTCCATTCTGTAGCACTGCCGATTTTTGAAAGCGTGTTCATCACTGATGTCTTAACTTAGCCACCCCTCGGAGTTGAGATGAGAATGAAAGAAAATTCTATATTTGGCATGCTCGGTAAACTGCCAAGCTCTGAAAATGTTTGCAATTACTAAGTTATTAGACTGCAGGTCTCCCACCTCTGACTCACAGCCTGGCCTGTCTCCTTAGGCCTTGTGGCCTCTCTTGCTCTGAAGGGAAGCAAGAAGACTCGAGGGAGCGCTTCCTAGCCACACCTGGAAAAATATCCTGGACATCTGGATGGTGTTGTGTTTTCCAGACCAAGGAGGACACCGGGAACTCACAGATGCTAATGCAGGTGGGTACGGAAATGGCAAATGGGTGAGTATGTGCGTAGAACTGTCCAGAAGGGCTAGCTGAAGAATCCCTCATTCATGTGAGAGTCTGCCCTTCACTTGACAGTTGTTAACTGCTCTTTGTGCTGCCTGCTGTCCTCACCCATTTTCACGTTCAGGTTCATATCCATCTTTCAAGCCCAGGCCAACCAGCTCAAATGCCACCTCCTTCAGGAGCCCGTTCTAAGCATCTCAAGTTCAAGTCATGCCTCCTCCTGTGAACTTTTTTTTTTACCTTTCATTTTTTTTAAATTAACACATAATGTGTTATTTGCTCCAGGGTACATGTCTGTGAATCATCAGGCTTACACGTTTCACAGCACTTACCATAGCACATACCCTCCCCAATGTCCATAACCCAGCCACCCTATCCCTACTCCCCTACCCCCCAGCAACCCTCAGTTTGTTTCGTGAGTTTAGGAGTCTCTTATGGTTTGTCTCCCTCCTGATCCCATCTTGTTTCATTTCCCCCCTCCACCCCCTACGACCCCCCACCCTGTTATGCTCTTGGCCCCACTCCCCTGACCCTTCCTCCACACTGCCTTGTGTTACTGCTAGGGAATGAGGAATTTCTTTCCCACTAGTTTACAAGCACCCTGAGAGCGAGGCTCATGCCATTCCCCCCTACCCCGAGCGCTATAGAGCAGGTTGTAGCTGACTATTGTCCTAACTACCCATTCTCCTCTTCTTCCTGGCAGTAAATCTTGGCTGAGTATGTGGTTGTCTAGCTAGAGCTATGTTCCCTGATTCTTTTGGAGCAAGGCACGGCCCTATGCGGTTCCTGTCAGATGGGTAAGAGCAGAAGCAAGGTGAGTTTCCACTTCACATTCCTGATAGTGGCGTAGCTTGTCCCTTTTGTGCTTTTCCCTACCCACAATATAGAACAAGAACTATACCCTCAGGATGGCAGAGCCACAAGATGGAAGGAACCTGAGTCCCTAGCAAAGCCCCCAGCACCTGGCATTCCAGGCACTTACATGAGAGACAAATAATCCACTATTTTTCTTAAGCTATTCTATTTTGGGATCTGTTTGTTAAAGTTGCTTTGCCTAACCACGGATCAGCGTACAGGTGCTCTATACAATTTCTATGTGTGTGTGAATGAATGGAGGCATGGATAAACAAAAGAACAGATAAAAATGCATGCATGAATAAGTAAGTGGCCTGGTGCCAGTGGCAATACTGCTTGAAATCACACCTGTCTAACTTTCTTAACGGCGTCTGATTTTGCTGATAGAGAAAGAGCCGAGAAAGAGTTTGGGGAAAGAGAGGGAGGACCTATGCTTCTGACGGTGGGTCCCCAGGGAGTCTAGTGACAGCCTTGCTACGGATCTACTTCTTGTATGGCATTAAGCCACTCCCCAGGGACCTGCTATCAGAAAACTCAAAAGGGAGTTTTCTACTATCCGGAGTTCTTGAAATAGTTCAGTGTGCAAGGACGGTATCAGATGACAAGAAAGGCCATTCGGTGAACCTATCCGTCTTGTGACAGGGTTCTTGAAGAGATTCAAAGTATTTTTTGTGTACCACGTGACCAACAGCCTCTGTAAAGTGAAATAGCATCCTGTGGTGAAGAACCATCGTGTGTGCCCCACATTCCTCACGGGACTATAGTGGGAATCAAACGAAATTCTGCGTGCGAAAGTGCTCTGGGGGGGCCTGGATGGCCCAGTTGGTTGAGCGTGGGTCTCCTGGTTTCTGCTTGGTTGGTGGATCCGAGCTCCCAGTCAGGTTCTCGCTCTGTGCGGAGCCTGCATGCGATTCTCTCTCCTCCCTCTGCCCCTCCCGCTTGTGCGCTCACTTGCGCCCCCTCTCTCTAAAATAAATAAATAAATCTATTAAAAAAAAAAAAAGTGCTGTGTAAACTCTTAAGCCCAGTAATGGACGGCTATTGTTTTATCTGCTTGGCTCCTCCTATTATCTATCCTATGATTCTGGCCGCTCATCATGGTCCTTCCGCCTGCGCCAAAAGAGTGAGAAAGTGACTCAGGTCTGGCCCATAATAGGCCCCAGGTTTGGTTGGTTGGTTGGTTGTTTATTTTGGCCACAGTGATTGGTCCAAGAGGTGAACACATGACCCAGGCCAAACCAATCAGAGCTCTTCCTTAGGAAGAGCTTGTACTTCCTGGCTTTACTGGGTTACCAGCTGGAAGGAAGGCTGCGTGGAATTTTTCACAGCCCTGAGTTCTGAACAGAGGAAGCAGAGTTCAGAGGTGGAGAGGGAGGCTCTGACCCATTGTTTCTGAGACCAGCTCCACGTCTGTCCTCCAGAATCACATGAACAAATTGTTTGGTATATGAAAAAAATTCCCCTTTTTTTCTCTAAGCTTATTTAGGTTGGCTCTTTTCCACTTGAAATCGAAATAATCCTAACAAAATACTATATACAAGTAATACATTACTCAAGAGATACGTTCAAAGGGACTTTGAGGGCTTATTTAGAGATTGTAACCAGCGACAATGCCACTCAAGACTCTAACCAAGAGTGGCCACCTTGCCTGTGGAAAAGCCATCCTTTATGACTAACCATGTGGCTTCTAAGGGGACATGCCCTTACTGCTGAAGGTGGAAGAGGACCCCAACCAGCCAGTGGTCCCAGTCTGGCCCACCCTGGTGATCACTGCAATGATAGTTCTGCTTGAATACTTCCAAGGATGGGAGTGTCACCTCCTCACGAGGGGGACTACCCCATGTGCTGTACTCCTCTGATTCTTTTTCTTTTTTAAGATTTTATTTATTTATCTGAGAGAGAG
>CM052900.1:78225795-78242148 GCA_028534135.1 Potos flavus | reverse complement strand
AGCAACTTTGCTCAGGTGACAAGCCTATTAAACTCATCACTACCCTGACTCATCTCGCTCGGTGCTCACCAATGAGCCATGTCTCTCTTTGACCATGATATCCAGAACCACATTGACAATTGCAGCCAGGTTCTGACAGTGCAGAGCATACCAGAACGATCGCCACCCTGGATCTGGACCTGCACATTCTAGAAATGCAACCTAAATTTATGTCCTTTTAAAAACTTCTTCTCAGACTGTTGACTCATATTGAGCTTAAAATAAACTAGAACCACTAAATCTCTCTAAAGAAGTGCCTTAACCTATCTTTTACTTTTGTGGATTATTTTTTGAAACCAACTAAAAGAAGTTACATGGATTCTGATTTATTCCTTGTGATCCATCATTTCATATTTAAAAAAAAAACAATATGTGAACAAATGTGTTCCACATTGCTTAGGGTTGGGTCATTTGCAAATTAGATAAGCTTGCCTCTTCGACTTTATTCAAATCCTTGGTTAAAATGTTGACTAGGGGGGCACCTGGGTGGCTCAGTGGGTTAAAGCCTCTGCCTTCAGCTCAGGTCATGATCTCAGGATCCTGGGATCGAGCCCCGCATCGGGCTCTCTGCTCAGCGGGGAGCCTGCTTCCCCCTCTCTCTCTGCCTGCCTCTCTGCCTACTTGTGATCTTTCTCTCTCTGTCAAATAAATAAATAAAATCTTAAAAAAAAAATGTTGACTAGGATTGGGCCAAGGGCAAATATATCTCCCTTCAGAAGGCCAAGGATTCCCCCCCCCCCCCCGGGTAAGAGCCTTCAGCCAAGTAGGAATCCGCCCACTGGTACACTATCCAACCCACCTTTCTCCATCTGGTCTCCATCATGAGAAATTTGTCAAACTCCTGAGCTGACCTAATTAACACATGAATAATATTACCCCTTAGCATTGGAGAAAGGCCTAGGCCAGCAGACAGGGGACAGGTTCACTTTTTGGAAGCGGTGAGGGGGGCAGCAGAATGGGTCCTGCAGAGGGAAGATCAGACCCACAGAGAGGTCCTGAATGCTTCAGGGTAGGGGAGCTTTTGAAGGGAGACTGGAGGAAATTAGAACACAAGGGCATCCCCTTCACTGTTTGCCCAGGCAGGTCTTATCAGAAGTACAAACTACATCCAACCCCTCAGCACACAGTTCCCTAGTCCTTCATAGTGATGACACTCCTTGGTGCAAGCCTGGTGCTGCCAAGATTTCCTTACCCGCCAGACCAGAATCAACATACCCTCCCCGGGAGGATTTCAGGTGCATCTTAAGACTCTCCTAAGCCTTTGAACTTGGGTAGATGAGAAATGGTGCCAAACATCCTTAAAAGCCAGGGAGTGGGGCTCAGCTGAGTACATTTCTGGGGAAGGTTGTACAGGACCCATAAGGCAGGGAAAGGGGCAAAGCTCCAAAGAAGGAGTCAAGGAGCCTAGGGGCCCCCTGGGAAGTGCTCCGAGAGACCGTTGAGCCCAGAGAAGCTGGCTGGGGCTTCCACGGGGCCTTCACATCACTGGAATTTGGATTGATGATTTGGGTGTTCATAACTTTCACAGGGAACATTTGTGACAAGATAGCAGCTCAGAAACCTATTCATTTCATAGGCCCGCTGTAACAAATCACCCCAAACTGGTTGCCTTAGAACAGTAGAAATTTATTCTCTGACAGCCTGGAGGCAGAAATCTGGAAACACAGTGATAGTGGGGCCAGACTTCCTTCCAAGGCCCTGGAACAGAATCCCTTCTGTCCTCTCTCCTAGCTCCTAGGGCCTGTGGACAATCCTTGGCATCCCTTTGACTTGTAGTCACATCAGTCCCTTGTCTGCCTCTGTCTTCATGTCACCTTCTCCTGGTGGTGTCTTCTCCTTTTCTGTCTGTCCAATTTCTCTCCGCCTTTCCATTACAAGGACACTGGTCATCTGACTTAGGGCCCACTGAACGATCCAGAATGATCTCATGTCAAGATTTTTAAGATAATTAAACCTGCAAACATTCTTTTTCCAAATCAGGTAACACTCCCAAGTTCTAGGGATTAATACATAGACATATTTGGGGGGGAGGCTATTATTCAAGCCATTGTAAGAATCCATCCCAATTTTTCTTTTGATGGTATCACTCTCTCATCTTGACCAGGAGCAGTACTTTTTCTGCCAGAAGTCATCAAGAGTTGCAAGTGGAAATGAGCAGCGTGTGTAGTACTACCGCCTATGGACGGAGACATAACACAATGTTGGCTGGGATCTGGAGAAGGAACACGCACCGGGGAAACATTTTATTTGAAACCCCTAACACCAAACACAATCTTCCTCTATGTATATCACCAACTAGAGTAACCGTAAGTACAATTTAGGTATATGCATGTGTATTATGTGTTTAAAAAGGTCATTTGATCTTTATTATTATTTACCTATTATCCTTTCTCTTTGTTGCTTTTGCTTTTATCTCACTGTATGATGCCCGCCTCCTGTTTATCCTTAGATCACTGCCTCCTTCCCTAGTTGCACTCTTGCACTTGGCTGTTCCCACACCAACCCCGGGTCTTTGGTGGCCAGCAAACAGAGGATTCAGGGGCCTCTTCCTCCTGCGCCTGAACTGAACTTAGCTTACCATGCTTGCCCCATTCCTGCAAGCTGCTCTCGCCTATTACCATAATCCCCCAGTGACTGCTGCTGGATGGGCTAGCACTTGAGGACCCCCGAGAGGAGGTTGGGAACATGATAGTAATAGCTGCATAGGGCCGTGGCCTGAGCAGTTAGGAGCTCAACTCATTCATCCATCATTCATTCAAGCAGATGTCTCTGAGAGCACCTGCTCTCTGCAATGCACCATTCTAGGTCCTCGGGGATGGGGGAATCTAAAGATGGTCCCTGCCTCCAAGCACTTAAAGCAATTTTGTAACATTCCATCTCTCAGACTGAGAGCTCGAATCCAAAGCAAGGAAGAAGTCATGTCACTCTTTTGGTTCTTTACGAGCTCCGTTCACGAACATCATCCCATTAGAATTAGTGTCATCTCCCTGGCAAGGCTGGCAGCCTCTGAGAGTTTTCGGAGGAAGAAACAGAGGTGCAGGTGGTGCCCCCAGGTTCCCAGACGGTGGGCAGCAGGGCTGGGGTCTGAGTCCGGGGACTCGCTTCACTCCGCCGTGAGAGTCTGTCTTTGTTTTCTCCTGCCTCCAATTCTGGGCCATTCCAGAATGGAATGCCTTCCTCCTTTCTCTCCCCCATGCTCCTGGGACCCCATGGCCTTCGTGGTTCCCTCTTCCCTCCCACCCTGAGATTCCTGGGCTCCCTTCATCTTTATCCAGGAGCTTCTCAGTTCTCTAGTCTGGTAAATTATGCTAATGGACGAAAATAGGTCAAACACAGCAAATTTCCAATCCTATTTTAAGCTTCAGGGAGATGAAGCTCTAATGGAAAAAGAATATGAAGACTATTTAATGGACACGCTGGCTGAGGATAAACTACTTTCGGCATCGTGCAAACATTTATCCAGCACTGATCATCTTGGAGGAAATGAGCTAGCTAGCACATGAAAAGTCTGGTGCTGTTGCTTCCCCAGGGCCATGGCACAGAAAGCTCGAAGTTGGGGGCCAGCTGGAGCTCTGCGTGAGTCCCTCCTGTGAGACGCTGGGCAAGTGACAAGCTCTTTGAACTTAGTGTGCTGTGAAATAGAGATAAAAATATCTACTCACAAGGTTCTCGTGAGGATTCGATAGGCTAGAGTAGCTAGACGTGCCTGGCAAGTGTTAGGAGTTTAAATGCTTAACATATTGGTTCCCTGCCCTCTCAGAGAGCTTACATTCCAGCTGGGGCCATAACATCATTCCCGTGAATTGAGTAGAGGTTAACTACACTCCAACGGTCTTGCCCTTCCTGAACCCTGCAAAAGAGCTACACGCTTTGGGGAGGTGGTCAAAGGACAGAGCACAGGTGAGAAGAGAGAGGACAGGTGAGAGGGCAGGTGAGGCACGTGAGTGGGCGTACAGTGGGGAAGGCAAGGGCACAAGTCTACAGCCCGGCGCATAGGGTCCAGGTTCTAGGAGCTCCCGGCATTCCTTATCTTGGGCGGCGAAACTCCACTCTGCCTCTGTCCTCTCCGTCTCGGTCACTAGCTCTGTTTGCATTTCTCTTATAAGTACATCATCACGAGACTCGGGCCCCACTCTAAATCCAGGATGATCTCATCTCGAGATCCTTAAGTTAATGACATATGCAAAGGCCCTTTTCCCATGCCTAATGAGTGCCCCAGATCTTACTCTTAAAACTCACTGAAGCCTGCTATGGGAATGTAAAATGGTACAACCACTATGGCAGTTTCTTAAAAAGTTAAACATATGTCTACCATTTAATCCAGCCATTCCGTTTCTATGAATTTACCTAAGAGAAAAGAAACCAGATGTCCACATAAACACTTGTACACAATGTTCATAGCAGCTTTATTTGTAATAGTCAAAAACTGAGAACAACCCAGATGTCCACGAGGTGAATGGATAAACATATTGTAGTGTATCCATACAATGGAATCCTACTCAGCAATCAAAAGGAATGAACCACAAAGTAACGTGGACGAATCTTAAAATAATTATACTGAGTGAAAGAAGGAAGACAAAAAAAGAATACATACCAGATGATTCTGTTTAATAAAACTCTAGAAAATGCAAATGGATCTATAGTGACAGAAAGTGGATCAGTGGGTGCTTGGGGATGGGAGAGATTGGAGGGAGGGGGCAGAGAGACTACAAAAAGACACAAGGAAACAAGGGGATGATGGATATGTTCACTCCATTGATCATGGTGATGTTTATACATGTGTCAAAACTTAATACGTTGTGCAATTTAGATATCTGCAGTTTATGGTATATCAATTATACCCCAATAAAGCTATTTTTAAAAAACTTACTGCAGGGGGCACCTGGGTGGCTCAGTTGTTAAGCGTCTGCCTTACGCTCAGGTCGTGATCCCAGGATCAGGTCATGATCCCAGGGTTCTGGGATCGAGCAAGCCCCACATCGGGCTCCCTTCTCAGCAGGAAGCCTGCTTTTCCCTCTCCAACTCCCCCTGCTTGTATTCCCTCTCTTGCTGTGTCTCTCTCTGTCAAATAAAGAAATAAAATCTTAAAAAAAAAAAAAACCCAACTCACTGCAGAATTTTTAATTAAGGTAAAGGCATGGCCAAATTTTCAAAGGTCTTCCAGTCTGTACAGAAATGGAAAAGACACTGGACATAGAAAAACAACCTAAGTCATAATTACATATATAGTTAGGTAAAGGAGGAAATGCTGATTCATTCAATTTAATTGTTGTGTAGTATTCCATTGTGGAAATATACCATAATCTATCCATTTGCCCATTGAAGCATATTTAGATTGTTTCCAATTGTTTATTATCACCCAAATACCTTAATGAGTAGTATTGTAAGTTTCTCCAAGTACTCACATGTGATAATATTTCCAATGAAATACCTACAGGTGCAATTATTGAGTCAGAGTACAAGTGCCTTCAAGTTTACTAAGTATTGCCAAATTGCTGTCTCCAAAGTCATTGCAAAAATATTCACTGCTGTCAGTATTTTTTTATGAAAGCTCCCATTGTTCCATATTCTCATCAACACTTGGCATTATCAAAATTTTAAAATTTTTATGGGTGTACAGTGGTATCTTATTTTTCCAATTTGCATTTCCAGAATTATTAGTGAGGTCGTGCATCTTATTACTCTTGGTCACTGAGGTGTTCTCCTCTGTGAATTCTATACATATCTTTTGCTTGTTTTCCTAGTGGGTCACTTGTCCTATTTTATCGACTTGTCGTTCACTTATATTCTTGTATCCTAATTCTGTATGCTGTATACTTTGTAAAAATCTCCCAGTCTGTGGCTAATCTTTTCACTTTGTTTTATGGTGCCCTTTGTTAAATGATGCATTTGTCTCCTAAAGCTCCTGTAACAAATTACCACAATCTTAGTGGCTTAACACAACAAATCTATTATCTTATAAGGTCAGGAATGGCTTTCACGTGGCTAAAATCAACCTGTAGTTAGGGCTGCATTCCTTCTAGGCTCTAGGGGAGAAATCCATTTCCTTGCCTTTTTTGGCTTCTAGAACCCATTTCTTGGCTTGTGGCCCCTTCCTGCGTCTTCAGAGCAATCACACAGAATCTTCAAATCTCTCCCTCATTTTGACATTCTTGTGTCCCTCTTGTAAGGACCACGGGTCAGCCCAGTTTATTAAATAGTTCACTTTCCCTACTAATCTGCTATGCCCTCTTTACTGTATAGCAAGCTTTCATAAATGCATGGGTTTGTTTCTCGACTCTCTACTCTTTCAGTTATTCACTCCCTTGCTTCTCAAAGTGTATTCTGCAGACCAGCAGCATCAGCACTACCTGGTAGCTTGTTCGGAATGCAGAATCTCAAGGTGCATCCCATACTTTCTCAATTAGGACCTGCGATTAACAAGATCCCCAGGAGATTCCTATGAGCAGAAAAGTTTAAGAAGAGCTGGTCTACCCAATGCTTTTGAAATCTTAGTTACTTCATTTCAGGCATTGATATCTGGTAACTCAAGTTCTCTTTTTTGCTCTTCATCATGTTCAGTTAATAGTTTGGGGAGGATTGGAGATTTTATAATAATCGAAATTCATAGACTTGTCATATTTAATTTAGTTGGGGCTTATTTTCTTTCAGTAAGGTCTGGTAATTTTCTCCATAGGGTTTTTGTATATCATTTTTAAGCCCCAGAGTCAAGTTTTTGTCCACACGAGGGTTACTCAGAGCCTCTCACTAGGCAGGATGTGTCTTTGCTGCAGTCACTCACTGTGGGTTTGAAACCCTCGGGTATCGGCAAGGCTGTACCCACCTGCCCCAGGGGACTGATTCCCAGTGCGCATGCGCGGAGAGAGCGCTGCGGGAAGTGAGGCGCATGCGCGCATGCGCGGCGGCCCTTGTTTCTTTCTGGTGGTCAGGCGTGCGGCGCAGGGGCCGGCGTTCAACTCTCTTCGAACCATGGGCTCCCTCACCAGTGAGGTAAGTACTCCGTCACCTGTTTAGAAAGTTCCGCACGCTCATGGGCTGTTCTAGGCAGGTTTCCGGGGCCGTGCACAGAGCAGGTCTGAGCAAACAGACTGTCCTGGTTGCTCTGGCCAACAGACAGAACAGGGCTTGGCTCTTCAGCCACCCATCTTGCTTCTTGGTATGGCTTCTGCCGTTGGTTCTCGACTCCCCATTCACCCCGCCGCCAGCACCCTGAAATGACAGGGTTTCGAAAAAAAGCCACTCAGTTCCAGAAAATTTGGAGGCAAATGGGGGAGGCAGGTGCCCCGCCCAGGACTGTGACGTGGGAAGCATAGGAGTAGATCCAGTATTTATATAAGGAATTTGGAGAGTTCTGATCAGTTTCCAGAGTGGCTGAAGGTTTTGTTGTCCATACCGACGTGGTACCCATGGTGGAGCAGAAACTGAAGCAGAATCCAAAAGTCCTTAAGAAAGCTCCGCCTGCCTGATCCATGCTCTGGCAGTTCCTGGGCTCTGGGGATACCTTGAAGCTGCTTCCTGCAGGCCACCCTGGATCAGGCTCTTTGCTGTTTCTAATGAATGAAGCCCCATTCAAAGCTCAGGGTCACAGCACGGTTTTGTTTGTTTTGTTTTTTTGTGAGTTTTTTTTGTGTGTGTTGTTGATTTTAGCCATTCTGACAGGTGTGAGATGTTATCTCATTGTAGTTTTGATTTGTATTTCCCTGATGGTAACTGACGATGAGGATCTTTTTGTATGTCTGTTGGTATCTGTATGTTTTCTTTGGAGAAATGCCTGTTCATGTCTTCTGCCCATTTTTAATTGGATTATTTGGTTTTTGGGTGTTCAGTTTTATAAGTTCTTTATATATTTTGGATACTAATGCTGTATTTTTTTAAGATTTAATTTTTTTTTTATTTGACAGAGCACAAGCAGGGGGAGCAGCAGAGGGTGAGGGGAAGCAGGCTCTCTGCTGAGCAGGAAGCCTGATGGGGGGTCTTGATCCAAGGATCCTGGGATCATGACCTGAGCTGAAGGCAGATGCTTAACTGACTGAGCCACCCAGGCGCCTCTGGATACTAACCATTCATTAGATATGGCATTTGCAAATATCTTCTCCCATTCTGTAGGTTGCCTTTCAGTTTTGTTGATTGTTTCCTTTGCTGTGCAGAAGCTTTTTATTTTGATGTAGTCCCAATAGCTTATTTTTGCTTTTGTTTCCCTTGCCTGAGGAGACCTATCTAGAAAAAGTTGCCATGGCCAATGTCTAAGAGGTTACTGCCTGTGTTCTTATCTAGGATTTTTATGGTTCTAGGTCTCATATTTAGGCCTTTAATCCATTCCGAATTTATTTTTGTGTATGGTATAAGAAAGAGGTCCAGTTTCTTTCTTTTGCATGTTGCTGTCCAGTTTTCCCAACACCATTTGTTGAATATCCTTTGCTACTTTGTAAAAGATTAATTGACCACATAGTTGTGCATTTATTTCTGGGTTTTATATTCTGTTCTATTGATCTGTGTGTCTGGTTTTGTGGGATCGCCATACTGTTTTGATCACTACAGCTTTGGGATATAGCTTGAAGTCCAGAATTGTGATGCCTCCAGCTTTGCTTTGCTTGTTCAAGATTGCTTTGGCCATTCAGGGTCTTCTGTGGTTCCATACAAATTTAGTATTGTTTGTTGTAAATTCTGTGAAAAATGCTGTTGGTATTTTGATAGGGAATGCATTAAATCTCTACATTTCTCTATTTTAACAATATTTGTTCTTCCAATCCATGAGCATGGGGTGTCTTTCCATTTCTTTTTGTCATCTTCAATTTCTTACATCAGTGTTTTAAAGTTTTCAGAATACAGGTCTTTCACCTCTTTGGTTAGGTTTATTCCTAGGTATCTTATTATTTTTGGTGCAGTTGTAAATGGGGTTGTTGTCTTAATTTCTTTTTCTGCTGCTTCATTATTGGTATATAGAAATGCAACAGATTTCTATACATCGATCGTGTATCAGGCAACTTTACTGAATTGGTTTATCAGTTCTAGCAGTTGTTTGGTGGAGTCTTTAGAGTTTTCTCTATATAGTACCATGTCATCTGCAAACAATGAAAGTTTGACTTTTTCCTTGATGATTTAGATGGCTTTTATTTCTTTTTATTGTCTGATTGCTGAGGCTAGGACTTCCAGTACTGTGTTGAATAACGGTGGTGAGAGTGAACATCCCTGTCTTGTTCCTGATCATAGAAGAAAAGCTCTCAATTTTTCCCCATTGAGGATGATACTAGCTGTGGGCTTTTCATATAAGGCCTCTATGATATTGAGGTATGTTCCATCTATCCCTACTTTGTTGAGGGTTTTTATCATGAATGAATGTTGTACTTTGTCAAATGCTTTTTCTGTGTCTATTAAAATGATCATATGGTTCTTATCCTTTCTCTTATTGAAATGATGTATCATATTGATTGATTTGTGAATATTGAACCACCCTTGCCACCCAGGAATAAATCCCACTTGCTCATGGTGAATGATTTTTTAAATGTATTGTTAGATTTGGTTTGCTAGTATTTTGTTGAGAATTTTTGCATCCATGTTCATCAGGGATATTGGCCTGTCTGGTCTTGGTATCAGAGTAATGCTGGCCTCATAGAATGGATAGTAAATTTTTCTTCCTTTTCTATTGTAAGTTATTGTCATCTTTTGTCTTCTGCTTTTAAATTTTTTTCTTTATCACTGTATATTGCCAATTTAATTATAGTATGTCTTGGTGTGGATCTGCTTTTGTTGATTTTGATGGGAGTTCTCTGTGCCTCCTGGATCTGGGTATCTGTTTCCTTCCCCAGATCAGGGAAATTTTCCACTACTATTTTTTTCAAATAAAATTTCTGCCCCCTTTTCTCTCTTATTCTTCTTCTGGGACTCCTATAATAATGAATGTTATTACATTTGGTGGAGTCACTGAGTTCCCTATGTCTAGTCTCATTTTGCATAATTCTTTTCTCTCTTTTGTTCAGCATGATTACTTTCCATTACTCTGTCTTCTTCTGTCATTAATTCATTTCTCTGCTTCTTCTAGTGTGCTTTTCATCCTATCAAGTGTGTTTCTCATTTCATTCATGGAGCTCTTTATCTCTGCTATGTTATTCCTTACCTCTGTCTTAAGGGTCTCGCCCATGTCTTCCACTCTTTTTTCAAATCCAGTGAGTATCCTTATAATCATTACTTTAAGTTCTCTGTCAGGCATGTTACTTCTATCTGTTTCACTTAGATCTCTGGCATGGTCTTGTCCTGTTCGTTCATTTGGGATCAATTTCTCTGTCTGCATTTTATCTAAGTCTCTGTGCCTCTCTGTGTTAGGAAAGTCAGCATTGTCTCTTGTTCTTGAGGGTAATGGCCTTATGAAGAAGACGTCCTTTAGTGCCATGCCATGTAGTGCCCCCCGTTCCCCAGGCCTGGCACTTCAGGGAGTGCTCCAATGTGTGCTGCATATGCTCTACTATTATATCCCGGCCACTTTATCTTTCAGGCCAGTTGTCTGCAGAAGCTCTCTTTGCCTGTTGTGGGCGGTGTTCAGTCCCTAGCCTGAATGTGGTACATTTTAACTAGTTGTGATTTGGTCTGTTTGTGAAATGAGACCTGTCACCACCAGAAGGAAGGCTCTGCAGAACTCCCCAGCTGGGAGATGTGGGGTTGGCAGGGGGTTGGGCCAGTCTTCTGAGGGAGGGGCCCACTGCACAGGGACAGAGGCAAGTGACCGGGAGGGGCAGTTCCACTGGAGCATGGAATGGGGGTGGGGCTTGTTGTAAGCAAGTTAGATAGCAAGTCTGACCTCATTTAGGACTTTTTAGAAAAAAGAAAAAAAAGTCCTAGAGGCAGGTTACCTTTTTATAAGCAGTTAATCTTGGGCAAAGTACTTACTTAACATCTTTGAGCTGCAATTATCTCCTTTGTAAAACGGAAATAATAACAGAACATTCTAAAGAATTTCATCATGATTAAGATGCTTTTGGCTACAAGTAATTCAATTTAAACAGTAAAGGAACTGTATCTTCTCACACAAAAAGAAGTCCTGATACTTCTGGGGCGGTTACCTCAGTGATCAATCACACCATCAAAGACACAATTATTTTCCATTTCTTGGTTCTGACATTTTCTTTGTCTCCTTATTCTCAGGCTAATGCCCCAGCCAAATGCAAAATGATTGCTACAGTTTCTGGCAGCCAGAAATGATTGAGAAGCACCTCCCCTGTCCCCCACTCATTAGGCTTCTCTTCAAATCCCATTGGTTAGAATCTTTTTCACATGTCCATACTGAAACCAATCACCCTAAGAGAAATGGGATCACAGTAATTGGTTTCGACCAATTGGGATGTAGCTTTCCTTGAGTTGCTAGGAAAAGTAGTAGACATCTGAACAAAATTAGGGCTTTGCCTGCATGAATAAGGGAACTGGTTTTTGGTAGACAACAAGAGTGTCTACTACGGGGCTGTCCCAAAACTGTAATGAGATCATTTATAGAAAGCTCTCAGAACGGTACCTGGTGCACAGTAAGCTCTCAAATCAATGTTAGCTAGAAATATTTCTCATGGACTTTATGATTAGGTTAGAAATATGGCAAGTTTTAAAAATTATATTTTCTTGTAATGCCGGATAGATAATGTAAACAAAGTGATCACAGGAACACAGAAGAGCCCTTAACCTGGTGTGAAGAGAGGAATTGGGGGGGGGGGGGGGGACTCTGTCAGAAAAGGCTTCTCAGAAAGAAATGGCCTTGAACTGAGTCCTGAAAGACAAATAGATGTAAGCAGATTTTTTAAAAGGAAAGGATGGAGCGGGCACGGAACATGGGGTAGGGACTAGAGACTTACCTGTCCTCTGTGCACCTGAAAATGCCTGGGGAGGAGGAGGCTGAGAAAACCTTTATAGCTAGGTGTGCCCTGAGGCCAGGGTGATGTCAAAATATGAAATGTCTTAGACAAATTGATCTTGAGCACATGTCAAAGTTTATTATCTTGGTAGCAAAGAAACCAGCAAGGTGACAAAAGAGTGCGCCGGTTCAGAAAAGGCTATATAGTCAGGAAAAAGAATCTTGTATAACTGGCCAGATTTTAAAGTGAGAAAGATTGCACTTTTTTTTTTTTTTTTCCCCATTTCCCAAGGTCATAACATTATCAAGTGGATCTTGGCTGTGTGAAAGTTAATAAAGGAAATCTCTTTTAAAATGGAGTCAGGAAGCCAGGAGGGGGCAATATCATTCTTTACCACTCATCGTCAATTGCAGACCCACCAGAGAAAGAGAGTGATTTGCCCTCCTAACAGAAAGAAGCCTACTTTATTACCCTAGCTAGAGGAAGATTTTTTCCTTGCCTGGCAACAGCTCAGCCAATGAGAAGCCACTACACTTCAAACTCCTGGTTTACTCCAATGGACTTTTTACATATAAGAGCCCCTCCCAACTCCCCCCATTCCTCTATAGAAAAGCATTCCTCTCCTTTGTTCTCTAGACTTGCCTATGGTTTTGACATACTTTGCATGTCCCAGATTGCAATTCTCTGCTATTCCTGAATAAACCTATTTTGCTGGTAAAATAACTGACAGTTTTATTTTTCAGGTTAACAGTTATACCAAAGGGCAATTGTAGCAGGATTATCTAAGATGCTGGGTATGCTGAATGTCAGTCAAAAGAGGGGGAGAAAAACAAACAAAAAAAAGACCTGGCACATTTAAGAAGCAAACGATAAGGGTTCATTTCTCTCTGATTTTGGGTAGCCAAATTGTACCCCCAGCCAACCTACAGGAATTCAGGAAATACAGTCAACTAGGGGGATGAGCAGAAGCATGAGTGTGAGGGGAAGCTCAAAGTGGGATTAAGTTCTCATTTTAAACAGTCATCCCTGATGATTTGTTACATTGGGCCACAAAGATACAAAATACAGTTTGCCACTGGAAATGAATAACAGGCCCTAGGCAATGCTGGCAGTGGGGGGAATGGGAGAGTTGAAATTTATTCTGGAAGTTTGAGGGAACCACTGCTGGGTTGTGAGGCACATTCTCTGAGATCTAGTCCCTTTCTATTCTACTGGGCCTGGAAGTCCTATGATAACATCCAGAAGGAAGAGAAATGAAGACAAACAACATGCCCAGTGGCACATTGTTTTTTCCATTTGGAGAAGGCCACGTGTCTGTGCTTTCAAACACCCGCATATAGAAATCTGATGTGTGCAACTGGCTTTCAGTAAGAACCTGCAAATAACTCTCAGCCAATCTCACTAGGTCCTTTGCCTGCCTCCCCCAGGATCAGCAACGGCAGATTCCTCACTGATTTTCTCTGGTCCCGCTTCCCTCCAAAGGCAGCAGCCACCAGAAAGCACCTGGACAGTAACAGCGTCTACCTGAGGCTCAGTTTGCTCTAAGCATGAAAAGGGCAGCTCTTTCTGAATGCTCTCCAGGAAGGGACATCTGGCCAAGACAGAATGTTCCAACTCTGCTACACCCAGAAGATATAAAACCACCAATATGTTTGAGAAAAGGAGCAATGAAGGGAGGGAAAGTAAATAATTTTCCACTTTGTTGGTTGGCTGGAAGTTGAGAAGGAAGTGAGAATGCCCTCTAGGCCTTCCGTGGAACTGTGGGCCTCTGCCAGCCCTCTGTCCCCACCTCTGCTGCGGAGCCCCACGTGGTCCCTCACATTCTGCCACACAGTCAGCTGCCCCTCTGAGCCCCCAAGGGTAATGTCCTCTGGGAAAAAGGCCCTGTCGTGTTGGGGACCAGGGACTCGCGGATCCAAGGCCTGGAGAAGAACTCTTCCCTCCTACCCTTCCCTCCCACTTCAAATCTGTGTCTTTTGCCCAAAAGGTCAGAGTAGAAAAAGAAGGTGAGAAGAAAGTCAGCTGTAGCTGAAGTGTCCTAACCATGCCCTTACATCCCGCCCTGGGGTGACCCATTTCTTCCGGCGGCCCCCACATGGCAGGCCGTGTCTCCCTCTGGGTCCCCCTCAAGCCTGCAACATTCTAGTGACCCTAGTGTGAAAGTGGGCGGTCCTCACAGCGTCCTGACCTCCCCTCATGTGAAACTCCTCACTCTGTGCCGAAATGACTGGGTATGTGTCTTCTCCACCCTGCAACCTTCTCAAGGGCAACCGCGGATTCTTACGTGGGTTTGTGTTCCAGGCCCCATCCTCGTGTCTGCGCCGAATCGGTCCTGGGAAATGTGCTCTAGAGAGTCACTGGGCGCTAGAGGGGGGATGCTGAGTCCAGGGCCAGGACCACCCCAGCGCCCCCACCCTGCCCACCCGGCTGCTCCTGCCAGCCTGGGGCCACAGCCGGGACAGACCAGCGACAAACCGGAAGGCAGGCGCAGAGGGCCCCAGGCCGGCCTTTCCCTCCCCATCAGCTGCTGAATAACAACATAAAAAGAGAGTCTCTCTTCCCACAAGCCTGTAAATGCTGGGGCAAAGCTCTGTGTTCCTCCTATTGTTGGGGCTTTCCTGTGTCAGTCCCTGAAGCTGCCACTTGGGAGGAGCAGGGCCTTTCAGCAGGTGGATTCTTTCCAGCCTTGGGCACGGCTCTGCTCTGGATGGTGTGTTTATTTGAACTCCTTGAGCAAATTACAGCTCCCGGAGGCCCGCGGACTCGCAGCCGAGACTGATTTCTCTGGGGAAAGCACCTTACGGGGTAAAGAGGCAGGGCTGGGCTCCACGAGCTGAAAGACACTTTGAAGAACAGCTCATGTTTTGTTCTGCCAAGATAATAAAAGCCTCTGTATCCAAAAGGGCCCAGAGAGGAGGAAGAAGTAACCTTGAACTTGAGAAAGAAAAATAAAATCTCTAGATTTTATTGATCTCCCAAGCCAGTTCCAATCCCAGCAATGGCAGATGTGGAAATTGTACCCATGGCTTCTCTCGGCAGTGGCTTTGTGCTTTCTATGACTACAGAAGGGCCAGCCTGTGCTAGTTCCCATTCCCTCCCTTCTTTCAGGCTCTCTCCTGCCTCTCTGGTTTTCACCCTGCTCTCTCCATTTTGCCTTGCTTTTATTTATAATCTTACCCCCCTCTTTTTTTTTTTTAAGATTTTATTTATTCATTTGAGAGAGAGAGCACAAGCAGGGGGAGAGGCAG
Organism: Potos flavus; assembly: GCA_028534135.1. Taxonomy (NCBI): domain Eukaryota; kingdom Metazoa; phylum Chordata; class Mammalia; order Carnivora; family Procyonidae; genus Potos; species Potos flavus. Next base: position 78,227,030 of record CM052900.1, on the reverse strand, counting down.
AGGGAGAAGCAGACTCCCCACTGATCAGGGAGCCCGACATGGGGTTTCATCCAGGAACCCTGTGACCTTGACCTGAGCCCAAGGCATCCAGGTGCCCTATGTTCTGTCTTTTTAAGGTATTGGAAGATAGTATTCCTCGCCATATTATATATATCATGCAAATATATTTGAAATCACTGGCTAGCAAATATAATTGACATTTCAAGAAGACATTCCTTATTCACCTTGTGGCTCCTTATACCCTTTGGGGCACCACTGAGCACTCCCAGGGGCACCTGTACCTTTTTGAGAAACACAGATCTATAAGTTCCTGCATTTTTCTTTCTTATTTGCAAGCCCATTCACCATCACTGATATAGGTGACATGTTCACATTTGGTTTAGGTGTTACTGAATTGCACTACATGGTGGAAAAGTTAGCAACTGTAGGGATTGTCATATGGAGCTCAGAGAGGGTAAGTGACTGACTCAAGGCCACAGGGCCAGTTGGTGGTAGAGTCGGGACTTGTCCCCAGGTGTTCTTTCAGTTGGGAGCCTTCCATTCCTCCATATCTTCACCCCTTTGATGGTTTTGAAAATCCCATTGCATTCTAAAATTATGTAATTCAGTATAAGAGCATAGAAGTCAATCCCTCTGCTCTCTTCAACATACTTTTTCTTCTTGAATCCATTCTTCTTTGTCCTTAGCCTTTGTCCATAGACCCCCAAGCAGCTTTATATTCTGTCTTCAAGACTGCAGTTAGGCCCTAGACAAATTGAATTAATTAATAACCTGAATTAATCTAATCACGTTTTGTGTAGGATTATTCGTTGGTGGTGGGACTTCCACTATTAGCTCAAATAACATTTTCAATAAGATACCCCCTCCCTCCAAAACCTACCGTGGCTCCCCATCACCTATGGCATCAAAATCTTCGCCACCTCCTTCACTCACTGCTGTGGGATCCGGGGGTCTGGGCTGGGAATATTGTGTTACTGCCAAGGATAGGCTAGGCCCTACTTGGCCCTTGACACAGGATTTGAAGACTAAACAAATAGGGTGTTGCCAACAAGTGCAGAAGTGCTTGCTAGGGAAGCAGGAAAGGGAGCAGACAGGGCTGAGTACTGTGCGTGGACCTGGGAGAGGGGTCTTAGCAATCCATTTCAGTTTTCCCTGTAACCTAAGTCCCCCCATCCTCTTTCCCTTCGTGGTTGGCTCCTTTTCTCCTCACACGATGTGTGGGCAGCCCCCCCCCC
>CM052900.1:78176703-78225295 GCA_028534135.1 Potos flavus | reverse complement strand
GTTCACATAAAAACCTGTATACAAATGTTAATAGTGGTTTATTCATGGAAACAATCCAAATAGATAAACTATGGGGTTTACTCACACAATGAAATATACTTACTCAGCAAAAGAAGGAATGAGTTACTGAACATATGAAATAAACTAGATGAATTGCAATGCAGTACGATAAGTGAAAGAAGCCAGACTCAAAAGGATTCATTCTGTATTATTCGATTTGTATGACATTCTGGAAAAAGTAAAACATGTAGGGGTAGAAAAGAGATCAGCGATTGCCCGGGGTGGGGGGGGGGGTGTGATTGAAGCAGCGATTGCCATCTCTGAGATGGGAAGAACTGATGGCCCATAAAGGAGGATCAGGGAATGAGGGTGGTGGAAGGGTCCTAGGTCTTCCTTGTGCGAGTGCTTACACAACTGTATGTGTTTATCAAAACTCATAACTGTACACTTTTAAAAAGGGCACATTTTATTAATTTATACCTTAATCAATGACCAAAGAAAGTAATATTCTAATGCAAGTTATTATTAAGAGTCATCTACCTAAGAGCTCAAATAATGACTTAAATTCACATCTGAGATAATCTAGTTCATAACTTTGTTTCTTGTACATGTTCTCAAATGCCTCCCATAGCAGCCCTGCGAGGCGGCGGGGCCAGCCTCTCTCCTCTTTACCCGAGGAAGCTCGGAGCCGTTCACTTATTTGATAATGTCATGTAACCAACTGCCATTTGAACTTAGTTTCCTAAATTTTGTTCTTTCCTCTTTCAAGGCCATCATGCTGTTTAGAAGTTTTAAGTAACGTCCAATAAAGAGCCCCCAAAATAAAAAATAAAATAAAAACCTACTGATTTGGAGCGGGAACAGCATCAGACAAGTGGATTTTTTTGGAAATCCTGATTTGCCTTTCCCTAGCACCCCACACAGGATCCTCCGAGCCCTCCTGGCTCAGTGAAGACTGCTGTCCCCTGCCTGGGGACCGCAGTGTGACTCAGGCGGCAGGATGAGGCCTCTCTGGCTGTGGGAAGAGAACACGGGGACGTCATGACTTCCAGAAATTGGTCCCCTTGCAACTCACCAATAGCGCCCTTCCCCAAGGCCACGGCGGTGGCGGACCCAGCCACTAGAGCCCCACTCCAGGATAAACAGCGGAAGTAGGATGACAAGACACCTAATCAAGGAAGACTGGGGAAACAGGTGCAGGTGCTGAGCAGTTAAATACTACTTTGTCTTAATCTGTGCATCAGAAAGATCGTGCTGATTCATGTCTGTCTTTTTACAGAGCTTCAGTTATTAATATCTGTGTTGCACTTTAGAATGAAGTGTTTTCACACGCATGAGGTTGCCTGATTCCCCTTACAGAGAAAATGATATTCCCGTCATCCTCATCTGCCGGTGAGAAAATAAAGACCCAGAGAGCTAAGCTAAACGTAGCTGTCCGAATCAAGCTCAGATCCAGCTAAAAATTGGTGGAGCGGGACTTGAACCCATCTTCCATATCCAAAGTCCACATTCTTCTTTTCACATCATTGCCTCTTACCTTTACTTCCAGCAGGCAGACTGCCTGCCTACTCCAAGCACATGGCCTGGGGAAGCATCGTGAACATTTTGTCCGTGGTAGTGAATCCAGTGGTCTGGAATGTGCCACCAATCAGCTCCTCACAGGCAGCTGTTTTTAATGATGTGCTTGTCATTCATGAATTTTTTTGTAATCCTCTTCACCTATTTTGCCCCACCCCCCATCCCTGGCAACTACCAGTTTGTTTTCTGAATTTGAGAGTCCATTTGTTTGTTCATTTGTTTTATTTTTTAGATTCCACTTAGGAGTAAAACCACATCGTATTTGTCCTTCTCTGTCTGACTTACTTCATTTAGCACAGTACCCTCTAGGTCCATCCATGTTGTTGCAAGTGGCAAGGTTTCATTCTTTTTTATGATTGAATAATATTCCGTTGTATATATATACCCACCACATCTTTATCCATTCATCTATCAATGGACCCTTGGGTTGCTTCCGTATCTTGGCTATTGTAAATAATTCTGTAATAAACATAGGGGTGCATATATCTTTTCAAACTAGTGTTTTCATTTTCTTTGACTAAATATCCAGTAGTGGAATTACTGACTTATATGGTATTTCTACTTTTAATATTTTGTGGAACCTCCATACTGCTTTCCACAGTAGCTGCACCAGTTTACATTTTCACCCACAATGCATGAGGGTTCCCTTTTCTCCACATCCTTGCCAACACTTGTTATTTCTTGAGTTTTTTATACTAGCCATTCTGACAGGTGTAAAATAATATCTCAATGTGATTTCGAGTTACATTTCTCTAATGAGTGATGTTGAGCACCTTTTCATGTATCAGCCATTTTTTAATCTGATTATTTTTGGTGTTGAGTTGTAGAAGTTCTTTATCTATTTTGGATATTAACTTATTGGATAGGAAATGTACAGATATCTTCTCCCATTCAATTGGTTGCCTGTTTTGTTGATTGTTTCTTTTACTGTGCAAAAGCCTTTTATTTTGCTGTAGTCCCAATAGCTTACTTTTGCTTTTGTTTTCCTTGCCTGAGGAGACATAGCCCTAAATATGTTGCTAAGGGTGATGTCCAAGAAATTACTGTCCATGTTTTCTTTTAGTGTTATGGTATCTGGTCTCACATTTAGGTCTTTAATGCACTTTGAGTTTATTTTTGTGTATGGTGTAAGAAAGTGGTCCAGTTTTCATGATACTGTTTGTTAAGACTGTCTTTCCCCCATTGTATAATCTTGTCTTCTTTCTCACAGATTAATTGACCATATAAGTGTGGGTTTATTTCTGAGCTCTCTATCCTGTCCCATTGATCTATGTGTCCATTTTTGCGTTAATACCATGCTGTTTTGATTACTAAAACTTTGTGGCATATCTTAAAATCTAGGATTGTGATATGTTCAGGTTTGTTCTTCTTTCTCAAGACTGGCTATTTGGAGTCTTTTGTGGTTCGATACAAATTTTAAGATTGTTTATTCCAGTTCTGTGAAAAATGCTATTGGTATTTTGATAGAGATTGCACTGAATCTATAGATTGTTTTGAGTAGTATGAACATTTTATTTTTAGATTTTTATTTATTTATTTGACAGAGAGAGAGATCACAAGTAGGCAGAGAGGCAGGCAGAGAGAGAGGGGGAAGCAGGCTCCCCGCAGAGCAGAGAGCCTGATGCGGGGCTTGATCCCAGGACCCCAAGATCACGACCTGAGCTGAAGGCAGAGGCTTTAACCCACTGAGCCACCCAGGCGCCCCAGTATGAACATTTTAATGGTATTAATTCTTCTGATCCACGAGCACAATATATCTTTCCATTTGTTTGTGTCGTCTTCAGTTTCTTTCATCTGTGTCTTACAGTTTCCAGAGTGTGTCTTTTCACCTCCTTGCTTGAATTTATTGCTGGATATTTTATACTTTTTGGTGCAGTTGTAAATGGGATTGTTTCCTTAATTTCTCCTTCTGTTATTTCATTATTAGTCTATAGAGGCACAACAGATTTTTAAATATTAATTTTGCATCCTGCAACTCTACTGAATTCATTTATTTGTTCTAATTGTTTTTTGATGCAGTTTTTTAGGGCTTTCTGTATGTAGTATCATGTCATCTGTAAATAGTGAAAGTTTTACTATTCCTTACCAATTTGGATGTCTTTTTTTGTTCTTGTGTAATTGCTGTGGCTAGGACTTCCAGTATTATATTGAATAAAAGTGGTGAGAGCAGCCATCCTTGTCTTGTTCCTGACGTTAGAGGAACAGCCTTTAGTTTTTCCCCATGGAGAATGATGTTAACTGTGAGTTTTGTCATATATGTCCTTATTATGTCAAAGTATTTACTCTAAACCCATTTTGCTGAGAGTTTTTACCATAAACGGATGTTGTATTTTGTCAAATGCTTTTTCTGCATCAAGGTGATCATATGGTTTTATTCTTTTTCATTTAAATGTGATGTATCACATTGATTGGTGAATATTGAACCACCCTTGCAGGCCTGGAGTAAATCCTACTCGATTGTGGTGAATGATTCTTTTAATGTATTATCGAATTCAGTTTGCTAACATTTTCTTGAGGATTTTGGCATCCATGTTCGTCAGGGATATTGGCCTGTAGTCTTTCTTTTCTTGTGTCTTTTTCTGGTTTTGGTATCAAGGTTATGCTGCCCTCACAGTATAAATTTGGAAGCACTTCTTCCTCTTTAATTTTTTGGAATAGTTTAAGAATAGGCATTAACTCTTCTTTAAATGTTTCATTGAATTCACCTGTGAAGTTGTTTGGTCCTGGGAACTTTTGTTTTTTGGAAGCTTTTTGGCTACCAGTTCAATTTCGTTACTAGTAATTGATACTAGTTCCAATTTCTATTTCCTCCTAATTCAGCTTTGGAAGATTGCATGTTTCTAGAAATTTATCTATTTCAATTTGTTGGCGTATAATTTTTCACAGTATTCTGTTATATTCTTTAAAGATTTTATTTATTTGAGAGAGAGAGCACAATCACGGGAGAGGCAGAGGGAGAAGCAGGCTCCCTGCTGAGTAGGGAACCTGACGCCGGGCTCGATCCCAGGACCCCGGGATCATGACCTGAGCCAAAGACAGATGCTTAACCAATTAAGCCGCCCAGGTGCCCCTCTGTTATAATTCTTTATGCTTTTGTGGTGTCGGTTGTTTTTCCTTTTTTATTTCTAATTTTATTTGAGTCCTCTCTCTCTCTCTCTCTTTCTCTTTCTCTTTGAGTCTGGCTAAAGGTTTATCAACTTTATCTTTTCAGAGAACCAGCTCTCAGTTTCATTGATTTTTTCTTTTGTTTTTCTCTATATATTTCTGCTCTGGTCTTTATTATTTCCTTCCTTCTACTAGCATTGAGTTTTGTTCTTTTTCTAGCTTCTTTAGGTGTAATGTTGAGTTGTTTGATATTTTTATGGTTTCTTGAGTTAGGTCTTTATCACTATAAACTTTCCTCTTAGATCTGCTTTTGTTGTGTCCCGAAGATTTCGGACTGTTGTGTTTTCATTTCCATTTGTCTCCCATGTATTTTTTTATTTCCTCTTTGATTTCTTGGTTGACACATTGGTTGTTTAGTAGCGTGTTGCTTAGCTTCCATGTGTATGTGTTTCTTCCAGTTCTTTCTTGTAATTGATTTCTGGTTTCATGCCACTGTGTTCAGAGAAGGTGCTTAATATGATTGCAATTTTTTTAAAGATTTAATTCTGCATCAGGCAGAGGGGGAGGGGGAAACAGACTCCCCGCTGAGCAGAGAGCCTGACGTGAGGCTCGATCCCAGGACCCTGGCATCGTGATCTGAGCCAAAGGCAGACACTTAACCGACTGAGCCACCCAGGTGCCCCAATTTCAATTTTCTAAATCTACTGAGACTTGTTTTCTGGCCTCACATGTGATCTGTCCTAGAGAATGTTCCATGTGCAGTTGAAAAGAATGTGTATTCATGAATCTTTTAAACCAATTTATATTTATTTATTGAAACCCATTAAATCTTTTGGAGGAAGTAAGCTCTTTGAGTATTACCCTGCCCTCTACAAAATGATATTTCTTTTTTTTTATTTCTCTTGAACTGACCTTTTCCAAATTGCGATAATTGCTTCCTATTCCTACTCTTTCCAGTTCTACAAACAAGTCATTCCAGCCATGCCTTCATGGTTTTATTCACATGCTCTACTCCATCACAGTATTTGGTTTATTGTGAGTTCCCCTTGGTCTTTGTCCAGAGAGGGTAGTTTTGCCAGGAAGACCTCAATTCCGTGGGGGTACCCAGGGCACGGACTTCAGTGCTGAACTAGGCACCTGTGCTTCTGGAAGACTTCCTGATGGTCTGCAAGGCAGGATATAAAGATGTTTCCCTTTAATTACGGATGCTGCTTCCTCAAAAAAGAAGGGGTATAAACTCTGACAGCTGTTTCGTTCTTCAAAACCTGCCTCCTGTCACATTGCATTTCTTCCGTGTTCACTGCTTCCCAACACGTCCCCCCAAATAACCCTAGTCCATGTACCCTCCCACAGGCTGGGGCAGGCCCCCTCCCGCCGTAAGTGTTGGAGCTTCCGTACTGCCTAATTACCTGCCCTGTGGAAGCCAGGAGGGGACTAGCCGCAGCTGGAGCCCAGCTGTAGGGAGATGGAATATTAAGACATTTTCCTTTCTTGCGAGGCCTTGTTAATTCTTCGTGGTGGTGATTAGCCAGTTATTTTTAGCTCCCTCCAAGCTTCCTGGTTAGTATTCAGGGCTGGTTTAGACAGCACGGAGGCACACTCAACATGTTAATGCTCCCATTCCATTTGGTCTCATTGAAGTGAATAAAATGAACTTGCAGGGCGGCCCAGCCTCCCCGGGAGCACCCTCTCCTGCTGCTCCCTGAACCGTTGGCTCCTGTCCAAAGGGCCTGCGGCTCTGGGGCCAGGAACAAAGTCTTACAGGAGGGATCTGGAAAATGAGCAATGTGGGAGCCATAGGAGGAAATGGAAACAGCCCTGCCCCGGGAATGAGGAAACTAAGGTTTAATCCGGACTTTGTCACCAGCTAGCTGTGTAACACTCAGCAAGTTACCTGCCACCAGTAGGATGGTGTGGCTGGGCCCATCAGCCCGCCCGTCCTTTCCAGGACTGAGTTACATTGATTCAGCAGGTCTAAAGCAGTAGCTAAACATGAAGAAGCCCAAGCCTGTGTGAAAACATCTTGAAAGTGAGATGCATGTGCCCTTTTCTTTCTTCCTTTGGTCCATCTGCCTTCCCTTTTCGAGAACTAATTCTTAAATGAAGGGTTGCTCTCATTCCTTGACCCCTCCTCAGCCTCCTTCTCCTCCACATTAAGGCCTGGTGTTCGTTGCCTCCCAGAGAACTCCTAGAGGTGCCGGGCCTGCTCGGGAGCCGCCGTAGATGCAGCAGAAAGGATGTCCGGGGAGATTTGTGCCCTGCAGTGAAGTTGTGTGAACAAGATGGCGGAAGCCACTGGGCTCAAGAAAGCGATCCCGTTCGATCCCGTTTCACCAGCCTAGGAGTGATCAATTCTAAATCAGGCCTCTTCCTGTACTTCCTCAAGTGAATGCTGACTCTAAGCCAGTTCAGAGGGATCTGTCCATAGTCCTTTGGCCAGAAGTTCACTTCATTTTGGTGCAGTGGCAAGGCCAGCCCTCCCCCTGGGATGCCTTTCCTCCTCTGTAACAGGCCCTCCTTCACTGCCCACCCCCACCCCACACCCCCCTTCCCACCCCGTTCCATGCTGCCATTGAGAGCTGGGCTAGCAGGCACCGCTCAGCCCCTCTTCCAGTCTTCCTCCAGGGCATAGCTCTCCCGGACTGACTTCTGGCTTTTTCATTGCCAGATCATGGTATGAAAGTCACTTCTGGAATAAGTTGAGAGCCTAACAGGCGTGGGACAGTCAAGCATCGCTGACCTATGGCTGTGAGGTGAACACTGGAGTGCATACGTGTTCACCTTGAAAAAGTTTCCACCTCTTCTCCCAGGGCTGTGCCTCCGTTGACTAGTAATCCCTCAGGGGGCAGTTAAGATACCTGTGCCTGGGACAAGGACTTCTAGTACAACAGGCTGGCTGCCTCTGCAGGCCTGGCTCAGGCCAGACCGGTCCTCTCCGGCTGCGATCCGGGCAGCCTTACCTGGCCTTACCTCCCGCTAGGTCCTTCTGTACCAAATAGGGGCTCCACCCAGCCACTGCGGTGGGAGGGATCTTGAAACCGCTGCGGTTGGCACATGGGTCAGGCAAAGCCAAGCCCAATAAATCATTTTTTTAAGGGCTCTCTCTGTGAGCGGGTCTTACTTAAAGGGACCCCAGCTGTTTGACCCTTGCCCCTCCCTCTCTGAGTTTTAACGCTTAGAACTACGCATTTTACTGGAATCATAAACAGCACCCAATGCCACAGCAGGTGCACCTGGGCCCTTGGTTAAATAATAAATGTGGTCTGCTTCGTTTCCTCTTCCCCCAGTCGGGCAGGCCCCTGAGTGGCTGGGGGAGGGGCAGCTGTGCAGAAGCCAGGGGTTGTATGGCTTTAAGAGACTCAGGGAGGGGGTGTTCTCACCTTGGACTCGGAGAGTACAGCGTGGATATTGATGCACACAGCCATTCGTCCACACCTACACGGTGTGGGGCCCAGTTCAAATACCAGTTTTCTAGCTGTGTGCTCTTGGGCAGGCTGCTTCATTGTTCTGAGTCTGTTTTCTCAACCGTGCAATGAAAGCACCCGTATCGGGGGTAATCCTGATGAGCCACTGAATAAAGGGGGGCTGTGCTCCCTCCGTCGGAACTCTGCCCACTGCCGCCTGGTTGCGGTGGAAAATCTGCCTTTGAGACCAGTGATAAAACAGAGTTTTGGAATACCTTGCCCCCCACAAGGAGGGCTTCTATCAGAAAGACAGAAAAGATGTGTTGAAAGGATGTGGAGAAATGGGAACCCGCATGCACTGTTGGAGAGAATGTAAGATGGGCAGCCACCATGGAAAACAGCATGGCAGTTCATCCGGACATTCCAAATAGAATTACTGTGTGATCCAGCAAGTCCGCTTCTGGGCCTACAGGTTTCCCGGCTACCTGAGAGAAGTGTTTCTATGAAAACATTCATAAGCTGAAATGGCAGAAAGCAAAGAGGTCATTGCCATTAATTTATACGGAAAATTTTTTAGCCATTCCCAGATCCAAAGAGTAACCTCTCTTAGGCTCTTCTGATGACTTAGGATGCATCTTGCTAACGGATGCACAAAATAAATCAAGACACATCACAGACGCTCACAGACACAGTTCAAGGCCGAGGCGGCTTGAGGCTGAGATGCTGACTGTAGCTCCCGGGGGAAGGAGTACGAGGGGCCACCCTTGCTGCCGGCGGGTGAGGTGCCTCTCTAAAGGCTTGTTGCAAAACACACGCTGAATGCTCTGCTTACTCTTCACCTTTTTTCATAAAAGCAAAAATCCTCGGATGTCTTTGGGTTACCAAAAAGAGGTACTAATTGTAGGTCTCTTATAAAAGCAAAGTGCCCAGATGCAAAGCTTCAAAAAGGGGGCATACCCGTATACCCAAAAGAATTGAAATCAGGGTCTTGAAGAAGGGTTTGTGCACCCATATTCATAGCAGCAGCAGTCATGATAGCCAAAGGGTAGAAGGGCCCCAACTGTCTGTTGACGATGAATGGATAAACAAAATGTGGTAGATGCGCACAGTGAAATATTATTCAGCCTTAAAAAGGAAAAATTCTGACACCGGCTACAACACAGATGAAAGCTGAGGCCATTATGTTAAGCGATAACCAGTTACAAAAAGACAAATATTGTATGATTCCCCATATAAGAGGTACTTGGAGCAGTTAAGTGGAATGGTGGTTACCAGGGGCTGGGGCAGGAAAGAATGGGGAGTGGCTTAACTGATACAGTTTTAGTTTGGCAAGATGAAAAGAGTTCTGGAGGGGCGCCTGGGTGGCTCAGTTGGTTAAGCGTCCGCATTCGGCTCAGGTCATGATCCCAGGTTCCTGGGATTGAGCCCCGCAATGGACTCTGCTCAGCGGGGAGCCTGCTTCTCCCTCTCCCTCTGCAGCTCCCCCTGCTTGTGTGCGCACTCTCTCTCTCTCTCAAATAAAATAAAATCTTTAAAAAAGAAAAAAGAAAAGAGTTCTGGAGATGGGTGTCACAACAGTGTGTGTGCAATTAACACAATTGAACCACACACTTAAAAATGGCTAAGGGTAATTTCAGTGTTGTATGTATTTTACCAGAGAGACAGACCAACAGACTGAGTTAAAGTTTTGGAGCAAACTAATAAAGATTAGAGCAGAGGGACGCCTGGGTGGCTCAGTCAGTTAGGCATCTGCCTTCGGCTCAGGTCATGATCCCAGGGTCCAGGGATCGAGCCCCACATCGGGCTCCCTGCTCGGCGAGGAGCCTGCTTCTCCCTCTGCCTGCTGCTCCCCCTGCTTGTGCTCTCTCTGTCTCTGACAAGTAAATAAATAAAATCTTAAAAAGAAAAAAAACTCTTAAGATTAGAGCACAAATAAATGATTTAGAAAGTAAAAAACAAAACAAAAGCGATAGAGCGAAATGACAGTGACAGTAGCGACCAGTAACAGGCTCTTCCAGCCAGGATGGGCACAAGGGTGAGGCCCTGATCGTTCCAAACTGGAGCTGCTGGTCCCTGGTCAGTGCTGTTGGCCGAGTTGTGACCTCACTTTCGAGAGTCTGCAAATGAAACAGGGTGCATGTGTGTGTGCAAATACAGACCTTTCCTTTGTTTTATTCTCTCTACAGTTGTAGATGATAACAGTAATTACAGTATTAAATGCTGTTAAGCATTAACCTGGGCTTTGTGTATATCATCGCTTTCAGTTTTTCCAGCAATCTAATTAAGTAGGTGTTCTTAGCCTCAATTTACAAGTGGGTGATGCAGAAGTCCGGGGGACTAAGTCAGAATGGCATGAGCTGTGTAATTAGCTAGCTAGTGCTGGCACATAGCTTCAGTCGTCATGATGGTGTGCGCGAGGCGCTGGGGGCAGAGGTGTGCCTGGAGCTGCCCCGGGGTCCCTGGGGACATACACAGTGACAGAGACTCAAAGCAGAGCCTTGAGGTTACGGAAGGGGGCATCACAGGGACTCGGGAGTTCACGAAAAAAAGACACTGAATTGGCAGGAGAGAGAGACGTAAAGGAGGCCAAAAGCCTAGGAGACGGGAGGGAAATAGTAGATCGCAATGGAAAAACAGTATTCATTAGGGGGAAAGGGAAGCGCAGTTACAAACAAGATTTCCTACTGTGGATGAAAGGTTATCGGGCTGGGAAAACCCTCTGGAGGGAGTGCTATCGTAAGCACATTAAACCCACATAATAATAGCTAATATTTACTGAACCCTGATTGTGTGCCAGGCCCAGTTCTAAGGTCTTTATGTACCATGGTGCATTTAGTCCTTGCAACCGGCCGATGAGGTGAGCCCTGTCCATTGTACTCATTTTTTATATGGAAAAACGAAGGCTCAGCGAAGTCAGGTGACTATAGTCCCCCGTCTCAGAGACAGCAGAGCCAGGATCTGGATCCGGACGGTGTGACTCCAGAATGCAAAACCCCCCGTTCCCACGCTGTGTGGTTTGGTGATACGGACTAATCATCCAGCCAGAATTATTTTATTTAGCCACGCACATATAAGTACCAGCGTTGTTTGGTCAGAAATTCGTTATTTTAGGACTGGCTGCCAATGTTCATATTTTGTGCGTTGTACGTGTTGCAGATGTCACAAAAGGCCTGCAGATGAAAGTGAGGAGCTGTAAGGGGAGGGGCGGTGAGGGGCCAAGGCTTAGAATGGTAATAATGCTCGCTCACTGTTGTTTCGAACAATAAATCATGACTTCACCCCCCGTATTCACCATAGACATCTTGAGGGGAGCTCGCAGAGATCAGAGGGACCTAAATTAGGCAGGAGGGGGTGTTTTCAAGTGACAGAAACCCAACTCCAAGTAGGTTGAGCAAAGAAGAAAATCTATTGGCTCATCCGCGAAGCTTCAGGAATGGCCTGGAGCGGAATCAGCGAAGAAACACAGAAACTGACGCAGAGACTTCATGAGGCACCAGTCCCTCATTAAGGCTCCACACTAACCTTAGATCATTTTTGCTTAAAATGTGGCCAAAGGCCAGTTGCATGAGAATTGCCTGGAGGGGGAGGGGGAAGAGCATGTTAAAAATGTAAATTTCCGGAAAGGAAATTCTAGACCTAGGAAATCCATCTCCCTGGGGATGGGGCCCAGGTGACTCTCGCAATTCAAAATTTGAGAACCAGTGACTAGGTGACAACAGCAACAAAGTGTGTCATGTGATCTGGTCCCGTGCCATGCTGTCCCACAGAGACCATGCTCCTTTGCTGATACCTCACTGAGTAGTTACACAACAGTGTGATGAACTGAAGCCTGTTCCCCCACCGGACGGTGGGCTTCCTGAGAGCAGAAACTCCACCTGTTGGTACAGGTGCAGGCCCTCCATCGTATCCCCCTTGAGCTAAACTCAGTGTCTGGTGCACGGTGAGCGCTCAAGAAGTATTTACTGAATGAACGAGTCAGTGAATGAATGAATGGCTACAATGACTTCTCGTCCACGGAGTACTCCCACATGCTTTGCTCATTTAATCCCCACAGCAATGTGGATTGGAGTGTAGACATTACTATTTCATTTTTCAGGGAAAGGGAGAAAGTGACTTGCTCAAGTCACGTGCAGAATAAATGGTCCCTCAGCGCTCATCCGGGGGTCTTCTGAGGGGCTTGTGCACGCAGGGCCGCACGGAGTCCACAGAGTTGGCGGGTCACCATAAGGACGTCCTCGGAAAGGCAGAGGTGGCACACGCCGTCCCACTCCGCAGCTGATCCGCAGGCCTCTTTCCTGGGCACTTCTTTGATTTTATGGATCTCTTCCTCGCTCAGCTCAACCTCTTCAGCTATGTTATATTGCACGGACTCCTCTCTGCAGGGCGGCAAAGACAGAGAGTAAGAGAAAGAAGGATCCAGTTGTTCAGGGACCTATAAACAGGTCTGACCAGCAGACGACGGTCAAAGAGCCTCACGTTACACCCAAATATCCCCAGGCCCAGTCTGCTGTCGGTGCACCCCAGATGGGAACCACACCCACATCTAGCAGTGGAGGCACAGCCCTGGCCGCCATTAGGATGACAGCAAGTAGCACCAACCACCTGTGAAGATGGATGGAACCCCGATGTGTTGTGTCGTTTAAGGTGTCACCGAGTATTCGCTTGGCCCCTCTCGTGCTCCTAGCACTCTGCCGGGCACCGGGGAGGGAGAACGAGAATGGGCGACTCCGACGCTTGCCTGGAGGAGCACACGGTGTCCTTCATGTTGGGAAGAATGCGAGGTTGTGGCACAAGAAGAGCAATCAAAGCATGCGTGACATGCTGGTTTTAATGCCGTGGGATGTCAGGAGTGAGCTGCTTGGGCCAGAGGGCAGAGGAAGTGTCATGGAAAATGTGACTGAGTCTGGAGACGGTTGTAATTTTGAAAGGCTGTGGACAAGGGGAACATTCCTGAGAAGGCAAGAATGAGGCCCCAGAGATTCTGGCCGGCAGCAAGAGTCAGCGAGATGGTGGTCTGTGTATTCCTTCTACAATGGCCTCTGCCCCTCGCTAGCTTGTGCATACATCTCTCCTTTCAATGGGAGGCTCATGATTATAATAGATACTTTAAAGTAATAAACATCTCAATCATCTACTTCATAGGATTGTTGTTGTAAGGATTAAATGAGTTAATATATGGAAGGAGCTTTTTTTTTTTTTTGGAGAGAGAGCGAGCGAGCAAGCACGCACACAGGCACAGGCAAGGGAGAGGAAGAGAGAGAATCCCAAGCAGGCTCCAGGCCTAAGTGCATAGACTGATGCGGGGCTCGATCTCACAACCCTGAGATCATGACCTGAGCCGAAATCAAGAGTCAGATGCTTAACCAACTGAGCCACCCAGGGGCCCTGGAAGGAGTTTTAAAGTGCTGGGTTTAAATAAATAGTAGCGATCATCATTCAACAGCATTCCAGGCGCTCCTGCTCTGTGGTAGGCAGGCAGGCAGTGTGGGAGGGGCAAAGGACAAGATCCTTCCTCGAGAAGGTCACCCAGGAAGGAGAACAGAAAGCCAGGTAACCCAAATACAGCACAAATGCAAGTGCTAAGTACGTGACAGAGGAGAACACGGGAACTGCGAGACTCAGGGACGGTTGCCACTAAGCCTGCCTACGGGCATCCCGGGAAGACTTCCCAGGAGAGGTGATGACTATGGATTCCAAAGTGAGAAGTTTCTCAAATGAAGAGGGGAAGGGGGAACTGCCAAGCAGTAGAAGTACCAAACATAGTGTAGAGGCTGTGTGGCATGAGAATTTGCACTGGAGAGTTAGGTCCGTAAGGGTCTGGAGGACCTTGGGTCGCAAGGGAAGTAATTACGGGACTTAAGAAGGGGCCGGGGAGGCTGGTAGAGTCCGGATCTGAGCACGCAGTGCCCTTGCCTCCCTGGACCTTGTTTCTTCAGCCATAGGAAGGAAGCTGGGAGAGCCAACCCCCACCCCACTCTGAGAAATGATGAGCATCGAGCATGGGGATTCCCTCCCCACTCTACTCCCCCACCCTCACCTTGCCCACCAGATTTATACCATGCCAGGCCAGCCACGATGCTGCAGAGAAGGACAGGGTAGTAGACACATTGTTAAATCATTTACTTGACACACATTTCCTGAGCACCTGCTAGATGCAGGCAGTGGTGAATAAGGGCAAATAAGGTTGTAAATGCCGAGCCCAGACTCCTAAAAATGGGACAGGAAGGGACCTGCGGAGCTCAGTCTGGTGGCCCGGGCAAAGATGGCAGCCATCTCTTTGAGCAGAATGAATGATGCCGTGTGCAAGGGCATGTGCCTCGGGGTGGGGTGGGGTGGGGTGGGACTTGGGGTAAGGCTCCCTCCCGCCCTTCTTCCTGGGGTGGCCTGCCTCCCCTGTCAGCCTTCCCATGAACAGAGATTTTCACCACTTGCAGCGGAAGCGGGTATTCACGGGAATCTGTAAGCAGAAACCCGGCAGAATGTGTGGGGACCCTGGCCCAGTCCCAGGCTCCCACAAGACAGGCAGACTAACAGCCTCCGTAGTTTGTAGAAGTTTAGGTAAATATAAATGCCCTGGTTCCCGGGCGCTAGAAATCCCACTCCATCAGTGCTCTAAAATCAGCCTGTCGGGCATTGTCCAGGGTAAAGGAGTGCTTTCTTTGTTAAATCTTTTAATCCTGCTGTCTCTTATCTTGCCCACTCCCCTACATTCCCACAGATTCCTAGGGAGCCCTCTTTCTGTTCTGATGCGGATTTATCCGACTGGAACCAGCTGAGGTCCAGGAACAACTGGAAAGTAATGGGCTGGAGGGGTTGCTGTCCTGTGCCCAAAGACAAAGGCTTAATATGGGCGGAGCCAGGGTTGGGACCAAGTTCAAGGTCTGGGACAGCAACTCCCCACAGGCTGTTCCTGGAAGCTGCTGGCTGAGACACTCCATCCCAGCTCTCAGTTGTTCTTAGGACCCAGCCTGTCGGAGCCCAGGCCCTTGCTCACCCACCACATAACCACCTCCAGGGTGTCCCCAAGAGTGATACTTGGTTGTCGGGCACCTGTGCTTTCCTCACCCTGCTGCTGCTGTATAGGAACCCTCCTTTCCCCATTCACCAGCTGTAGGTTCAAGATAATGTGACAAGTAGGGACAATACCTACATTATAGAATTATTGTGAGGTTTAAATTAGATATTATACATAAGCCATACGGTAGATGCTTGGTAACCGTGGGACTCGTTCTCTCTTTCTTCCCGGTAGTTTGACACTCAGCCAGCAAAAATGTTGAGTATCTACTCTATGCGTAGGGCTGTGTTAAGCACTGTGAAATATACACTAGAGGTATACACCACATGGTTTCTACTCCTCATTCGGTCAACTCAAGGATCAGAAAATAGGTATTATAGGCTTGCTTTGGGCCCGGGATCATCTAGGAACAGTGACAAATGACAATATGCATGAGTGTGACACCATCCCGTCCCATGAGACTCTTACTCGGGGCAGATAATATATCACGAGAAAAGTTAAATTATAATATAAAGACCTTACACTGCTTGAGAGAACAAATCCAAAAACCAGGCGATGTGTACAATTCACTGCTAAGTAGCAGGAGTGGTCTAGAAGGGAGGGGCACTCAGGCTAGATATCTGGGGCTCAGGAGGCCAATGGAGAGGAGAGAGTGGGGCTGGGATCCCCAATTTCAGAACTGGGGTTTTAGTTGTTGTGGTTGTTGTAGTTGCGGTCAAGAGAAGAGGCTAAATCGTGTGGCATGGACCACATTGTAGGTCAAAGATGGTGGGGTCTGAAACCTGAATAAAACAATTAACTTCCTTTGTCCCTTCCCTGCTGAGCAAGCTGGAACAAGTGTCTTAACCTCTCTGTCTCTTTTTCTGCAAACAAGAGTAATAGTAGTTTCTACCTCGTGGAGTTCGAAAGAGTAAATAAGATATTTTCATATATATCACTTGACATAGCATCAGGCACTTACATATCAAGACGCTAACATTTGTTATTAGTTATAATATAAAGAGAAACTATGGTATTGTTTTTTTGGAAACGCACCCCAGCTTAAGCCTTGAAACAAGCCTTCTTGTTTGCTAGGAAAGACCTGACCACGGCCATCGTATGTGAATTCAAATTTTTAAAACCACTTTTCCTATTTTATTTGTTCATTTATTCGATTTGGGGCTCCAAAACCCGAGCCACTCAGGAGAGGAAGACTCCTGAGTTTTCATTTATCTCAAAACCCATTTCCCCTCTTCCACCAGATTCTGGGGAAATACATGCATGCGTCCTGGGTGCACAAGACTGGGCAGCACGGGGCATGCCTGCCTTCTCAACCTGGCCAGTCTCGGCCTGGACCCGGCTCTGAGTGGGCAGATTTCAGTCCTTCTATTTCTTCTCCTGGCGAGACTTATCAGAGGGGCTCAAAGAACTCAAGGTCGTTGTCTCTCATCCATGATAAGTGAGAATGAGCTTAGCAAGGTTACTCAAAATCCACATTCTGCTCAACGTGCTCCTTAAACAAACTCTTTCCTGGAATCGCTAACAGGCCCTGACACCGAGGGTTCTGGAGCCTTCCACCTCCTCCCACGCTGGTGGGTGGATCAGTGAGGAGAGCCAAAGGGCAGCGGGCGAAGAGAAGGGAGAGGAAGAGGGAGGAGGAGGAAGAAGGGGATGCCCAGGCTGAACCATTAGTCTATGAATAATTGAGAGTTGACTCTATTTGAAAATTGGCTTTGAGAATGGTTTGGCCAGAGTGGGGGCCCCAGAGACTCCATTCCAGCCTCATCATGGCAACCACAGGACCAAGAGCCAGGCATGCAAGGTGCTTTCCTAAATGGCAACAGCTGTTGCCCGCATCACCCAGAGGAAGGTGTTTCAGGGGGTCAGGAGGCCCTGTGAGCTCCTTCAGCCATACCTTCGGGGGTGGGGAAAGGCTCTGAGTCCAGGGCCCACACAGCCCTCAAGGACAGCGCTCTTCCACCAGCGAGGCCCGCCAACACGGGGAGGGACAAGTGAGCTGGGCCTTTGGCTTAAAGACCTGAATCTTGGAGCCTTGGGAAAGCGTTTGCAGCTTCCTTCGGTTTTCCTTTCTATCCTCTCTGACAGACTTTCATGGGAATTAGGCTCAGGGGGGGAATGGTATGTGCCGCAGGTAGAGACTCGCCATTTCACGGCCATGTTGGCACAAAGCCCCCATTGTGAGTGAACCAGAAGGCTGGGTCCTGTTGCGTCTGTGGGCGGGGTGGCAAGCTCGGTCTATCTGAACACTCAATCTGCTAGTTCTCCAGCCAAGGAGTTGTTTGCTTTTACGGTCTGTGGTGTCACCTCACTCACCCAGAAAGAGGCAGTCAGAGGTTTGCAGGGGGAAGGCTGGGGCTCTCTTTAAGCTGTGTGACTTCACTAAATACCTCAGCTTCTGTTCCCTCTTCTGTGGAAAAAAAAAAGTCAAAAACGTTTCCACTCAGAATTGTCGAGAGGAATATGGAAGATCAAAATTCTTACGGCGTCTAGCATAGCCCCTGACAGACTTCAGTCAGGGAAATTGTTTTTCCCGCTCACATACCGGGTGACAGTACCAGTGTTTGTGGTCTCTTGACAGGTGGCCCGATCCTTTCTGAAGTGTGGTCCCCAGACAGGAGCAGCTGCTGTCCCAGGGCCATCTGTTCAATTATGCTGTTCTGTATTGTTCTGCGAATGGAGGCGACCCCCCATATGAAGTCTTTGGGGCTTCTGCCCTACAGGACAAGAACCCTTCTCTGTTTCTGAAAAAGAGCAGCCCAGATTCAAAGCAAGGGAAACCGTGAAAAGCAACAAAATATCATGGGGACCCTCAGCTACTCTGAAGGTCAAACCATGGAAATTGGGATAAGACAACCATTTTCCTCAGGCAGCCGGAACGCCGAGCCAAACAGAACTCAAGGGACACCCAGAAGGAAGAGCATCCCTTCCAGTCGTTTCTTTGGTTGATTTGTCAAGAGCCTAGGACACAGAGTAAACTTGGCGAGAGAGGTGCTAGGGACGTGAGTCGGGGCACAGGGTTTGAGAGGGAAGGCCCTTCAGCCTGCCCGACCTTTCTGAGAGGAAGCTTCGAAGAGACAGTGATTCAGGGCTGGTGGCAAGAATGGCCCCCACTTCACTGATTTACCTGAATGATTGTTTAATTCTTCTAGGCGTTCGGTATCGGATAGTTGTGGACCTCTGCCAAGAAGAGGCAGAGGAGACAGAACAGAGGGTGCTGCTGAAAAGTATGTGGGACGAGCTCCTTGTCCCTCAGGCCGCAGGGGGGCCATATCCAGAGCTGCCCCTGCCTGGAAGGTGGTGTCAGGCGGGGAGTCAGGACTCTGCAGACTATTCCCAGTCTCTTTCCTCTCCCTGAGGTGCCAGTGAGGAAGCAGCCCTCCCTCCAGACCAGCTCCCCTTGGCTCCCCTTCCCCGGGCATCTGTCTCCCCAGGGCAGCCAAAGGAGGTGAGCTCATTTTTAGAAGCCGAGAGGCAGCTCTGACCCCATCTTGCCAGTTATTGCTGGAGTGGGACAGTTGAATCCAGGCAGGGCATCGAGCTGGCACCAGGCCAGCCTCGAAATCGGGCAAATCTGCTGACTCATCTCCCTCTTCCAAACAAGCCCCGGGAGCTGGCATGCAGGAAGCAGCCCCGAGGAGTCTGATGGCTGACGGCGTGGGCCACCTGGCAGGGACCAACGGAGAGTGGGGGGAGCAGCGGCTCTCGGCGGGAGCCGCCATCCACCTGCCACCCCAGTTCCACTAACTGCCACGGGGGGCGGGGGGCAAAAGTGTATGCTCACCCGAGGGTTTCAGGGCTTCTTTCACAGGCAGAAACAAGCAGAGCCCAGGAGGGAATGTTGTACTAGGAGCAATGTTATGCTTTGCATGAGAAAAATGGATACCTCGTCTTGAATAATCTCCAAAAATTAGGCTTGCTGTTTGGTGAGGCTTAGTGGCTTCTTTGGGGAAAAGGGCCACACATTAGGGTTTAAAAAATTAGCAGAGAGAGAAGTTTAAAGACCAAAACAGACGTGACCCATCATCCCCTCTCTGCCACCCCCAAAGAGTATCTGGAGATGGGTATGAATGCAAGTACCTGATTAGATAATAAAAGTGTCCAAAAAGGTACACACCTTGCTTATTTCTCTCCCAAAGGCAACCACTTGAAGAACTTTCTTCTGCTTCTCTCTCAGGGGAAAAACGTTTATGTATAAAACTACATATCCTTTTGTGCTTAAATATTTTTGACACTGAAATAGCCTCAAGATTGCACAACTCCTTGGGACACCAAACCCACTGCGTTTTCAGGTACCCTGAGCAAGGACTGCATTCCCAGTGAACAGTACCCATCAGAGTTATGCAATGTGGTAGGAGTGTTGTTTCCACTTCGTAACATACCCCAGAGCTCTTTCCAGATCGACACAGAGATTTATGTCTTAAAAAAAAAAATCTGACTTCACAGATCCCACATTTAGAGGTACCATAATTTACTCAACCAGTGCCTATGGGTGGACAATTTGTTCTTTTTGTTCCCCCCATTGCAAAAATGCTCCAATTAACATCTTCGTGTAGATAGCTTAGCAAACTTTGGGGAACGTCCACAGAATAAATGCTTATCAGCAGGATTCCTAAGCCCCACCCCCACCCCCGGGGTACATACATTTCAACTTTACAGATTTGATCTAATCAGTAACTTCTATAAAGAACAGCTACTCCAAGGAACAAAAGAGTTTCCCTGTTTGAATTCCTCCCTGAAATAAGGTGAAAAGGATGTACCTGACTTTGGAAGGGGACCCCTTGTTACCTCGAGCAGCATTGAGGGTGTGTGCCCAGACTAGGTGAAGAAGAGGGAGGTCAATTGGATGAGGGACAAGAATAAAAGAAATCCTTAAGAATTTTAGAAGGGCTGTCATCCTAACCACTGATAAGGAAGAGAGGAGACAAAGGGGTTATAAAGGCCTGCAGTGAGAGTCAGTGCACCCCAGTTGCGAGTAGCTCAGAAAGTAAGCAAGAGGTCACCTTGGGCTGGAGGCTTTACAGTATTTGCTAGGATTTTCCCAGAGGCTCCCCTCTGGGATGCGTGATTCAGTTACCCAGTGTGGCTACCCGTTAACGACTCATTATTGTCTCTCTTAGGTCCTTGGAGCCCCTCAGGCTCTTAGGATTGACTGGGTTCAACTGGGCGCCTCTCACTTGGAGTCTCCCATGGGGGTGCCCCCATAGGTGGGCTGATGTTTCAACTGGAATTACCCAAAGGAATTTATGATCTCCCCCAGCTTCCTGTAGATTACTGTCCTCCGAATGAGAAGAACCGAGGTTTGGCCATTCTTCTTTGCTTCCCAAGAGGCCCATCCCCATCTCACACTGCCTTGGAGGAAAAGGGGGATTTACTGACTTGAGTACCTTCACTGTCCAGGAGGGTTTCAGGAGCAGCTGGGTCTGGTTGTTAAAAGAATGCTATTAGGAGTTTGTGCCTCCCCATCTCTCAAATTCCCTTTTCTCTCTCTTGACCTCCTTCTCAAATAATGCCACCAAGCTCTCCAGGCTTAAGATTAGCAAGAACCCCCCTTTCTCACAGTAGCTTCAGCTCCATCCTGAAGCTGCCCTTTGGGCTGGCTTGGGTCACAGGCATGTCCCTGGACAGATCACCATGACCAGAGAAGGGACACGCTGGCCAAGCCTCGATCTCGTGCCAACCTCTGGGTCTGGGAGATGGGGTCAGACTTACCCAAATCACAGGTACTGAGACTCAGTCTGAGGATGGGCCGAGACTGGTCCCTTGAATGAAGGTAGGAGAAGGGAGACATTGGAGACTATGGACTCCAGTCACCAACCCAGTGATGGAATCCCTCACACACACCGCCTATGTGAACCCTTAGACATGATCAGTGGGAGGAAGTGTGCTCACAGCCTCTGAAAGCAATCCGTTCCACTCTGGGGCAGCTCTGAGTATAAGTCGTTATAAAGCAAGACAAATACCAACACTCTAATGGTCCCTGTGTGTCAGGCACTGGGCTGTGCATTTTACACACACATTTCAATTTCTTTTCATAATATCCTGTTAAAAGAGTTATTATTATTGAG
This sequence comes from Potos flavus, assembly GCA_028534135.1. Taxonomy (NCBI): domain Eukaryota; kingdom Metazoa; phylum Chordata; class Mammalia; order Carnivora; family Procyonidae; genus Potos; species Potos flavus. Next base: position 78,204,128 of record CM052900.1, on the reverse strand, counting down.
CCCGCTTTAGAGAGGAAGAAATTGAGACTAAAAGCCATTAAGTACTGAGTGTTATACACAACTGATGAATTATTGAACACTACATCTGAAACTAATGATGTACTTACTATATGTTGGCTAATTGAATTTAAATTAAAAAAAAAAAGCCATTAAGTAACTCAGATATGTCAAGGACAAAATCTTCATGGTAAACCTCTACACTATAAAGGTCTGCCCCATTACAGTTTTTACCCATTGACCTTTCTTTGGCCTTTGGAGTTAATTGGATAAGTTCTTCAAGTAGCTATAGGCAGCTATTACGTATGGCCCCAGAGTTCCGTCTTCTCTGGCAAGCATCCCTTGCAGCCTTGTAAACTTGGAATGTAAAATGGTTTGCAGAGGTTTCCCTAAATGCCCTTCTCTGGGCATGCTCAGTGTCCCTCTTAAAATGTGCTTAAAACCAGCCTGCCCCAAATGGGGTCCAACCGGCGTGAAATACTATGGGACCTCCTTCTCGGCTACTGTACATCTGTCAGTGGAACCTCAGATTACCTTTGGGTCTCAAGGAGCCGCCACTGAGGACAGCTCAGATTGTGGAGGGAGTGCTCTTCAAGCCTCATCAAAGCTTCTGGGGAGTCTAGTCGCAGTTCTAACAGGGCAGTTAACGTTTTGAGCCTCGGGGGTAGAGCTTTACTTTTATCCTTGTTCATTTTCACCCAGTTCATTTGGTTTCTTGTCCCAACCACTTCTGGAAATTCTCATTCTGTCCTACACGTCTATCAACTCTCCCAGCTTGGGTCATTCTGAATGAATGATTTTTTTTTTTTTTAAGATTTTATTTATTTATTCAAGAGAGTGAGCATGAGTAGGGGGGAAGGGCAGAGGGAGAGGGACCCGAGATCATAACCTGAGCCAAAGGCAAACGCTTAACTGACTGAGCCACCCAGGCACCCGTATTTTTCATTCTTTTAACCATTTAATTATCTTGTATTTTTTGAGCAAGAGCTCCCGCTTTGTTAGCTGAGAAGCTCTGGGCAAGTTGCTTAACCCACCTGTGCCTTCATTTTCTAATCTGTTAAAGTGGGGATAATAGCTTCACAGAACTGATGTAGAAATCAAAAGAGATAGCCATGCTACGTTGCTTAAAATGGTCCCTGGCATATGGTAAATATCAAACAAATCTAAAATATCGAGTCCGGCTATGAACCCATTCGTGCTTGCTCCCTCTTGGTTCCTGGGCCAGACGCCCTTTCAGCTTTGAATTTTGTCCCTTGGCCCTGCTTGCCGGCACACTGCTTGCAAATGCCCTCCCCTCCGGCAATCCGGGGCTCCCTCGGGTCACTCACCAATTCTGATGAAAATCTCGTGCCTTCTCTTTTCTCCCTCATTTTGCTTATTTGTGGTTTGATCACCTTGGTGGCATTTTTAAGGCCCTCTTGCCATGCCTCCTGCCAGGGCTGGAGATCCTTCCTGGCAGGTGCCTGCAGCGGCCACCTCTCAAGGCTTTATGACAGTTGCCCACAGCCAGAGAAAAATGCTTTGCAGTCTCCTGTTGTCAGCAGAGCCCTGAGGCGACTGCCTCCCACCATCCAGACTCCTAAATTGGAAACCATAACTCTCCTCTCCCTTGTTTTCTGCAAGCCTTGAGATTAGGATCCAGTAGGTTCTTTCCCACTTCTTTCCTGGCAAAGGTTTTTTATATAAATGGATTCAGGGTCTGAGGATTTCCCCACCCCAATTCCCTACTCCCCAGGACACACACAAACACATACACACACACACACACACACACACACACACACACACACACACACACACACACACACACACACCTCCCGTATAAAAATTGAGATTATTATCAAAGGAAGAAGTTTTCTCTCCACCCCCATCTTTTCATTCCTTCACATTTTCAAGGCCACCCCAGGGCCACCATAAGACCCAACTCCTGGGGAAACCATTTAAATAGAATGCATGATAAATGGTGACACCCTTGAATTGTGTAAAACAGCAACTTGACCCAACTCCCTCTGTAGCTGGGTCCTCCCATCCTCCATCCCATCCCTTCTCATGGACTCCTACTTCTTGGTAGCAGAATATGTTGCTGGCTTAGAACCGTGCACTAAGTTACTGACATGGGTAGGTAGGAAGGGGTAAAAAAACCACCTTGCTGACACAGAGACAGTGTCTGAAGAAGACAGCATTTGGAATGCCCAGGGCTCAGTGCGATGCTTGGCCAACTAAGCAGAAGGACTGTGGGATGAGCCTAAAGAGTCTCTGTCCCTTCCCAGCCCAGAAGCCGTAGTCTCTTCAGCTGCATGAGTGAGCAGAAGCTCCTGGTTTCACAGTTGGAGGCCAGGTAGGCCGCCCCATTTCAAAGAAGAGTCTTTGCCCTTCAAGAAGGGGAAAGGATGCTGGGCATATGTGTGTGGTATGGTCCAGTGTGTGTGGTATGGGTCCAGTTCGGAATTAATAGGGCCACCCAAGGTCCTCTCCAAAGGAGAAGTTCTGACTCCCTAATGGATTGGGTGGGAGAAGGGCTGGCAGCCATGTAATCTTATAATTCCCAAGTGTTTTGACTGGGCAAAGGCCTGACCCCCAGCCTCGGCTCTCTCTTGACAGGATACTCAGTTCCTTTCTCAACTCAGAATCAGTGGCCCAGGGATCTGCTCCAGATACTCCCTCTCTAGTCACACACTCTGAATTTTCTCTGTAACTCTTCCACCTGCTAGAATGGAAGCTTCTAGAAGACAGAGGCTTTGCCCCCAGAACCTAGAACAGTGCCTTCCCAAATGAAAGTAGCACTTGGGGAAAAGTCTTTGAGGGAATCCGTGAATGGGCGGGAGTGAAATAGCCCAGTCCCGTGGAGCGAGCTGGAAAGGACTTCAGAGATGGTCTAATCTTTTCCTCTCATTTTTCATGGAAGGAAATTGGGAGCAATCCAGAGATTTTAAGTGACTTCTCAGATTTGACACCAGAACTGGATTTTGCCTTTTTCAAGGAGCTTTCGAGGCACACTGCCCCCAGTTGGCTTTTCACACACTTTGTGGGGAGTGTTATAAGGGTAGAATGGTGGCCGAGAGAGGGAGAGTTAGTTGCTCAGGGTCACACAGCCAGCATTTAAACCCAGGTTTGTCTGACTCCAGACCGCTGCTTTAAACCTGTGGATTGGGGATGATGAATATGTTTCAAGAGCCAAGTACAATTAACTGGGCATACTCCTGGGCGCCACCATTTTGAGAAGGCATCTGAGGTGAAATCCAGGTTCAGAAGGCAAGAGTGCATGATGATCGATTAACCATGTCTGCCATGGGCAGAGGGGCAGGAGTGGCAGAGTCTGCCGCCCTTAGGACTGGAAGATGTTGCAATATTACAGCATTATCTCCTTATCCAGGACTCTTTCTCTCTTACCATACTGCTTCTGAAGCCGGTATTTCTTCAGTTCCTGTCCCAACAACCAGAAGTCTGCAGGAAGGCTGCCAAGCCCTGCCAAGTTGGAAGTGAGCCGAGCACGGTCGGAAAGGAACTGAACGCACATTTGATTATTCCAGAATCTCTTGTTCATCACACAGGGCTCAGGGTCGCTTCCTGAGTCCTGAGCTTAGGCCTGTAAGAGGCCTCGCCTCACACAGGCGCGTTGATGGACATCTCCGTTGGCTCCCACCTGCCTAGACATGTTCTGCATGGTGCTGAATACTGCTGGAGACCGACCCTGAGTTCAAGGAGACTCCATCCCAGGTAGAGAACCAGGACCCACACAGCCCTCATGAAGGCATGCGGGATGCCCCAGGGCCTCTCCAGGTTCGCCGCCCTCTCCTCCTTCACAAGCAGCCTATCTTGATGCAAAATGTATTTTCTCGGAGTTCCCCTAATATTTTGGGTCGCGTCACAGCTCCATGCCTTTGCTAACTCTCCTAGGCTACCTGGAAAACAGATCTTGGTAGCTTTGAATCCTGCCCATGCCCCTCAGCAGCTAGGAGTCCCCGAGCAAGTTTAACACTATGCTTCTGTTTCCTCATCGGAAAAAAGGGCATAATAATAGTCTTACCTGTAAAAATTAAATGAGTTAATATGTATTAAGCACTCAGAAGCATGTTCAGCACTTAAGCACTAGACGAGAGTCCGTAATTATCATTACTCATCCTTCAAGACTCGACTTGAACTCCACCACGAAGCATTGCAAAAAAATACCCTAAAGACAAAAGATTGCCTGGGAAAGGTATTTGCAACCTATGACGAGGGACTAAGTTCCTTAGTTTACAAGGAACAAGTACAAATCTGTAGGAAGACAGTAGTTCAATAGAAAAAAGGCCCAATAAACAGGAACATGTGGGTCACAGAAAAAAAAAAAATACAAGTGGTCAATAAGCAAGAAAAGATGCTGAGTTTCACTCCTAACCCTGTAAGTCAAAGTAGCAAGGCATTCCTTGCCTATCAGATTGGCAACATTTTTAAAATTTGATAATATTCACTCAGTGTCAGCTAGGATGGGAAAACTAACGATTTGCACATGCTCTTAGAGGGCATATTGATTTCTGCAGCCATTTTTAAAATCAAATAATTTATTTATTTTTAAAGAGCTATTGATTCATTTTAGAGAGCATGAGTGGGGGGATGGGCAGAGGGAGAGAATCTCAAGCAGACTCCCTGCTGAGTATGGAGCTCAACACCGGACTTGATTCCACGACCCTAAGATCATGACCTGAGCCAAAACCAAGAGTCAGACGCTTAACTGACTGAGCCACCCAGGCACCCCTGTAGCCATTTTAGTGCATATTCTGAAAATATTTATCAAAACTAAAACTGCATGTTTCCTTTAGTCCAGCAATTTTTCCATTGACTTTCATCTCCTCACAAAAGAACATCCATATATGTCACTAGCATATTCTAGGTTTCTAGGACTGTGCCTAGCATACAGAGATGCTCAGTAAATGTTTGTGGAATGGACACAACCAAAATGTTCATTGTAGCAATGTTTGTAATAGACAAAACCTGAAAGTAACCTTTCCCCAACAGGGTAGACTTTAAGTAAGGGATTGGAGAAATCTACACTTGTTAAAACCAGTATTTTACCTCTGCATATTTGGATTCAGGAAGGTTACTAATAAATAAGGTGAAAAAAAAAAAAACACCTAAAAACATCAAAATGCAGGGGCACCTGGGTGGCTGGGTTTACTCAGTCAGTAAAGCGTCTACCTTCGGCTCAGTCATGATCCCAGGATCATGATCCCAGGGTCCTGGGATCGAGCCTCATGTCGGGATCCCTGCTCAGCCTGGAGTCTGCTTCTCCCTCTACCTATGCCCCCCCCATGCGCATGCGCGCTTTCTCTCTCTCTCTCTCTCTCTCTCTCTCTCAGATAAATAAAATCTTTAAAAAGAGCCCATCAGGGGCGCCTGGGTGGCTCAGTGGGTTAAAGCCTCTGCCTTAGGCTCAGGTCATGATCTCAGGGTCCTGGGATCGAGCACCGCATCAGGCTCTCTGCTCAGCGTGGAGCCTGCTTTCCCCTCTCTGCCTGCCTCTCTGCTTACTTGTAATCTCTCTCTCTCTGTCAAATAAATAAATAAAATCTTAAAAAAGAAAAACCCATCAAAGTACAGAACAATAAACATTATACAAAATCATTGGTGTAAATAAGAAAGAATGTGCATATATACATATTCAAAAATTATAGTGTATGAATTTTTTTCCTTGGAAAGATACCTTGTAAGCCATTTATGATTCCTTTGTGGAGAAGGATCAGGGACAGGGAGGTAGGTAAGGAGAGAGAAATTTAGATTCATTTTACACTTTGATATTTGAAATGTATTTTGTTATGGGGCACCTGGGTGGCTCAGTTGAAAATCAGACTCTTGATTTGGCTCAGGTCATGATCTCAGAGTTGGGAGACTGAGCCCTGCATTGGGCTCCCCACTCAGTACGGAGTCTGGAGTAAGCTTAAGATTCTCTTCCTCTTCCTCTCCTTCTGCCCACCCCTCAACTTACGTGTGCATGTATTTGCACGCACACGCTCTCACTTAAAAAAAAAAAGAATGTATTCTTTCACTGCATGCGTGTGTTGGCTTTATTTTAAAATACAAATTTTCAGTAAATATTTTAAATTATTAAATTAAAATAAATATTTTTAAATATAAATATTTAAATTATACTAAATTCCGGGGTAAATAAACCAGCGTGCCTTTTGTCCTGGAGCAACTGACAGGGCTCTCTTACACCTGTGCTCTCTCTCAGCCTCCTCCCGGCCTCCCACTCTGGCCTCCCACTCCAGGCCTGCCGAGCCCAGGCCATTCCCTGCACATCCTCCGTGGGCTGGCTGGCCTCTCTGCATCTGCGTTCCCCTTCCTCCACTCACCGGGTTCTTTAAAGCATTACAGCCATATCCTATGCCCAGCTGAGGCTGGTGCCCTTGCAGTGCCCTCCACAGCACCCCGTACACACATCTGTCTCTGTACTTCTCCCCTGTCTTGAAATTCATCTGTTTGTTTGGGAGGGAGCAGTTTTAAGAGATCTTCAGGTCGGAGCCGTACTTCCCTGTCTCTGTGACCTCCGCTCTCAGTCCAGTGCTGCTTACATGAAGGGCTCTCAACACGTGCTGGAAAGATGCATATTGGGGGGAAAAGTCTTGCCTGGAAAATTGTGGAAAAAACCTCTTACGCCTCGTAATGACTGGAATGCATACATAAAAGAGGACGGTACTGCTTGCAAAACTGGATATTCAACCAAAGAACCTGCTTCTCCAGTAGCAGCTTATCAGGAATAATTGATTCCAGTGCCAAAAAACTCACCCCCAGATTTAGCACTCTCTTTTTGGGTCTCCTTGCTCCTCTGACTGTTCTGGCTTCTGTCGGCAGCCCTAGCAAGGTTGTAGAGTCTTGGGGGGGGAGGAGGGGGAGGCGGTCTGTAGTTTGTTTGCCCTACAGCAGTTAAGTTACCTAGTGATAAAACCCCTACCCAGTGGGACCGTCCAGGTGGGGCTGGGGGAAGTTAGAAGGGGCCGTAAGAACTAGAAGATGCTGGCAAAGAATCTCTAGGGACAAATGGATTTCCAGGGAAGATGAGCACTTGAGAGAGGGAGAAGGAACAGCTGATTAGGATAGAGTTGAACGTTTTTAAGGCCAAAAGTGCAAAAATAATAATAGAGCCCACCAAAGTTTCAAAGCTGCCCTTAAAGCAATTTTCTGGCAATTTCATGGAACTTAGTTCTTTCGCAAAGGGAAAGTCTATGGCATATGGTTTGGACAAGTCAGGATTCTGAGGTCCCCAGACATCTGTATTATAGAAGCAGGTACATGGGACGAGGGAGGGCCAAGGGTAGGCTGTGGGGAATGGGGTGGGAAGGTCAAGTTGAGAAAGGCCTGCAGACCTGCCTCTCCATTTTCTTGAGCTACTTGCCACCCTTTCCCAGCTCCCTCCTACCTCTGTTCTGGCCCTGACTCTTGCCACACAAAGGTCACTGTGGCTGTGGCACCAACAGCCTGAGTGGATTCAGTCACGTGGCCTGGGCACTCAGGCGACGTGCAGCACCAGCGAGAGCATGAGCCTAGAGGGGTTCCGGAATGGTACCTAATCCCAGCTCTGCCATTCACCTGCCGCGTGACCTCGGGTGGGCAGCTACTCTCTCTGTGGGCTAACTCGGTAAGCAAGTCTCTAAGCTCCCTTCTGCGTGAACGTTCTCTTGCAAATTCTAAACCTGACATGTTTTCTGAGACTCCGAACTTCCAGAAGCACTGGAGGTAACCCAGAGAGAATAAATATTTGAGTGATGGAAATTCGGCAAGTATATCTTTCATCTCTCACCAGGGATCTCGTAAGCAATAACTGGACGATCTCACCCATAGTTTCTAACTTAATCATAGGACATGTATTGAAGGCTTATTATATGTTAAGGAACTGGGTTAATATTTTGGAACAGCCAGAGAAAATAATAATATTAACAGCAATACATTGAACACTATCACATATGTTATACCCCTTAACCATCAGTTCTGGGGGGGTAGGTATTACCATCCCCAACTCTATAGAAGAAACCAGAAGCTGTAAGAGATTAAGAATCCTGGCGCAGGGCACACAATGAGTAAACAGCGGGGCCAAGAGAAAAACCCACAGTGGTCCAATTCCAGAACCCGAGCACTTTACTAGGATTTATAGACTCTTCCGGAAATAATTATAAGAGGCTTAGGAAGAATAAATCATTGTTCCACGCATGGACACAACAAATATGCTGCTGGTCTAAGCACAGCTCTCTCTTCCCTCACCAGGTTTATTTTCCAGCCAAACTGGAACTTCCCACCAGCAGCCCCTAACCCAGCCGCTCGCTTGATTGCTGTCATACAACTCATGGCGATGGGTGGATGGCCCACCCATCTGGCAGGTTCGGTTACCCCAACGCTTGACGCCCTCTTTGTTCTCTTTATGTAGATTGTCATAAGCAGCTTTTCACAGAAAGGGAAATGGACCCATTTCACAATATTTCCCAGAATTTGAGTATCACCTGCTGAGCTCAAGAAAACTAAGAGTGCTCAGTTTTGTTTTGTGGTTGCTGTTTAAACTCAAAGGCTGCTGAGCTGCTTGATCAGATGAAGGGACAGTTGACAATTTAACTTCCAAAGGTCTGGGCGCCAGGAACCAGGGAGTTCTTGCTTGGTGGCTGAGCCCTGGGCCCCAGGATGGAAGGAGAGGCTCAGGCCACCTTGGTTGGCCCTGGAAGCCCACTGGTCCCTGCAGAAGGCCTGGAAGCCAATACAGTTAGTTAGCTCTTGTGAGCCAAGAGCTCACAAGGGCCAGAAGGAGAGAGGTTTGGTTTAGCATCGTGAGTTTACAAACTGCTGATCCGAGGCTCCAAAACAACATTCTGCTCACAGATGTGGAGCAAAAGGAAAAAAGCTTAATTGACATAAGCCACTGGTGGTCATAGATAACATATCAGACTTGGACACAGATTCAGTGAATGCAAAGCAATTCTTGAGAGAGAATAATAAAGTTGCATATAGAATGGATAAAAGGGCAGATCTTATAGATGGCTGGAAGAGAAGGGCCATCTGGTTTAGTGGCCTCTCAGGATAGGCCCCAGGAGTGAGATGGTAAGGACGTCTATTGGGAGCCACCTGTTAAAGACTTCTAGAGTTACACTGCTCAGAGATCCTCAGCCGGGTTCTATGCTGCAGGTGAGGAAGCTGAGATGCAGGGGAAATGACTTGCCTAAGATCACATCGTGGACGAGAGACTGGAACCAGCCTTCTCGACTGCTAACCCAGTGCCCTTGTCTTCTGCCTCCCACCGTCTCAGCATCGGACTGGCTCGCTCTCTCTTTGGCCTTGAGAATTGCTTTCATTGTTTCTCGTTGTCTGTGTATAACTATAGTGACCATCGTGGGGACGCCTGGGTGGCTCAGTCGGTTAAGCGTCCACCTTTGGCTCAGGTCATGATCTCAGGGTCTTGGGTTCGAGCCCCGCATCGGGCTCCCTGCTCAGCAGAGCGTCTGCTCCTCCCTCTCCCTCTGCCCCTCCCCCCTGCTTGGGTGTACATTCTCTTTCTCTCTTCCAAATAAATAAAATCTCTTTAAAAAAAAGTAATAAAAAAATCCTATAGTGACTATCTTGGTAGCTCCCAGCATGGCATCCTAGCGATTCAGCCTGAGTGGTGGGGACAGAGCTTGTCATGTCATCTGTAAGTTATTTCTCATATGCAGAGCCGTTAAAGGGCCTGTGAAGGTTTCACCCGAAGGGTTGAAGGGGTCAGATTGACAGGAGGCAGATAAAGAGGGCATCTGGAAGGGACAGGGAGAGGGGATGGGGGAGCTCCCCCGACACAGGAGGCACTCACACAGAATGAGGGTGCACCTGCCGGGAGAGGTGTAAGGGGGGCTGCCCGTAAGGACAGCACCGGACGACATTCCCCCTAAGGTCTCAGCACCGCCAAGACTTTAGGACAGTTTCTACATGATAAACAGCCCGGAAAACACAAGTGTGCCCCCCTTCTTGAATGTAAGGGCCACACAGGCAGGCATTTTTACAAGTTTCCTTTTTTGCTACTATCAGCCCAGTGCCTAGAGCTAGGGCACAGCTCACAGGCCAGATCCGGCCCACAGCCTGCTTCTGTAAATAAGTTTTACTGGAATATAGCCATGTATCGTCTACAATTGCCTTCACACGGCAATGGCAGAGTTGAGTCATCATGCCTGACTATATGGCCCATGAAGCTGGAAATCTTTCCTGTCTGGTCTTTTCTAGAAAAGTTTGACCATCCCTGATCTAGCCCAGCAGATGCTTAATAAATATCTGATGAATGAGCAGACTGTTTTCTCTGTTGGTATCACAGAGGTGCAGAGACCTTCGCTTAGAATGTACAAGTATAAAAAAAAAAGGGGAGGGCATGGAATTCAGAGCTGACAGTTCGGGACTTGAGCCCCGGTTCTACCACCAGGAGTGGTGTGACCTTAAGCAAATTATTTCTTCTCTCTGCGTTTCATGAGCCTCATTTGTAAAAAAAAAAAAAAAAAAAAAAAAAGTAATAGTACTAGCCATTTATGACGAAAGACTGAATCACAGACAGCATAGAATGGGCAGAGCCTGCCTCGTGTAACTACAGAAGACATTACCTCGTTATTAACAACTTCGAGGGGTCTTGCGTGCGAGAAGTTAACGTGGGACCCATTGGACACTGTGGAACAGAGTCAGCCGTCAGAAGGCCTGAGCTCTCCACAGAATGAGGGGCAAGGGCAAGTTCAGGGATGATGGTCAGGCAGTTCACCACTGAAACTTGTAGAAAGCGACCCGTCAGCCCATTTACATATGATGGTATTTAAGATGGTGAATGAATAGGCAAGATTTAATTGGCTGTGGATGTCGGGTGTTTTTCCACCAGTGAAAAATAATGATCCATCCATGTTCCCTCATCAATTCCCCTGGTGACCAATTGCATACAATTGGTTAGAGTCAGGGCTGAGCTGCCTGAGGTCATGGGAACCCATGGGAGTTACCCAGTCATAGAGGGACTGACCGTGGCCCTCGGCACCAGCTGACAATTGAATTCTCAGGGAGGGACGTATTTTCTCATACAAGGCAGGCGTGGCCCCTTTGTGTGGTGGGTGGTGGTATTTCACGAAAGTAATTTTTCTCTAGCAGGAACTCTTAATGTACCCTAGGCATTCTGGCAGTCTCCAAGCTCTCTGATTCCCCAGGCTATCCCTGAAACAAAATAATCATGGGCAAGTGCAAATCCACACTAGCAGGAGGCAGAGTCAGGAACATGCGGTAATTTAGGACTGAGAATGCCCGCGTCCATAGTTTGCCCCTGCTTCTGAGATTTTGCAAATTCAGTGATGTATCGTTACCTGGGTTTTCTTCACTCACATGGAGATAGGCATGGCAATTTCTGGAACCCTTTGGGACTAGCTGGCAAGTACACGTTCCTGTGTGAGAACTTAGCCCTCTTTCTTGTTCACAAGTGCGAAGTCCCGATCCTCAGCTCTCATTAAACACGGCTCATCTCCACCAGGTAGAATTCGACTACGGGTGTCTCTAGGGTCTGAGAATCGGCCGTGTTTGTTCTAAGGAATACAGGTTTAATAACAAGGAAAACTGAAGAGATATTCTCCAGATTTACATTTCTTTATTTTTATCTTTTTATGTATCAGGACCCAGGACACTGTAATCTGCTAAGAGTTTTCTATCTTCATAGTTGTCTCCTGGGCCTCCTCCCTCTGACCTTCACTGGTAAACATCAACCATCAGCTGGTGACTAGCCTGCCATCGGCCACCAAGCACATTCCAAAACAGCCACACATTTCGTGTGTCTCACCAGGAATTCAAGCATGTTTCTATATCCTTCCAGAAAGCATAACACAAGCCCCCCAATGCTCCTATAAATATCCAGAGACCAGTTTCAAATCATGTTGAGGAAAACCTTAAGAGTAGGAGAGCTTGGTGGCTAATAGGTCATGGTAGGAGCTTTGAGTGAGAAAGTCGGGAGCAGTCCCGGGTTCCATGCTCACATGTGAACCCATGGTCCGCAGCTCCCTTCTGGGATTCTTCCCATCCTCACGTGGGCCACACTCCCTTCTCTCAAGCAATTAAACTTTGAACCATCTTACTCGTAATATTACAGTGACTTAGCCAAAAAAATAGATGACCCCCAATCCAGGGATTGCCATGGTTAACAAAAAAATAAGCAAATCCTCGACTTCCTTACAATGCAATAACAAAGTCGCTGGTATTTGTCCAGGTGAAGAGAGACAAGACGGAGGGCTGGCAAGGACTGATTCCTTCCCTCGGACTCTACTTGCTCTCAGTCACCCGCTGAACCATCTCGATGCAGACCAAGATCAAAGGCATCAGTAACCCTCACCAAGAGGGTGGTTTTTCTTCATAAAGTAGGAGGTCCCTCCACAAGTCTGGAGGGCTTAGTTGATGATAGCTTATGGACTTGCAAGGTTTTACCGTAATAATACCAATCAAGCAGCACACTCCTGAGGTCTGTTCACTATTAGTGCTTCTCACACCTACTAGGACCCTCTCATCCTCCTGTCTCCCTCTTTCCTGCTCAGCTCTCACCTCTGCTCACAGTCACCGTTGTCCCCAGAGAGCGCCAGCCAGGAGCCCTCTCACCCAGTGTTCTGAAGGGACCTGTAGATGTCAATATGCTTATCCTCTGGGCTCCCCTGAATGAATAGTTTGGGCTGTTTGTGGACACACACCTTGTTTTGTGTTTATCTCTGTGCGTCACTCACATGTGTCCCCAGCTGCTGGTTTGTGTGTGTTCTCAGTTGTCCGGGGGACATTTGTGTTTCTGTGCATGGATGGAAGCATAATAAAGAACACGTCAGTAGATGTAATGAAGGCCGTCTTGTTCCGGAAAGAACTCTGGTCGTTTTCTTTGGGTGATTACAAAAAAATGAAGTAGTATGAGTTAAAAGCAGGGAGAAAGAAATAAGAAAATGGAAGTGGGGGTAAGTGGAACAGGAATGAGGCAAAAAGCAAACCTGCACTCCATAATGACCTCTCACCCACTAGGTGAGTAAATGCACGTGAACATAAATGGGTGGATTTCAGGCGAGGGATATTCTGGATATGCGCACATCTGTTTCCTGCGCTCCTGAGGTTCCCTAAATTCTCAGGCCCAGTCTCCCTGCAGCTCTGGTGGGAGATAAAAGGGCAGAGAGGCACCTGCTCCCTACTTAGCAATCTTGTTCACTCCTTCCCCACTCCAACCCCATTCCTTTATGTTGGTTTGGCTTTTTCCTCGGGTAAGTACGTCTGGGGAGTGGCGTCTAAGAGATTAGCTGGAATGGACTAGGGAAAACCTAGTCTTCTCACTGGCCCCACAGGTGTTTCTGGAGGCAACTGGGGAATGGACAATAGACACTTGGCTGAGGGCAGGGTGCAGAGAATTGGCCAGGTGACTTGGGAGAACGATTGGAAGTGAGCCCAGGACAGGAAGGATCAAGCCAATGGGGAAACGATGACAGCTTGGGAGCAGAGCAGAACTCTAGGACATAATCCAGGTGCCAGTGGAGAGGCACGATTTGGACGTAGGTGAGGACACAAGAGAGGGCAGGGATCACCGTGGGTTATCCAGGGAGCAAAAGCTCTACTCCACCAAAAATGAGGCCAATGCCTGAGGTGGTGACAGGGTGAGGCTGGTCAGGTTTGGGTCAGGTTAAGCAGAACAAGCCTTTAGCTTCATGGGTGTGGGTATCCCTTGGAAACTGAAGAGGTCCACCCTCAAGTTCAGAGCATAGCGTTATGTCCAGAAAGGTTCTGCTAATGTCTTCATCAACTTTTGTGCAAAATATTGTAGGAGGCTCCTATAAATGCACACACCCATCCAGATGGGCTTGTCTATCTGAGGCTCCAAATTCTCCAGAGGACAGGACCACATTCCCACCTAGCACTGCCCTGTGCTTCATCAAGGCTCAAAGAGTTTATTGCTGGCAACGAGGAGAGTAGGCAACTCTCGGTTCATGGGTTTGTTGATTGGCTAAACGACTCGATTCGCAGAACTTGAAGGTACCACAATATGACAGTGTTGTCATTGGTTTTTTTCCTGTTCGTCTCCCCCAAGAGCAGAAAGAGCCTGAGCGTTATTCATGTTTGTATTTCCAGAATTTAGAGCTGTGCTAGAATATCATGGGTGCTCCAGAAATACGGATTGAGAGAATGAGCGAGGGTGAGCCTGAAGAGTGGTCCAGCCTCACCTCCACCCCTAGCAACCCCTTTCATTGTGGGGCATCCCAGGCAGGTGCCAAGCCTCTGACTAATGGACAATGCACAACTCCCTACGCCTGGCTCCTGTGGGCATTTGAGTTTGCAACCTCTCAGGTGAATACTGTTAGAATTCCAATTTTATGGGTGATAAAACTGAACTTTTTAATTTTCAAATGCCATCTGGGTCGCAGCGCTAGTAAGAGGTAGAGCCAGCACTGGTCTTCCAGGGCCCAGAGCCCTTGTTCCTATCTGCGGGACCATGACGTCATCACTTGAGCATTCCCGCAGAAGCTTCCTCACCTGAAGAGATGATAAAACCTACTTAAGATAGTTGTGAGATTCAGATGATACAAATGCAACAATAAGCAGAGAGATGGTAGCTATGCTTTCCAAGGGACTTACCCTTCAAATTTGAAGGAAAGAAGCACATGGAGAGTTTTCTTGTCCAAGCCAACTTAGGGAAGAAGTTATATTCAGGTAGCACCTCCAACTTGATCTAACTAAAATCATAATCAATTCTTCATCTACTTGCCCTTCGGCAAATATATTGCAAGGGCCTTCCATGTGCCACTTGGTACCAAAGGACAGGAAAGCCTAGTAGGAAAGTGAACTTTGAGTTAGAAGGCTTAGCCTGACAGCCTCACTCATATCTCTACTGGCTGTGAATTTGCACAAGTCACTTAACCCGCTCAGCCCTCAGTTTTCTGAACTGTAAAATGGGAATGAGGATACCTAACCCAGAGCTGTGAGGTTTAAATGAGATTTATACTCCAAAAGGGACTAGATCCCATCTCTGATATAATGCACACGCCGAAAACATTGTTGCTACTATTCTCATCATTGCCCAGCTAGGGGTGGCGTGGGGGGAGCTGTCCAATTGGCTCATCAGCCGCCATAGCACTAATTTCAACCTCAGATCACTGTATTATTTATTGGATAAGGAAAGAAATATTTCATCACTGTTACTTCTTAGAATTTCCAGTGCAAGGTAATAATAAAAAAGCAAACCAACTCTTAATCTGTCTTATTATTGTGTTAAATTCCCTCCAGGCAATGCACTTCTTTCTGATTACGCATGGAACGGACCACTCCCACGGCCAGCCATTGGTAAGCAAATGAATTATACCTTTGTGCCCAAGTATTCAGGTGGTAATCGGAATTAATTGGTAGTTCTAAACCACATTTATAGTAACCCCTTTAGATTCTGTGCATGGAATCAATAGGCTTTGTTAGAAAGTGGCAAACATCTTAGTTAATCCAATCAAAAATTCCAGGGGGGGCGCCCGGGTGGCTCAGTCGGTTAAGCGTTTGCCTTCGGCTCAGGTCCCGATCCCCGGGTCCTGGGAGCCCGCTCCTTCTCCTCCTTCTGCCCCTCCCTCTGCTCATGCTGTTGTGCTCTCTCTCGCTCTCTCAAATAAATAAATAAAAAATTTTTTTTTTAAGTCCATGGGCTTTTCCTATTCTAAAAGATTTTGACTGAAGTAGCATATAAAGAAAAGCACATATATCATTCAGCCTGCTGAGTTCTCGTAGAGTGCACTCACATAGCCAGATGAACAGAACATTGCCAGTACTCCAGAAGGCTCTTCATTCCTGCTGCCAGTAACTACCCTTTGCCTTCCTTCAACACCTCAGAGATCTTTCTAAACTGTGAATCTGATCAGGTCATCCCTCGCTTTAAACCCTTTGCAAGTGTTTTCAATGCCCTTACATTCGAATCAATCAAAACTCCTGCACCTGTCTTTGTCTGCGCTTTAATGATCCAGCCATGCCAAACTTCCTTCCTTTTGCTGGATAAACCATATGCTCTCTCTCCCCTTTGTCTTTTCAAAACTATATATAATAGCACCATTGGGATATAATTCTTATACTGTGCAATTCACCCATTTCAAGTGTATAATTCAATGGTTTGTAAGATATTCATAGAGTTGTTGCAACCATCACCATCCTCAATTTTAGCACACTCCCATCACCCCAGAAAGAAACCCAATGCCAATTAGCAGTCACTCCTCATTTCTTCTCAACCCCCTTCATAATTGACATTCTGCCTCTATCGATTTATCTGGTTTGGACATTTCATGTAAATGGAACCACACAATTATGCCTCCTCTTTTTGGACTGACTTCTTTCACTTAGTGTGACATTTTCAAGGCTTATCCATGTTGCAGCATCTATCAGGACTTCATTCCTTTTTCTTACAAATAATACACCCATTGAAGCAAAATGCCATATTTTGATTTACCCATTCATCCGTTGACTGGCATCTTAATTGTTTCCACTTTTTAGCTGTTATGAATAAAGCTGCTATGACTGTTCACGTCCAAGTTTTTGTGCAGATATATGTCTTCATTTCTCTTGGTTATACACCTAGGAATGGAATTGCTGGGTCATACAATCACTGCTGTATGTTTTAACCTTTTAAGGAACTGCCAATCTGTGCTGGAAAGCCTTGGCTCCATATTACAGCCCCACCAGCGGTATATCATATCCTCTCTAATGCTTGTTATTACCAGTCTTCTTTATTATAGCCAGCCTAGTGTGTGAAGTAATATCTCATCATGGTTTTGCTTTGCATTTCCCTATTGACTAATATAATGATGCTAGGCAGCTTTTCATGTGCTTTATTGGCTATTGTAGATCTTCTTTGGAGAAATAGCTATTCAGATCCTTTGCTCATTTTTTTTTAAAGATTTTATTTATTTATTTATTTATGAGAGAGAGAGAGAGCACGAGTGAAGTGAGGGGCAAAGGGGGAAGCAGGCTCCCCAGTGAGCAGGGAGCCCGACACAGGGCTCGATCCCGGGACTCCAAGATCATGACTGAGCCAAAGGCAGATACCTATTTTGCCCATTTTTTAATTGAGGTTTTTCATATTGACTTGAAAAAGTTCTTTATGTAATAAAAGCCCCTTATCAGAGATATGACTTACAAATATTTCTATAAAATAGAAAAATTGGGGGAGGATTACTGTGGCTTTTAGTTCAATGCCAAGGTGAGTTTCAACATAGTACAGCACACGTAGAAGAGAAAGCAGTGAGGCCAGGATACTCGGGGACATCAGGAAAGAGAGGCTTTTCTGAGACGCACCTTGAAGGATGGGCAGACTGTAGGGTGGGAAGATCCAGGGCAGCAATGCTAAGCCCCATTTCATTCAACAGTAGGTCAGACCTTATCATCCATTCCCATCAGATCCACAGTATTTACTGAAGACCCACCTTCTGCCAAGCACGCTTCCAGAAGCAAAAAGTAGTAAGACAATTCCTCTCCTTCAAGGAGTTTACAGCCCAAGTGAGTGATAAAGACATATGAACAAACATCAGGATTGCAATTCAATGTGCTAAGTACAAGTACAAGCATTACAGAAGCACAGAGAAGGGAGGTTCGTCTTGGACCACTTTGGACTTTCAGATGATTCATTGAATCAGGGAGGCTTTGTCTGAGGCCTTTGAATAGAATTCATGGGACTGTTAATTAGGATGAGAAAAAAAATACATCTTTATTTTTAATACCCAAAATTTATATTTGACATTCTCTCTACCGAGGAGTATAAGGAATGAACCATAATAGTATTTGAAGCAATTGTGACTTGGTCATAAAAAGAAAAGCATGGATATTTATATATTCTATTAAATCGTTGTGGATCTTGAGGTAATATTTATGCTCATCACTACTTCAAAATCACGGTAGTTATTAGACCCACCAGTAGATCTTGTTGTTTAATGTGCTAATAAATAAGTAGTAAGTTATTAGAGCCAGATTTGGATTTCTTAAAATTTTGATTACTCTGTTTCAATACAATTGGTTTCCTTTGTAATCCTGTATGTTTCCTTTTATGTATTTATAAACTGAGAAGGGCTTCTGAGCCTAATCAACTGCCAGAGAGTAGACGGCACAAAAATGTTAAGAAAGCCTACATTAAATAATTCTTCATTGAGGCTGGAGATTGCACAGAGCCGGGAAGAGGCTGGCTAGAGCTGGAGGAGGAGGGGAGAGCAGGACAGCAACTTGACAGGTGGAGTCACGTGACACAGGACAAGCCTGTATTTGTGGAGCCAAAAGGAGACCAGATGGGCAGGAAGAAGTAAGACCACTAGGGGCTGTGGGCTGGGGTCATACAGAGAAAAAAGAAAAGACCTTGGCCTTAGGAATCAGTCAAACCTGGGTCCGCTCTAAAATGGACAGCTAATAACCTGCATGACCTTGAACAAGTTATTCAATCTCTTTGAGCCTCTGTTCTGTCACATGTAAATATGAATTAATACCTATATTTCAGGGTTGTGGGGACCAAGCGATAGAGCCTATGGAAAAGTACTTGGCACAGAGGAGTCAATCAGTAACTGTCAGAGCCTCTTCCTTTCAGTTTTGCCCAAAGCCAGCCTTTGCTACCCTGGTCCCTCAGATGTTCGTTTGACCTTGATTACTCATTCTCTAGGCCCAGTAATAACTAGATTTATTAACTTCTTACTATGTGCTTGACCTTGTGCTAAACATTGTCTCTTTTCATCCTCGCAACATCCTATAAAGGTAGAAACCTCTATTTTACAGATGAAGAAACAGGCTCAGACACATCCAACAACATAATTTGCTCAAGGTCCCACAGCTAGGAAGTGATAGAACTGGAATTTAAACCCAGATATGGCTTACATTAAAGTCTATACTACATTGTGCTGCTTCTAGAGAGACATTTGGAGATCACTCTGTTGGGTAGACCTTTAATTCGTCTATCAACATTTGGCCAAAGCCCGAGAAAGCTGTGCTTTAATAAACAATGCCTAAAAACACCAAAATCAACAAAAGCAAAGAAGTAGGTTGGACAAGGGAGAATCCTTAAAAGGAAGATAATCTAATTAAGTACTTACAATAATAACAGCAATTTCTTGGGCACTGGAGAATGTCACCTTTGTTCCCAGACAGCCGAAGGCAACAACTGTAAGATTGGGGATCCTGAGGGTCTTCTGTAGGGTTTTGTGATTAAATTCACCTGGAATGGTGGTAGTATCTCCACTCGCAATCTCTCCGCCCTGACATTAAGCTATGGAGATCCCAGTCACAAAGACTGCTATTTGCATAGTGCTTATGGTTTAGTAAACATTCTCATTTACAGGGTTATGTGCTGACCTACCGGACTCTAGGAGATACATAGGGCCAGGGTCATTTGTATTTTCAGGATAGGAACCTGAGACTCAGAGAAGCAAGGTGACTCCCCCAACCAAGGCCAATGAGCCAGTAAGACAAAATCATGATTTAAACCCCATCCTCTGACCCCTTCTCCAGGGCAATTTCCACCTCCACTGGCATCTCTATCTCAGTCCCAATTAGAAAAGACACTGAGGCTCTTTGGAAGCATACTTCTAGACTCCTGCGAACTGTATTGGATGATAGGTTCGAAGCAAACAGAACATAGTATTTACAATAAAAGTAAAAATCTAGTGTTTCTTGAAATAACTTTATTGAGATATATATCACATACCATAAAATTCATGTTTTTAAAAGGTATCATTCAGTGGTTTTTAGTACATTCACAAAGCTTTGTTACCATAACCACGAACGCCAGAACCTTTTTATCACCATAGAAAGAAACCCATAGCCACTGCAGCCACTACCCATTTCGGATTTTCTCACTCCCTGGAAACCACTTCCCTATTCTGTTTTTATAAATTTATCTTGCTGGACATGTCCTATGAACACAATCGCTCAGTATGTGGCCTTTCGTGTCTGGATTTTTTTTTTCACGGCCCACTCACCTTGTAGTATGTATCAGTACTTCATCCTTTTCATGGCCAAGTAATATTCCCTCGTGTGGATATACCACATTTTATTTGTCCACTTAGCAATTAAGGAACATTCGAGCTGTTTCCACCTTGTGGCTCTTATGAATAAAGAATGAAAGCTGCTATGAACATTTGGGTATAAGCTGTTGCATGGGCATATGCTTTCATTTGGGTGTATACCTAATGGTATATATACCTATGGGACTGCATAGGTAACTCTATATTTAGCTTTTTGAGGAACTGCCAGAATAAGGCAGTTCTTTATTCTATTTGTTCCCTTATTCTTCAGACTACTATTCTATTTATACTATTTCCAAACTGGTTGCGTCATTTTACGCTCTGACCAGTGGTGTATGAAGTATTCCACTTTCTCTCAGTACTTACTGTTATCTGTTTTCATTAGTATTAGTAGTATATATAACCATCCTCGAAGGTGTGAAACGGTATCTCATTGTGGTTTTGATTTGTGTTCCTCTGATGGCTAATGGTATTGAGCATCTTTTTATGGGCTTATTGGCCATTTGTATGCCTTCTTTGGAGAAATGTCCATTCACATTCTTTGCCCACTTAATTGGGTTGTTTGTTTGTCTTAGAAGTGTAAGAGTTCCTCATACATTCTAGGTACAAGCCCTTTATTGGATATGATATGCAAATATTTTCACTCATTCAGTGGGTCATCTTCTCATTTCCTTGAAAACATCCACTTAAGAAACAAACTTAAAATTTTGATTAAGTGCAATTTATCTGTATTGCCTAATCCAAGATCACAATAACTATATATATTTTTTCTTTTCAGAGTTTTATACTTTTAACTTTTACTTGTAATTCCATGATCCATTTTGAGCTAATTTTTGTATACAGTGCGAGGTCGGTATCCAAATTCATTCTTTTGCGTGTAGATATCTCGTGCCAGCACTCTTTGTTAAAGACTAGTTTTTCCCCCTTGAATTGACTTGGCAATCATGTCAAAAATCAATTGACCATAGGGGCGCCTGGGTGGCTCAGTGGGTTAAGGCCTCTGCCTTCGGCTCAGGTCATGATCGCAGGGTCCTGGGATCGAGCCCCACATCGGGCTCTCTGCTCAGCAAGGAGCCTGCTTCCCCCTTCTCTCTCTGCCTGCCTCTCTGCCTACTTGTGATCTGTTTCTCTCTCTCTCTGTCAAATAAATAAATAAATAAATCTTTAAAAAAAAAACCGACCATAAATGTAAGGGATTCTTCCTGGGCTCTCAGTTCTATTTCATTGATCTATATGTTTGTTCTTATTCCAGTACTGCACTGTCTTGGTTACTATAGCTTTGTATTAAGTTTTGAAATTTGGGAGTGTTAAGTCATCTAGCTGTGTTCTTGTTTTTCAAGATCACTTTGGCTGTCCTCTGTCCTTTACACTTTAATATGAAGTCAGGACAAGCTTATCCACATCTGTCACAAAAAAGGTAACTAGGATTTTGAGTGGAATTGCAATGAATCTGTAGATCAGTCTTGGAAATACTGCCATCTTAACAATATTAATTCTTCCAATCCATGAACCTTGCGTGCCTTTCCGTTTATCTAAAACTTCTCTAATTTCTTTCAATCACTTCTGTAGTTTTCAGTATATACGATCTCGATATACTTTTGTTAAATTTAGTCCTAAGTATTTTATTCTTTTTTATGCTAACATAAATGGGATTGGTTGCTGTGGTATTATGATTTAGAATATGAAATAAGTGTTAGGTCTTCATCCACATTCATAGCACGTAGTTCCTAAACCCTTGTAATTTCCTAAGTTGTTAGAGCAATAGGGTCATCTTTTGTTATAACATTTGGATTTCCTGCTCAGTTCCTGAAATGGCTTCAGAGAAATAAAGATGAGAAATGGGTATCTTGTTATTTATAACAAACCCCTTTCAACCACACTTGATTTTATGTGAATGAGGAGACTTTGGGAAAGCCCCCTAAGAATGGGGGCTGGTTTCCAGGGGAATCAACCTTGATTAGAGGGTTGGATTTTTCAGTTCCGCCTCCCACCCTCTGGGGAGAAGAGAGGAACAGAAGGTTAAATCAATCACCAATGACCAATGATTTATTAATCATGACTAATGTAACGAAGCCTCCATAAAACCCCCTAAAATGGCGTTCAGAGAGCTTCCAAGTTGGTGAACACATGGAAGTGCTTGGAGAGGGGTGAGCTCAGGAGGGCATGGAAGCTCTGTGCCCTTTCCTTGTACCTTACCCATCTCTTCCACCTGGCCAGTCCTGAGTTGTATCTTTTCATAACAAACTGGTGATCTTGTAAGTAAAATGTTTTCCTGAGTACTGTGAGCCACTCTAGCAAGTTAATCAAACCTGAGGAAGAGGTCATGGAAACCTGCAATCTATAGCCAGTTGGTCAGAAGCAATGTCAGATAACAATGTGGACTTGCAGTTGACATCCAAAGTTGGGGCCCAGGGGAGGAGGATATAGTTTTGTAGGACCGAATGCTTAACCTGTGGGATCTGATGCTATCTCCAGGTAGATAGGGTTGGAACTGAGTTAAATTATAGGACATCTAGCTGGTATCACAGAGTCATTTAGAGTGCAGAAAACCCCCCACATACTCACTTGGTGACCAGAAGTGTCAGAAGTAGTGTGGTGATGGTGTAAGAGTAAAAGAGACACACAGAAGGAGTATGATTTTCCTTAATACTTCCTTAATTTTATTTTTGGATCATTCATTGCTAGCATTTAGATATACAATCGATTTTTGTATATTACTCTTGTATCCTGCAAACTTGCTAAACTTCCTAGTTCTAATAATTTGTAGTGGCTTCTTTAGGGTTTTTTATGTACAGGATCATGTCAACTACAAATAAAAAAAGTTTCACTTTCTTTTTTATCTGGATGCCTTCTATTTCTTGTTCTTAATTGCTCTGGCTAGAACCTCCAGTACAATGTTGAATAGAAGTAGGTAAGAGTTCTTTCCTTGTTCCTGATCTTAGGAAAAATGTTTCAGTATTTCACTGTTAAGTATGATGTTTAAGTAAGTATGGGTTTTTCCTAGATATCCTTTAATACTTTGAAGATGCTACCTTCTGTTCCTAGTCTATTGAGTACTGTTATCAAGAAAGGATGTTGGATTTTGTCAAATGATATTTCTGTTTCTATTGAGGTAATCATGTGGTTTTTGTCTTTTATCCTATTGATATGGTATATTATATTAATTTTTGTATGTTAAACCATTTTTGTATTCTTGAGATAAATCCCCCTTGATCATGTGTATGATACTTTTTATGTTGCTGGTTCAATTTGTTAATACTCTGTTGAGGATTTTTGCATCAATATTGATAAGAGATACTGGTCTGTGGTTTTCTTTTCCTGTGATGTCTTTGGTTTTGTTATCGGTGTAATACCAGCCTCATAGAATGAGATGTGAAGTATTCCCTTCTTTTCTTTCTTCTTCTTCTTCTTCTTCTTTTTTTTTTTTTTTTTGTTTGTTTGTTTGTTTAGAAGAGTCTATGAATGATTTGTTTTAATTCTTCTTTAAAGGTTTGTTGAAATTTAATGGTGAAGACATTTGGGCCTTGGCTTTTTTGTATGGATGAAGTCTTTTAAATTAATAATTTAATCTCTTTACTTATACATCTATTTAGATCATCTAGGTTTTTGGGGGGGTGGTTGGGAGTTTTAGTAGTTTACAACTTTTTAGGAAGTTGGTCATTTTGTCTATGTTATCTAATTTTTTGGCATACAATTGTTCGTAGTATCCAATAATCCTTTGCATTTCTGTAAGATTGGTAGTGATGCTCATTCTTTCATCCCTAATTTTAGTAATTTGAGTCTTTCTCTTCTTCTTGCTCAGTCTAGCTACAGGTTTGTCAATTTTCTTGATCTGTTCGAAGAACCAAATTTTGGTTTGATTGCTTTTCTCTAATCCTTTTTCATTCTCTTTTTCATTAATTTCTCCTCTAGTCTTTCTTATTTCCTTCCTTCTGTTTATTTTGAGTTTAGTTTGTTCTTTTCTTACTTTGTTAAGATGGAAGTTTAGGTTATTGATTTGAAATGTTTCCTTAAAAAAAAAAAAACAGATACTTAGAGCTATATACTTCCCTCTAAGCACTGCTTTAGTTGCATTCATAATTTTTGGTATGTTTTGTTTTCATTTTCTTCTTTTTTTTTTAAGATTTATTTCTTTGAGAGAGAGAACGAGTGGGAGAGGCAAAGGGAGAGGGAGAGAGAATCTCAAGCACACACTACACTGAGTGCAGAACGCAATTGCAGGGCTTAATCTCAGGATCCTGAGATCATGAATTGAGTTGAAACCAACAGTCAGACACTTAGCAGACTGAGGCACACAGGTGTCCTGTTGTGTTTTCATTAACCTCAAAGTATTTTCTAATTTCTTTTGTGATTTCTTCTTTGATCCATTGGGTATTTAGGAATTCATTGTTTAATTTTTGTACACGTATGAATTCTCCAAATTTCCTTTTATAATTGACTTCTACTTTTATTCCATTGTTGTCAGGAATAATATTCTTTATGATTTCAATCCTTTTAAATATATAGTGGCTTGTTCTATGACCTAACACATGGTCTATTCTGGAGAATGTTTCATGCCACTTGAGAAGCCTGTTTATTCTGCTATTGGGTAGAATGTTTTATAAGTGTCTGTTAGGTCTGGTTGGTTTACACTTTGTTCAACTCATTTCATTGTTGATTTTCTGCCCAGCTACTTATACATTATTAAAAGTGGTGTATTAAAATTTCTAACCCTTATATTACCTATTTCTCCCTTCAATTCTGTCAGTTTTTGCTTTATGTATTTTGAGCCTCTGTTGTTAAGTAAATATGTGTTTATAATCATTGTTTTCCTGATGGATTGACTCTTTTATTATTATAAAATATACTTGTTTCCTCTAGTAATAATTTTTGTTTCAAGTCTATTTTGTCTGATATTAGTATAGCCACTCCAGCTCTCTTTTGGGTACTATTTGTATGATCTATCTTTTTCTAACTTTTTACTTCCAAGCTATTTTTATCTTTGAATGTAAAGCCTCTTATAGATGGCTTATAGTCAGATGGAGTGTTTTTATCCATTTTTTTAATCCCTGTTTTTCTATTGTAGTTTTAGTCCATTTACATTTAAGCAGTTACTGATAAGTTAAGATTTAATTTTTCATTTTGCTATTTTTCTTCTGTGTGCCTTATGGATTTTTTTGTTCCTCCATGCCTTCATTACTGCCTTCTTTTGTGTTAAATAAGTATTTTCTAGCATAGAACGTTCCCTTGCTCTTTCTTTAAATATATATCTACATATATACGTCTATATGTGTGTATTATATATGCATTTGTGTGTATATGTGTATTTTTTTCCTTAGTGGTTGTCCAGAAGATAACAGGATCTTAAAACAATCTAATTTGGATTAACACCCTGCATTTTTGTAGTACATTCTCATTTACATTTTTCATGTAATCCTAAGGAAGGTAAAAGTAAGAAATCTGGGCTAAATATCCTTTGCCCTACTCTGGCCCTAGGACCTGTTTGGAGCAATGTTACTCAGGCATAGTGCTCCTCTGGGGGCAAATTAGAGCCATGTGAGAGAGATCCTTTTCTGATTCCCAGGGTATAGATTTTCAGAGTTATCATAACAACTTTGTATGGACTCTCCAGCTTCCAAAGTACATTCAAATACATCAATGATTCTCAAAGTGTGGTCTGGATCTCTGAATGTCCATGAGATGCTTTCAGGAAATCCTCAAGGACAAAACTATTTGCATAATAGTACCAAGATGTTATTTGCCCTTTTTAGCTCTCATTCGCTCACAAGAGTACAGCAGAATTTTCTAGACGTTATACAGCATGTGATATCACAACAGATTGAATGCAGAAGCAGATATGAGAAATTAATGTCTCTGTTAAGCCAGGCATTAAAGAGATTGGCAAAACTATAAAACAATGACACTCTTTTCTCTAAGTTGTTTTTGAAAATATAGTTAAATTTCATGAAATATATTGTTTATATTAACATAAATGGTTTATTATTATTTTTAAATGAGTATTTTTAATTTCCCAGTTTTAATTTATAATGTGGTAAATAATAACACATTTAAACAAAAGCTTGTTTGGGTTCTTAATAAATTTTAATAGCATAAAGGGGTCCTTTAAAAATTTTGGAAGCTGCTGACATTTGTTATCTCACTTAACCCTCACAACAGCACCATATGGAAAGCGGGATAAGTTCACTCACTTGCTGCTATGAGACCTTGGATGAAGAAACAGAGGCAGTGGGCCTAGAACTATACCTGGTGGGGCTGGATTTAATAGGAAAGCAGTCTATGATTCTGAGACTGGAGCCAAACCAATTAACGAGTGAAACTTTCTGGGAGCTATAAGCTCTTCATAGCCATTGACGCTGTTGGCCCCTCCCGTGTTCTAGATACTCTTTCCACACTGGCTTCCATGACGATGTTCTTAGTTTTACAAATGGCTCCTCTTCTTCCACCTGCCCCTTAAATATTGCTATTACCCCACATCCTATCCTTAACCCTCTTGTGGTCTCCTTCTAGAGTCCCCCTGGATGAAGTCGCCCACCATTATACATGATGATTCCCAAATCCGCCTCTCCGGCTCAGATGTGTCTCTTGAATTTCAAAGCTAAGTACTGGGTGTGTCGATCTAGAAATCCTTCACATGTTTTAAACCCACATGCTCAAAACTCTCTGATAACTAGACATTGGATACATTGTAGTAGACACAGGTAATGTGGCCGTGAACAACAAATAGTTCCTCTTCATAAGGAAAGAGCAGTCTAGTAGAGATGACCAGTTTGTCCCAAACCAGCTTCTGTATTTGGGGGTCTGGTTTAGTATAACTACCATTGGCCCAATCACCCAAGACTTCCCGTTCCTCACCATCCCTTCCATCCATGAGTCACTAAGTCCTATGCATTTTATTTCTGTAATGTCTCCCCAGCCTTCGCCTCTCTCCATCACTACTGCCCCTCCCTCAGATAGAGAGATCTTATATCACTTGTGAATGATAGCAATAATCTCCTAATCACTCTCTGGGCCCCCTGTCTCATTTCCATCTAATTCGTACTTCACATTGCTGCGTGAGTAGTCATTTTATAATCTCACATCTGCTTTCCTTACTTCCATGCTAAAACTCTTCAATGACTCTCTCTTCTCTGTAAAGTCTGCTTTGTTAGCCCGCCTTCTAAGGTTCTCCAGGAACTGACCTTTGCTTCACTTCTTATCTTCTCTGAATGTATCCGCGATATTTCAAATGGTGTTTCTGACAGCAAGAATGCCCTCCTTAATTACCTGGTCATCCTTCATGATCCTTCTAAAGTATAAGGGGTTTTTTTGATCCTCCCTAGGAGTCTTAATTATTCTCCCTTTTGGTATACCACTAGAGCTTGCACAGATCTCTCTTCATTACGGTTCTTATCGTAGTGTATTATAATTTTTTCTTTCCACAGCTGTATCTCTCTCTGGACAGAATGCCTCAATGAGGGG